>JAHTLZ010000007.1:46989976-47015735 GCA_023846285.1 Phrynocephalus versicolor | reverse complement strand
CTTACTTACTTACTTACTTACTTACTTACTTACTTACTTACTTACTTGCCGCAGCCACCTAGCCCAAAGGATCCTCTAACTACACTCTGAGCTTCTAACCACACTCTGCAGATTCCCCACCTCCGCAGTTAGGGCCCTTAATGCAGAATGAAAGTGGAAATGGGTACTAGTGAAGCTGATGATGCCAGCAAATTAACAAGGGCACTCTTTTAATCAGGAAAACATGGCTCCATTTATATCCAAGCCACATCTTTATTATACGGCTACTAATAAAAACTTCATAAGCAATAAAAGGCGTATGTGAAAGCACTCAGAAAACAAAACAATTTTTTTTTAAAATTCCAACAAGCTTGTTTTCAACGATTTATGCATTTTTCCTCAATAGCCTTAGCAGGTGGATCTGCTGCATGCCTGGGAAGTGTCCGCCAAGCAAAAGCTTAATTAGCACTAAGACTGTACTGTACCGTAGTCTAGCGTTTGCATAAGTGGATTTAATCTTCGAAGCTTTGGGGACAATAAACGCTGTTTAATACTCCTTCAACTTAGAGACACCAACACACAAATACTTTTACCAGGACCGCAACATCAGGCGAATTAGTCATTCACACTTGTGAATGGACCACCCTAGATCTACCTGCACAGAGACCAGCCTCAGAGCAAATATTTGCCATATACTGTGCTGCCAGTACATCAGCCTTGTTGAATTGGCCTGGTTTTTCACTTTTTTAAAATACTCGTCCTTTTTAACAATTCAATTTGTCCTATTTTTTGCAGAAGTTATAATTGTCCCGCAATTCCCTGTTCTCAATACTGTACTTGAATATGTCTTAATTGTACTGGACTGTATCATAGAATCATAGAATCATAGAGTTCGAAGATATCTCAAGGGCCATCTAGTCCAACCCCCTGCCATGCAGGAACCCCATCACAATATTTCCGACAGATGGTCATCCAGCCTCTGCTTAAAAACCTCCAAAGAAGGAGACTCCACCACCCTCGTTTGTGGCAGAAATATTCCACTCTAACTGGCATAAAGTTCTTCCTAATGCTCAAATGGAATCTCTTTTCCTCGTATCCTTCATTACTGTAAGTCGCCGTGGGTCCTTTTCAAAGGAGAAAGGCAGGGTAAAGATACTCTAAAATAAATAAATGAATAAAAATAAACCAGTCAATCAGTTTATCGATCAAATTGCCTACACCCATGGTACACATTTCCATACACAATTTGCTGAACGACACACATTTCACTATTTTGCCTAATCAAAGAGAGTGGCATTTCACCTACATTGCCACCCACCCCGCTCACCATAAACACCCTTATTTCAGCATGCAGGCTCACACATTCTTATAACTCAGCCGCTCCAGCTTTTGTTCAAAACCTCCAACACAGCAGAATCCGCTATCTTCTAAGTTAATATGTTCCAATGTCAAGCTGCTCATACCATCAGTGTTTCCTCCTGTTTCAGACTAACTTTCTTATAATTTAAATCCTACTCTTTTGGAGAACATAGAATCATAGAATCATAGAGTTGGAAGAGCCCTCAAGGGCCATCCAGTCCAACCCCCTGCCATGCAGGAACCCCCATTACAGGACTCCTGACAGATGGCCATCCAGCCTCTGCTTCAAAACCTCCAAAGAAGGAGACTCCACCACCCTCCTTTGTGGAAGCATATTCCACTGCCGAACAGCTCTAACCATCATGAAGTTCTTCCTGATGCTCAAATGGAATCTTTTTTCCTGTAGTTTGAAACCATTGCCCCGAGGCCTAGTCTCTGAAGCCATGGAAAACAAACCTGTTCCCTCTTCAATATGACATCCTTTCAAATATTTAAACATAGCTATCATACCCCCTCTCACACAGTCTTCTTTTTGAAAGGCTAAACATTCCCAGCTCCCTAAGCTGTTCCTCATCAGACATATGTTCCGGGCCTTCAACCATCCTGGTCACCCTCCTCTGTACCCACTCGAGGTTGTCAACATCCTTTTAAAATGGAGGCACACAGAGCTGGACACAGTACTCCAGGTGGGGTCCGACCAGAGCAGAATAGAGTGGTACTATCACTTCCCTTGAACTAGACACTATGCATAATTGCTCCACATCCCATACAACAGCCCTTCTGATAGCTGAATAATACTAAGTGATTAGTATGAATAATGAGACATTTTTTACCCAAAGTGGAGTGGTTCACAGGATCAAAAGTCAGTCCAGGATGTAGGAAGCCTGGGTTGAATTCTCCACTTGTCCCTGAAAACTCACAGGGAGAGGTGATGCTGCTAGATGTACCACTTAATCATACCAGACACACCACTGCTGGATAGCTCAGTGGTTTAGGTCTCTGTCTACGGAGCCAGAGGCTGGGAGTTCAATTCCCCACTATGTCTTTGTGATAGGAGCTGAATTTATGGATTTATAAGGGCCTTCCCATCTCTGCAGTTCTCAGGTGATGGTGGTGAATACCTTGAAAACCCAACTGAGCCGCCATGATTTGATGGCAAATAACAACAACAGTCTCTACAGAGAGATGACCTTTTAAGACATTAACCACAAGGCACCCAGGCTGCCCCAACCAACCCTACCGGCCTATCCATTGTAGCACATTGGTTCTGTGTTGTTGTTGTTGTTGTTGTTGTGTCATTGTAGTCGTGACCGACTCTTTGTGACCCCATACTGGAGTGGTTTGCCAGTTCCTAAGCCTAAGCTGCCTAGATGCCCTAAGCACATCCGATCTCTCCTGATTTCGGAAGCTAAGCAGGGTCGGGCCTGGTTAGTACTTGGATGGGCGACCACCAGGGAATACCTGGTGCTGTAGGTGCCTGGAGTAGGAACTGGCAAACCACTTCAATATTTCTGCCAAGAAAATTCCATGGTCATGGGGTCGCGAAGAGTCAGTCACGACTGTAACGACACAACACAACACACACAGACACACAGACACACAGACACACATACACACACACACACACACACACACCAGATGCCTACAGCACCTGGTATTCCCTGGTGGTCGCCCATCCAAATATTAGCCAGGACCGACCCTGCTTAGCTTCCGAAATCAGGCAAGATCTAGAGCAGTGGCGGCAAACCTTTTAGAGACTGAGTGCCCGAACTTCAATTCAGAACACACTAATTTTCTGCAAAGTGCCAATACAGCAATTTAAACTGAGCACAGGTGGCTGTGAAGGGGTGATGTCGGGTGCCCACAGAAAGGGCTCCGAGTGCCACCTTTGGCACCCATGTCATAGGTTCGCCAACACTGATCTAGAGCTTAAAAAGTTATTCTTTCAGAATGCAGTTTTTAAAATCCTCCAGTCGCTGGGGCCTGTAACTCTTCCAAGCTCTGGCAGTAATCTATGAAGGTAGCATGAAATGTAGTCATACAAATGTCCTACTTTACTCCTAAGTAAACATGTTCAAGATCACAGGCCGAACACAGTAGAATTGTCCCGAAGGGTTCCCTGATGTCATTAAACCTACCAGAATGTTGTGAAGGAAGATAAAGAACACCAAATAAAGAAATATTAATAATGGGTCTTCTATCCCACAGGGCAGAGGAGAACATTTCAGTCAAGATATTGTTCTTTCAAACATCCATTTTAAAGCCTATGCCGTTAATTAAGTGGAGGAACAGATAAGCAGTCAATTCACTTTCTTTTTTCTTGTTGTTCCAGCCATTTAAAGTCTTTCTTTAAAGAAAAAAAATTAAGGATGCCTCCCAGTCAAGATAAGGGCACAACTCTGAAGTTGGTGGGTTGTTGTTGTTCTTTTTAAAATCAAATATATCTCCCATATATGGTTCTAACAGATGTGGTTTTATATTACCTTTGGGACCTAATAATGTTTACTGAATGGTCTAAATGCTTTTTAAAAATATTGGCTATTTCTCCCATAGATCTCAGCTGACACACAAGGGTTTGATTGCTAACACAGCAGGGAAAAAAAATCCTTCCTACTGCACGCACCCTTTCCTATTCCATGTGCTCCTTCGCTTGCCAATTTTATAAGCAGTTGGCCGTTCGGCTCCAATTATTGTTCAATATCTTGACCTCCAACCTCTTTGTTGCCAAGAGAAAAAGGTCTCAGGACGCTGTTCAAAATAAACAGATAAATAAGCAAATGGGTGGCCCATCGGCAACGTTTCCTCCACGGCAGTTCCTGGGCTTCCTGGCGGTAGTAACTCACAAGCAACGACAAGCCATTGAAAGAGGGGTTGGGAGAGAAAAAATGCTGAATAATTCAAAGCTGCTGTTCAACTGCTCAAGCCCGATGTAGAAGTCAAAACAGACACAAAATATCATGGTAGATAATATGTGTGCTTTCTCCAACTGGGAGCTTTGGGCTACAAATCATAGCCCCACAGGGTGAAAGTCAGAGCACAACACCTGGAAGAATCCACACTGTGGAACATTTGATTCGTAAGCCTTTTCTCATCACAGTCACCTGGAGTTTATTTGAACACTAATTTTCAGGGGTATAGCGGAGCCAAGACTCTCAGAGTCGTTCGCTTGAGGCTTTCTGAACAACAAGCACTATGCCTGTGCACTATGTCAGTCATCCAGGTGAGGTTATCCTGAAGTTGAGTCGTAAGAACATAAGAAAATAAGAAGAGCCGTGTTGAATCAGGCCAAAGGCCAATCTACCGTAGTCCACCTTTCTGTATCTCACAGTGGCCCTGCCAAATGCATCTGGGAGCACACAAGACTAGATATATATCTCCTGATAGCTCTCCCTGCATCTGGCCCTTGAAGTACCCTGATTTTAAGCCTGAAGATTATAAATCCCCATCCTGGTTTGTAATCTGTGATGGACTTTTCCTCCAGGAATCTGTCCAATCCCCCTTTGAAGGCATCCAGGCCAGATTTATTTATTTATTTATTTATTTATTTATTTATTTATTTATTTATTTATTTATTGGATTTTTACCCCGCCCATCTTCCAAAGTGGAACTACAGTATTGCCATCACCCCATCCTGTGGCAGGGAGTTCCACAGACTAACAACATACTGGGTTAAAAAAAAAATCTTTTGTCTGTACTTACTCTCCCATGACATCAATTTGAGTGGATGTCACGTTGGGAAATGTGGAAGGCAGCAGGACTCGATGGGCCTTTGGCCTGATCCAGCATGGTTCTTCTTATGTTCTCATGACTGTCTTTTCCAGTGAATCCTACCTTTTCGTTAATGTGCCCAAAGTAGGACAGCCCTAGTTTCAACATTTTTGCCTCTAGAAATGCCTCAAGCCTAATTTGATCCACACCCACTTCTTTGTCTTACTGGCAGTCCAGAGTATGGTCAAAGTTCTCCTCCAGCACCACATTTAACCCCCATATACACACATATAAATCAAAGATTTTCCTTTTCCAGCAACACTCAACTTGAGATTTGTTGACTGGTCTATGGAATTCCCTGCCAGAAGAAGTGGTGACAGCTGTCAGTCTTGACAGCTTTAAGAAAGAATTGGACAAGTTCATGGAGAACAAGAGTATCAATGGCCATCATTATGGATGCCTAAGGGCAACCTCCGGGTTGGAGAGATAGGCACGATATCTCTCAGTGCCATTTGCAGGGAATCATAAGCAAGTGAAGACATCTGCTTGGGAATACCTTGGAGCAAATGGTGACCCACTGTGTGAGACAGAATGCTGGACTGGATGGGCTGTGGCCTGTTCCAGCAAGGCTGTTCTTACGTTCTTAAGTTCTGATGTTTCCCTGTTGGTTCCCTGACACACTATAGCAGTGGTGGCGAGCCTTCGGCACTCCAGATGTTTGGAACCACAACTCCCACAGTCCTTTGTCATTGGCAGTCTACGCTCGGAGTTCTTGGAGTTGTGGTCCAAAACATCTGGAGTGCCAAAGCTTTGCCACCACTGCACTACAGCATAGACTAGAACACACTTGATTTCTTTATAAGATAGTCATCCTTTTATCCAAAGACAGTTCAATGCACTAAGTGGCCTTCTGAAGATGAAAAACTAGGTCTGGGGCATCCCAAATGTCCAACCTGGGTGGAAGAATAGGAGAAGCTGGTGATGGGTAAAACTACCTCTTCCCTATTTTAAGAGCCTCGCTTGAGCTTACCAAGAGAGCCAGTTCACAACACTCAGTGAGTTTTGAAACATTAGCTCCCTCTGAAAGGAAGGTTTGAGCTAATGCTCAATGGCTTTTGTGGGAAATATGGTGTATGAACAGGTAGGTGAAAGTCTGTGTCATATCAGAGCGGATCGACCAGCGGTCAACATCGGCCCGTCCGACTAGGTTGTCGCGGGCGCACATGCTGCGTGCGGCCACGCCCAGGGAGGCTCGGAGAACATCCACCCGTGCCCGAGCCTTCTCTGTGGCTGGCCCCACCATGTGGAACCATCTCCCAGCAGAAGTGCGCCTAGCAGAGTCCCTGCCAGCCTTCCGGAAGGCATTAAAAACCCTCCTCTTCCGCGAGGCATTTGGTGACTGAATCCCTTTTTTTTTCCTCCCGCCATATGTAAAGCCATTCTTCATTGCTTAGTTTGGCAATTTTTTTTAAATTGTGTTAATTTGTGTTAATTGTTCTATTGTTTCTATTTTAATAGTTGTTGTTAGTTTTTTATGTTGTAAACCGCCCGGAGTTCCTTCGGGAAGACAGGCGGTATATAAGCCTAATAAAATAAATAAATAAATAAATAAATAAATAAAGTTTCTACCATTTTGTACATGAAACAACAGTTCCGTGTCCTTAATACTGTACTCCTGGTTACGCAACAACAATCACTGCCAGCAGGTCCACAGTGCAGAAATTTGTTCTCTGCTCAACCTGTACTTGATTCAGACACTCGACAACAGCCTCGCCTGCCCTGGTTTGGAAGCATGGGTTGCCTTAGTAAACTTGCCATAACCAGTTCCCAGTCGAGACAGAACTAAAAATGCAGAAGAATCTCACGACTTTTTCAAGCAACCAGTTTTCCCTAGACAGCCATTTTGAGATGTGTGAAAGCATCCTACTAAAAGCTAGTGTTTCAAAAAATGTTAATGAAAAAAATAGCTGCTACATCCTGTTTTTGTCGATCAAGCACTAGGAATGCAATGAAATGCATTGGGAATGGACTGATTTGTTCCAAGTGGGAAATAACCCCCCAGAATGCAAAAAAGCACAGTTGACAGGTAAGCAAACAGCAGAAGATGAGCAATGTACCTTATAACCACTTGAGACATCCAAAAAGTCCCCCAAATGGTGCCAAATATTTCCAAAATGGCAGTTTGACCAGTTCATTAAAAAAAGAAGCTTAGTTCTCAGCATCCCTTTCCAAAATGGCTCCTTCTTCTTTCTAATTGCAGCACTGTGGTCAGGTGGTCACAAGAAATCTACCAAAGAAATCCGCAAAAGTTCCCAAATTAGTGCCAAATATTTCAAAAACGGGCACTTTGTGCAGATCATTAAAAGCAGAAGCCCCAGTTCTCAGCTTCCCTTTTCAAAATGGCTCCTTCTTCTTCCTAGTTGCAGCACTGTAGTCAGGTGGCCACACAATGGCAGTATTGCTATCTCAAACAAGCAGGAGACATTCTGAAAAGGAATTTTCCCTTTCCTTTTTCCTTTCATAACTCAAAATACATAGGCTTTTTGTAACTCGAAATTTTCCTATACCCGTAGATTTCTATCCATAACTTGATTTTTTCTTAATTTGGTGTTTGTAACTTGACGTACCGCTGTATTATGCCACTGTGATATTATGCCACTGTAGTAAAGGCGTGATATCAAACTACAATCATGTTAACCAAGGGATACAGAAGGAAACTGAACTAGGAAGAGTCTAGGAAAGTTCAAATGGTCCTAACTCCTGCAACAGATCCAGGACGGAATTGGGAAATGGGAACAAAGAAGGCATGGAAATAACATTTTAGATTTAATGTGTTGTTGTAAAAATTGTTGCTTTGGGGCCGAACAAGAAAATGCATCAAATCTTTTGCAAACACTATTTTGAAACTACAGTAGTGCTAAAACGTTTCAAATGATACTTTGTAAATATTACTTAGATGCGCCAGCTGGCTTGTTCTGTTAACACACAAAACCCAGCAATTTTAATATTAATTGCATTAAATCAAATGCATTACGTTCCGGCTGTGCCCTAGATCTATCCTAGACCCACAGGGCTATTGTAAGGATTATAATTAGATAAAGCGGGTAGGTAATACATACCCAGTAGACAGAATGACTGATTGTGATTCTAGAGAACAGGGTTCGAATCCCCTCTCAGCCAAAAAAACCTCACTGGGGAGTAGAACTGGTAAAACCACTCTTTAAACATCTCAGTTACCTTGGAAGTCCTATTTGAGAGCACAAATCCCCCTCCCGTAACTAATATGACCCAAGTAGAGATGGGCACGACTCAAAAAAAATGGTGTTTCACTTGTCGTTTGGTCATTGAGGGGTCCATTTCGGTTCGTTTTCGTTTTCATTGGTTTTTTTGGAAAATTTTCGTTTTCGTTTTTGTTGCGTAACGAAACGAAAAAACGAAAATGAAAAATTTCTGTTTCGTTAGCATTCTTTTCAGTTCAATGTATTTGCCGCAACGAAAACGAAAAACACAGCAAAATTTTTCGTTTCCGTTTCCGTTTCCGTTTTGTTTTGGAAAATTTTCATTTTCGTTTTCGTTGCGTAACGAAACGAAAAAACAAAAACGAAAATTTCGCTGAGTCGTGCCCATGTCTAGACCCAAGCATGGCAGTAGAGAAAAGTGTCCAGTCAATACCAAAATGGGTCTGACCAACAGATTACAGTATGTCCAAAATGCAAGGAGAGAGAATTTTACAAGGGGGGAGGGGAAATGGGACTTACTCATTGCACAACCAACTTGTTTAAACCAACATATTTTATGGATTTCAAGGTCAATGAATGAAGAAAGAAGATGACAATACTGCCACAGTGTCTTAGGGAAGTCTCAAGGTCGTTGCTTCCCAAATTTCACTAAGGCCCGAGACCATGGTAAGGGCTGACCTTGGGAGGGGCACGAAATTAAAGTATTATGTTTCATTTCATTTCATTTCCTCCCACCAACCTTTTTTGTTTAGTTCCATACAATTTTTTTAAAAAAACAATCGCACGAAACGAACCACTAATGAAGTGGTTCGGGGGGGGGCTGGAAAGTGGGGGAGGGGAAAAAGTTTTTTTTTTAAAGCCTGGAGCTTTTTTTAAAAAAAATTCTTCCTCCCCCAATCAGCTTACAGATAGAATGAAATGGTTCGTTTCAACAACAACAACAAAATATTTCATGTCATCTGTAACGAAATGCTGCTTCCTCGTGTCGTTTCGTTTCATTTTGTTACCTAACAACATGACAAAACAGAATTTCTTTTTTCATTTTGTGTCCATCCCTAGTTGAGACTCGACTGCCTCCTTTATTTCTACTTTCACAGTTCCTAAAGCAGCCCAGAAAACAATCTACTAGTTTTTCACATTGTAAGATGTTTTCTCTCCTTGAACACTGGGTTTGATTAGATACTTCCACTTCTTTTGTTTTCAATAGATTATACCACCATACCGAGGCCTCAGATTCTACTGACAAAATCTAATTGAAGTGTCTCCATTACAAACAGCTGATAAACATACATTAATACGACTTACTCTTTGAATCAGGCATCCTAAATAGCCTGTCAGCAGCATCCCCCCACCACGTCTTTGCTTTGCAGAAAGATACATTCAACCGAGGAGCTAAATCTGCATTTTCTGGATTACAAATCTGAACTACAAATGTAATTGCATTTAAGATAAGATATTCATGATTGCTGCTAGAACCGGGTAATCGCTAACCAACAGGCAGTCTGGCTTCATAATACAGTGCATTTCTGAAAAAGTCTTATTGGAATATTTGGTCTAATTCTTTTGATCAAACTGAGGTCACAAGGGAATTATTCCATCTCCAAGATGTCATGCCTCCCCTGCATATTAAGAAACACCAGAAATGCTCCAAAATGGAGGCAGCTCTGAATATAATAAGGGAACAGTTAGGTGTGTGTGTTTGTGCTAAATACTTGTGGGAAACGCTGCTATAAGTTTTCACCTAGTCAAGCAGTGATGGCGAACCTTTTAGAGACTGAGTGCCCAAACTGCAATTTAAAACCCACTAATTTTTCACAAAGTGCCAGTATAGCATCTGGAAGTTGAGTCATGGCAACTGGAGTTCTTTTTCCTGAGAGACAGAAACATTTCGCTGTTTTGCTATCTCTCAAGAACAAGAAGTCCAGTTGCCATGAGTCAACTTCCAGATAAACTCACCTGGATGACTGAGAATCTTCATAGACATATTGGCAATATAGAAATTTAACCTGAATACAAGTGGCTGTGAAGGGGTGACGTTGGGTGCCCACAGAAAAGGCTCTGAGTGCCACCTTTGGCACCCGTGCCATACGTTCGCCATGAATGACCTATTGGATGACTCACACAAAACCATGGCCAGGATCCTCTTGCATAGCTGCGAAACGAACGAAACGAAATCTTTAATATGGCCGTAGGCTTTGCATAGCTGCGCAAATGGCATCTTTTGGAAGTAAACTGCTCCAAGTAAAGTTATCAACAGAGACTTTATCAGTTGTACCTTGAGTCCCATGGCACAGTACACCACTGTTAAAGTTGATGTTGGTTTCTTAACTAGGGGCATTTTTTTCCTCATTTGTGTAGCTGCGTCAGAAGATTTGGGCCAGTATTTCAGGCTGCTGTATTCACAGATCTTGAAGAACTTCTTTACTTGGCTTCATCTTCCAGCATCTCTTGGTCAGCATAGTCAGTAGCCATGTTGGCTTGGAAATTGTTGGATCTACCATTAAGTTTTGCCAAGTCTTATTAATCATTTAGCGACTAAAATGATTATTGGGCTGGGGCACCTCCCTTATGAGGAAAGGCTAAAACAGTCTGGAAAAAAGGCGCCTGAGGGGGGATATGATTGAGACGTACAAAATAATGCAGGGCATGAGTCAAGTGTATAGAGGGAAGCTCTTCTCCCTCTCACAAAATATCAGAACTAGGGGACATACACTCAAATTGAGGGCTGGGAGAGTAAGAACAAACAAAAGAAAATATTTTTTCACCCAGCACATTGTTAGTCTATGGAACTCCCTGCCTCAGGATATGGTGATGGCATCTGGCCTGGATGCCTTCAAAAGGGAATTGGACAGATTCCTGGAGGAAAAGTCCATCACAAGTTACAAACCACGATGGAGATGTGTAATCTCCAGGCTTAAAACCATGATCACAGGTTACAAACCATGATGGAGATATGTAATCTCCAGGCTTAAAACCAGGGTACGTCAAGGGCCAGATGCAGGAGAGTGGTATCAGGAGACAGATATCTAGTCTCATGCGCTCCCAAACACATCTGGTGGGGCCGCTGTGAGATACAGGAAGCTGGACTAGATGGGCCTTTGGCCTGATCCAGCATGGCTCTTCTTATGTGCTTATGTTCTTATTGGAAGTATCTTTGATCTCAGGATGAGCCTCCCCCTTCAGAGGTAGTCTAGCCACCAACCAAAGGGAACAACTCCTGGCCAAAAGTTTTTGTTTCTTCTACTAAGAAACGATACTTTTAACTTTTGGTACCCACTAATCTGCTGGAGACCTTCAAAATTTCGTCTTTTGTGGTAGCTGCGTTGGGTTTAATGAAGGTGCTATACTACTGTTCCCAAAATTACTGATTTTTGTTTCTCCTCATAGAGTACATAGGTCGGTATATCTTTTTTAAAAAGAAATCTCTAATTCGATTTCCTTTTGGATATGTCTTCTCTTTTTCCTTGCCTCGGACGTCTATTCTTCTCTACCCCCACCCACTAAGATCATCAGGAGAGTTCTTTCTTTCGGTGTCCCCAACCTTCACAGGTGCATTTGGTGGGGACATTTGAAAGAGCCTTCTCGATTGCTACCTGGAGACTTTGGAACTCCCTTCCACAGGAATCCAGGCTGGCCCCATCTTTCAGGCCTTACAAAAGCAGACAAAGGTCTCTTTAAGCATGCTTTCTGAGTACAGTGGACCTTCGTATAACAAACAGTTTGTATAACAAAAAATCTGTACAACATAAAAAATTCAGGGGATAGGGGAAATTGGCTTAACAGACTCACCTATGGGGTGAATCCGTACAACATAAAAATGCTCGCAATTAGGGATTACTCTGTTTTCAATGCATTCCTATGGGAAATTTGTATAAAGGAACATTTCATTTGGAACGAATTACAGTGGTACCCCGACTTAAGAGCTGCTCGACTTAAGAGCAATTCAACTTAAGAGTGGAAAACTGTTGGCGTTTTAACTACCGCCTTACAAATTTTAGATATGGTCTGCTCAACTTACAATTTTTTTTTCATTTTTTTAAACTTAGTTTTACAATTTTTTAGATAGGTACCGCGACTTAAGAGTACTGTGGTTCGACTTAGGAGCATGCATTGAGAGCGGATTAAATTTGTAAGTTGAGGTACCACTGTAATTCCTTTATACAAGGTACCACTGTAAATGGCTGCCTAGAAGGGTTTTTAAAATGGGTTGTTGTGTCTTACAGCTTTGAGTGTATTTTGGGTGTTGCTTTTGTTTACTGTTTTTCAGTGTTGTAATTACTTGATCCCTTTTAGGTATTTGTATACTCACAGTTTCAGGCGTTAAATATTGTCTTTTAATGATGTAAGTGCCACCTTGGGTGCTTTTTAAGGAGAAGAGTGGGATAAAAATATTTTAAGTAAAATAAGATAAAATAATAATTTAAAAAATACTATAAGGCTTCTTCTCCTCTGCTTACAGTGCATTTTATATACAGTACTGGAAAAATCTAGGGCCCCAGGAGCAAATTTCTACCCTAAGACCCACGGAGGGCTGCAGCCGCCACCCCCCCCCCCCCAATGCAACCCTCCTTAAAGAAACTGATACAGGGTGTGGCTAGGCATTGCCTTCTCTTTTCATTTCATGGGTTCATGTGTTTTTCATTAATTATATTTCTGTGTGCCTTACAGCAAAATTACCCATCCTGGAGTCTTCCAGGAGCACACACAAAAAGAGCTTTCATGGTCAATTTTCCCCACAGGAGGTTGCTTAAAGAGGGCAGAGAAAATTTTACTCCAACATCAGACCCCAGAACATAAAAATACCAGCGCCTGCACCTTGTTACCACTCCAGCAGTAGTGTGTGTACCTGTGGCTGAGCTGTAGAAGGGAACCATTTCTTATCCACACATAGATAAAGCCTCCTGGATCTGATCAAACACCCATGCCAGAGTATAATAAATAAATAAATGCTACTCAGAATTCTTTTCCCTCTAACAGCAGCCATTCGGATGCTTTCAGGAAGTCCACAATCACTGAACAAAAACATCCCTCCTCTGTACTTTATCTGCCAGCAACTGGGATTCAAATGTATACTACCCCTGAACAGTGGAGGTTGATTCTATTGTTGTGGTGAATGATGGCTGAGACAGCTATTTTTTTTCCTGAACTTGCCCAGGTCCCCTCTTCTATTCCTGAGTCTGACGCCAAATATTGCAAGGAGAGATGGACACGAACCGAAAAAATGGCAATTCATTTTGGTTCAGTCCATTTTTAGCAATTTTTTTTTAAATATTCATTTCGTTGTTTGTTTTGATTCGTTATTCTTTTTTCCCCTTCAACCGCTGACCTCGTGGCCCCTGGGGCTGGGTTGGCACTCTTTTTATTTATTTGTTTGTTTTTTTGGGGGAGGGTTTAAAAGTCCCCAGCGGGGGCTTTTGGGGATGCTGCTCTCAAGCCAGCACCTCTCCCCCCCCCCAATTGGTGCTGGTTTTATTTTTTATTTTTCCTTTATTTTAGAGCAGTGGTCCCCAACCCCCGGGCCGCGGACCGGTGCCGGTCCGTGGACCGGTCGGCACCGGGCCGCCTGGGGAGGCCGGGGAGGCTCCTCCCCTTTTCCTCCGCCGCCCTCCTCCTCCTCCTCTTCTCTCCCGCGGGCGGCCGGTGGAGGAGGAAGGCTGGAGGAGCGCAGGAGGAGCCACCGCCGCCACCTTTGCCTTTGCCTCCCTCCTCTGCCCGCCGGCGCTGGCGGTGCATCCTCCTCCTCCTCGCCCTCCAGCAGCAGCAGCAGCAGCAGCCACGGCGGCGGCGGCGGCGCGTCCTCCTCCTCCGCCCTCCTCCTCCTCGCCCTCCACTAGCAGCAGCAGCAAGAACCCCGTTTGGCCCGCTTGCCCTGGGGGCCGGGCGCGCGGGGACCGGCGGGGAGGAGGGGGTGCGCGGGGGAGGTGCTGGCGAGCCCCCCCACGCGCACGCACCGCCGCCGCAACGTGGGGGCCCCCCTCAGTTGGAAGAGGAGGTGGGTGCCCCTCCTCCTCCTCCTCCTCCTCCCCCGGGGCGCGCGCCCTTTGGCCCCTCCCTACGGCCGCGCTCCAGGGCGGAGCCCCCCCGCTGCCGCCGGACCACGCCTGTGTTGGGGGCGGGCGGGGGGGGGCGTCGCGGGCCGGCCCAGGTGTTTTCGCCGCCGCGATCCCCCGCCGCAATCGCCCCCGCTGCTGCTGCTGCTCCTCCGGCGGCGGCGGCAGGAGGAGGAGGAGGAGGCGCTACCGCCAGTCCCCAGCGGCCGCCTCGCCGCCTTCCCGGGAGAGTTTCGCGCCTGGGCGGAGCTCGGGCTCCCTGCCCAGCAGCAGGTGAGAGAGGCGGCGCCGGCGGGAGGCGCTCGGGCTCCCCCTTCTCGGCCCGGAGACCCGGCGGGAGGGGGGGCAAGTCTTGGTGGCGGGGGAGCTCGCGCGGGGCGGGGCGGGGGCTCCAGAAGCTCTGAGTCTCTACAAAGTACATTCAGTTCAAAACATCCACGTTGCAATCAATTTTGTGTGTGTGTGTGTGTGTGTGTGTGTGTGTGCGCGTGCGCCACCCCCCCACCGGCCTCCCTCCCTTCCCCCTCCCGCTCGCCCGCCCAAAGGCCGCTGCCGGTGGCGGCGGCGGCGGCGGCGGCCGAACCCGGGCGGCTGCCGTGGCCGCCAAGAGGAAGAGGAGGCGGGGGCCGCCTGCCCAGGAGCCCCGGGCTCCCCCCCACCCCGCCCGTGCGCGCGGGGGGAGTGACAAGCCCGACGCCCCCAGCCAGCGAGCGCCGCCGCCGCTCCCGTGGCCCCCCCGCAAGGCACACACTCCAAGCCCCCCGCACCCCCTCCTACCCCTCCTCCCTCCCCCATCCCCCGCCCCCGGGCCACGGAAAAATCATCAAATATTTTCCGGTCCGTGGGGACAAAAAGGTTGGGGAGCACTGTTTTAGAGCACCGAGGAGGAGCCAGGAGGACCGGCCCAGGAAGAGGTACACTCCAAGACCCAGGTAGGAGACACTGGCAAATGAAACGAAGCAAAACAAAACAGAAATTTCCATTTCGTTTCGTTTTGTTTCTCTTAGAGGGGAAAGTTCATTTATTTGTTTGTTACGTAACGAAATGAATAATGAATAATAAAACAAACCAAAAGTTCATTTTGTGCCCATCTCTAATTAGAAGTGTTAGATTTTTGAATCTTGAGAGAAAATGACAACACCTTTTCTGTGATGTTTCGAATTAAAACAAAACAAAACAAACTGATGGATTACCACTCATTGGAAGTTTTAAAACAATTGTGAACTCCGGGATCAGGAGGAGGGTTTGACAATGTGATCTTTGGATACCTATAATTTTTAGTTTTTCATTGTTTTCATTGTTGATACTATTGTTATGCTGTCTGTTACTAATCTGAATACTCTGATTTTGTGTTGTTATTGTGTTGTCACTTTATTTAAAGTGTTTCAGGCACTCCTCACTTAATGACAGCGTTCAATTCCTACAAATAGGTCATTAAGTGAATCAGTTGTTATGTCAGGAGCATAAAGCAAAGGTCTTGTGGAGAGCTGAGGCTGCCCTCCTTGCAGGCAAGCCAGAGCAGGGAGTTTCTCTGAGAGGCCATGGGAGAAGCAGAACAAAAAGGAGGGGGAAACAGAGATGGTGCTGGCCAACACTCCACCCTCCTCCTCAGCAGAGAAATTATGATGCTCGTGGCAACACCCATCCCTCGGAAGTTGCAGAAGAGTAGGAAGGCAGTTGAGGGGATGCTATAGCCCTGCTTCCTCCCCTCTGAGCTGCTGCCAAGGTAGGTGCAGGCAAGCAGAAGCAGGTGGAGGCTTTGGCCCAGATTCTGTGGGCTGGAACAGCAGATAGTAGAAACAGCTTCAGCCACTGCTGCTGGTTGTTAAATCTGAACAGTTATTAAACAGGTTGGTTGTTAAGTGAGGAGTGGCCGTATTTGTTATTTTATTAAGCTGTGGGTGGTCCAGAGAGGCTTTTTAGTCAGGTGGGTGGTATAACTATGTAAATAATAAATACAGTAAATATCCCCCATCTCTGCAGTTTGGTGACTCTGTGAATGCCCCCACACAACATGGCTGCTGGGGATTCCTGGAGTCACTGCCAAAAAAGGTACTTTGGACTTCACAGTAGCAACCCAGAGATGGGAGACATGCCCCTGTCTTTCTATCCCCATGTCCTATTCATAGCTGTCAGGTGTTCCCCATGGCTGCCTGGGACTGGGAGCTCCAGGGAGGCGGGGCACTGGCAGCTGGGCCCTATGGCTAGGGGGTAGAGCCTTGTTTGCATACAGGGTTACCAGAATCCCTTGTGGTGGCTTCAAAATGCTCACTGTGACCCAAAATGCTCAAAGTGTCTCGGCTTTCTAGGGGATATAGATACCAAGCCAGACAGCTGGTGGCATGTGGGTTAGGGTTGCGCAGGGAGAAATGCTCTCTGGCGGGCCACCCAGCAGCATCCGGAGCTCAGTCGCCCACCAAAAGAAATGCGGGACATTTCAGGGAAAAATAATTTTTTGAGAAGACAGAAGAAAAGAGTGATTGATCCGTGAATGTCCTGCCCAAAATGTGACACTTGACAGGTCTGGTCCTATTACTTCTGTCAGCATCTTCTGCTTAAAAGAGCAGGCCTAGTGCAGACCTACAGCAGCTCCCTTGGCAACAATGCAAAACCACCAGAAGGAGCATGACAGCTGGAACTGGTGAAAATGACCATGAAGAATACAGAAGAGGCTTACCCTAATATACAAGGAAGCACTAGTGAGTGAGCTTCCACAGCAGGAGGGAGGGAGGGAGGATGGGAAGGTATGGGGACCTTGTATGAAGCAGTAGTGGCAAACAGCTCCAGAAATGAGGAAGGGCATGACCTCACTCTACCTAATGACAGGGCTGGCCAGCACAATACAGTATTGCAATGGGACACTTTACAAGTAAATTATACTGCACGTAAAGATGCATTTCCCTTTGTTAGGAACCTATTGTTAGTCAATTTCACAGGGTGTTTTCCTATATATATAAGTTCCTTCATAGCTGCTCTTCCACACTGCAGTCTTCTTTTAATTTATGGGCTGTTTGGATAGATGGTTGAACTCAAAATGTAGAAAACATTTTAAGCACTCTGATTTCTTCATGGTCCAAGTGGAAGTGCAGAAGAAGAGTTACGTAACTTTAATGTTGATTACAAAGAAATCAAAGTGGTTAAAATATTTTTATACATTGGTTCAATCCAAACGGTGACCAAGAAATTAGAAGACTTGGACGGTTACTTCACGTCCTTCCTCGTTCCGAGTTGACATTCGTTTTGTGATCACATCGCTCGTGGTCATGTGGTCTTATCCCGGTACTTTTCCTGTTCCCGTGTACCCACGGGCGTGACTGATGGTACCGTGAGGACTGTTACTGCACGTCCTTGTTTCGTGACAACATCTGAACTTCTCAGCCTTTGTTCTCGGGTTGTTGTTTTTTTGGTCCGACCTTCTGTTTTTCGATCTTTCAGATCTCCTCAACTTTGCCTTCGATGCGTTACAGAGCTAAGTTCAAGGCATTTGTCTTTTAATCTCTCTGCATCGCGTTGCTGACTCCATAGGGAAAGTACTGGTGAATGGCACTTCACACTCCTGTCACTAGATGGAGAATGGCACATTGCATGCTGAGCCTTACCTCACAGGCACTTGTCTCGGAACGAGAACCGAGACAACCAGACTCCCAAGCCCAGGGAGGGGTATGGCTCATCACACTTTAATCTCAGTTCAGGGGGTGTGGTTGGGATGAACTCACGTCATCACGCAATGGACATGCGCTAAGAGTTCCTTGTACCGGTCGCAAGCGGGACCGCAAACAGCAATGAGAGGGACGTGAAGAAACAGCCTGAGATGTGAAAGGGGACCTATGGAGTGACCAGGGAAGGATACATCAGTGGGGGCATTGTGTCATATTCCAATTACGAGAAAGCTGGACAACAAAAAAAGATGATAGATAGGGAAGAAAATACTTACAGAATTTGAATTGCATTGCTGGAAAACTTTATGGAAACCATGAGCAACCAGAGAGACAAATAAATGAGTTCTAGATCAAATCACACCGGAACCCTCACTAAAAAGTTCAATTACAAGAAAACAAGACCCAATGGAAAAGATATTAATGTAAAGAAAAAAGTAAAGTACGGTAGTAGGAAAAGTAGAAGATCTAACATGAGACAGATGGATTCAGTAGCGAAGCCATGGCTTTGGACTTGAAGGTCCTGAGTAGGCTGATTTGACTGTTTGGAGGTCACGCATTCATAGGGCTGCTGTCACGTCTAAAGTGACTTGAAGGCACGTAGTAACAACAATTTTGCTTCTGTAACACTGGACCTTTACAATGACATTCTGAAATCCAGTTTTCGAAGAAAAAATACTTCTATAGAAATACTACCAAGCTCTCTCCTCCTGCACCAAGGAGATTACGTGAAGATCACATTTCATCCCCCCCAACCACTACCACCCGCTCTTTGACATATGGTAAATGCACATATATTTTTAGAAGCATTTTATTAGAAGCTTGTTCCTTTTTGAAACATATTGGTCAAGGATCCATGAATACCCAATTCACTGGCAAGCGGAGTGCGCTGTTCTGTCTAAGAGCCCAGAAATGGCAATCTGTCAGCCTAATGCAGAAACAAAATATTTCAACTTTTCAATGACAATAAGCTAGCCAGGACAAAAAAAAAAAAAGAGGGGCTTGGGTGGCAGGCCAAGATGTGAAGCAGGGCATATAATCTGAACTGGTGCAGATTTGAACGTGTTCATCCTACAAAGGTTTAATTGACAAAAGGCAATTGCACATATGTTTTGTTCCTTTTTAAATACTGCACGTTTCAGCACACAGAGACACAATGCTTTGCCTACTGCATAAACTATACATACAACTCTCTAACAGGCTAATTACTGGAGATGATAAGAAATAAGGGTGGTGTCAGTCCAGGTTCATCCTCATTAGGGGACAGAAATACTGTCGGTTGAAAGAAGCAGCACGATCCTACAAACTTTGGCCCTCCAGAAGTTTTGGACCACAACTCCCAGTGTCCTTTGTCATTAGCAATCTAAGCTTAGAATTCTGGGAATTGCGGTCCAAAACATCAGGAGGGCCAAAGTTTGGACATGCCTGCTATACACTTTTCTTGACCTTTCAGTCATAGTTGTAGCCTACAAGCTGTATCCTACAACTGTGGATCGCAGCCTTTATTCTCAATTTTGGTCTTTGGCCCTAGACTTCCATTCGCATAATTCCTGGTCATCAGCCATGCTGAAGATTGAAATCCGAAACTTCTGGAGGATTTTGATTAAGAGTCAATTCCTCGCCTCCCTTTTTAAATGTTCCTCCCAGCAGCATGTAAATTAAGAAGCATCACTTTATAAAGACTCCAAAATGGCCTTACACAGTAGTTTTAGATAAGACCAGCTTATGGTTGAAGCAAGGCAGAAGTGCCTCACTCCAAAAAATAAAATAAAATAAATGGACCAACTAGAGGACAAGCTGTTCTACTAGAGCAGGCCTGTCCAACAGGTAGACCGCGGGCTACTGGTAGCCCGCGAAGGGTTCAAAAGTAGCCCGCCGGCCATCAATTTAAAAAGTAAGGGGATAAGTTCTCCACCCCTCCCTTCCCCATCCCAAGGACCAACACTGCCCCAGCAAAGTTCTGGGTCTGTCAGCCCACTATCTTAGCTGAGCGGGGAGTTCAAGGGCCATGGCACATTGAAATCCGTTCCCTCCAGAACAGATTAATTGGTTTTCAATGCATTCCTATTTACAAAAGTTTTCACTTATGAGCATGTGCTTGGAACGGATAAAATTCATAAGTAGAGATATTAGTGTAGTAGCCCTCAGGCACTTTGGGCCAGAAAAAGTAGACCTTGTCCTGTTCAAAGTTGAACAGCCCTGTACTAGAGGAATAAATGTGAAGGCACATCTGGCATGTATCTTAGTCCACTTGGGTCAGATATGCCTCCTTGCCTTATCCAGTACCCCTGTTGTGTCCTTTTCTACTGAGTGATCCAGAGAGTTGGATCATATATTCCAAGTTCGGTCTTAAGCATCTCCTGCTAAGAGGATCCAGAGAAACCTAAGTTCAGAAATCTGAGATCCAGGAGTGGTGCTGCCATTCTGAGTGTAGAAAGCTCACTGAGATAGACAAAGGGGACAACCTGGTACTCTCCTAGCATGTACGGTAGCTTCTCAAGTAGAGTATGTTAAGGCTGAGTAAGTGGAGTTACCTTTGAAGGAACTCCGTTTCAGCAACCAGCACAAGATATAGCTGGACAGCTTAGAATCATAGAATCATAGAACCATAGAATCATAGAGTTGGAAGAGACCTCAAGGGCCATCTAGTTCAACCCCTTGCCATGCAGGAACCCCCATCACAGGACTCCCAACAGATGGCCATCCAGCCTCTGCTTAAAAACCTCCAAAGAAGGAGACTCCATCACCCTTAGTGGCAGCATATTCAATTGCCGAACAGCTCTAACTATCATGAAGTTCTTCCTAATGTTTAAATTGAATCTCTTTTCCTGTTGTTTGAGACCACTGGCCCTTGTCCTAGCCTCTGAAGCCATGGAAAACAAACCAGTCCCTTCTTCAATGTGACATCCTTTCAAATATTTAAACATAGCTATCAGCCTTCTTTTTGACAGGCTAAACATTCCCAGCTCCCTAAGCCGCTCCTCGTAAGATATTTCCTCCAGACCCTCAATCATCCCGTTTGCCCTCCTCCTGACCAGTTCAAGATTGCCAACATCCTTTTTAAATTGAGGTGCACAGAACTGGACACAGTACTCCAGATGGGGTGTGACCAGAGCAGAAGAGAGTGGTACTATCACTTCCCTTGATCTAGACACGATGTTTCTGTTGATGCAACCAAGAATCGCATTGGCTTTCCTGGCCGCCACATCACACTGCTGACTCATGTTCAATTTGTGGTCCACCAAGACTCCCAGATCTCTTTCACAGGTACTATTTTCCAGTCAGGTGTCTCCCATCCTATATCTGTACAATTCATTCTTTTTACCTAGATGCGCCACCCTACATTTCCCTCTGTTGAACCCCATTCCATCAGCTTTGGCCCAGCTTCTGACCCAGAACTGCAACATACAGGCACCATGCAACGTCTGCATAATTTAACGTGCTGGCAGCAACCTTTGTAACCAGGAGTTGCCAACACTGACCCTCCATCTGCTATAGGGATGGCTTAATGGGAGCTGCCATCCAGCATCTGAAATGCCAGGATTTCTCACCCAAGCTTCACAAGTTAAAGTTTTGGGAACAAGATACCCGAAGGAAGAACCTCATCCATATCTTTCTTCAGAGCTCTTAGATCACTGTTTCCCAACTTTTTTTGAATGGCAATCCCCTCTTATAACACCTCTCTGCTACATGGGCATAAAAAAAGGAGGATTCGCATTTTGAAGAGGGGTCAAGACAAAATTCCCCAGGCGGACTCTTGCAAGCACTGGAGCGCTCCCTTCGCCAACACCAACGTTGGCCAGCAACCCAAGGAGTGTAGAGGAAAGTTTCCACCTCCAAAAAGTGGGAAAAGGGAAGGTTATGGCAGCAGCTCACAAACCTCGTTCCCTGGGTAGACATAAACAGCACTCAACTTATATTCAGTGAACTCAAGTTCATTGAACTCATCTTCAATGAAAACCACAGTGGCTCCTCAAGAAAACAATTTATGGCCCTCCTTTGGGGGTTGCGCCCCTGTGTCTTACAGGGGGACCTGATTGACGGAGACATAGATGGCTGTGAAATCTCAGCCTGATTTCTGGAGTTGCTCCTGATGTTTTAACTTCCTCTCCCTGGGGAACTAGCTGCCTAGATGCCCTAAGCACATCTGATGCCCTAAGCACATCTAGTCTGATTTTGGAAGCTAAGCAGTGTCGGCCCTGGTTAGTACTTGGATGGGAGACCACCATGGAACTGGCAAAGCACTCCAGTATTCCTGCCAAGAAAGCTCCATAACTGTGGGGTCATGAAGAGTCGGTCACGACAATAGTGACACAACACAACACATTCAACTGGCACCAGTGTTTTTACTACTGGTTGGCCCAAGATTCAGATAGGCCAGGTCTTTGTTTTCATGCATTTGACCCATGCCATTTCCCTAAGAGTGAGGGCAATAAATAGTCAGAAGTTATTCAAGGATACAGTATTTCTATTTGCTGATCCAGCCAACAAATATGCTTTAATGACAGGGTTTTTGAAATACTGTAGCAGACAATCTGCTATTTTGCCCCCTGCTGCCCCATGAAGGATTATTCTCCAGGATAGAACAATGATGTTCAGAGACAATGGCGGTTACTTCACGTCCTACCTTGTTCCGCGATTACGTTTGTATCGTGATAGCATTGTTTGCAGTCACACGGTTTTGTCCCTGTTCAGTCCCAATTTCCATTTACCAATGGGTGTGATTACTTGTCTCGTGACAACTGTTACTTCACAGTCTTGTTCTGTGACAAATTCTGAATTTGTTTTGCTTTCTTAACCTTTTTTTTAATTTTGTAATAAAACTTTTTTGATATTTTGAATTACTGGTCTTCTGGGATTTACCCGTCAATGCTACAGAATTTTCAGTACTTTTTAAATAAACATTTGCACTGCATGGTGTTTCCCATAGGGAAACTAATGTTAAATGCCGCTTCAGCCGCTGACCACTAGGTGGACACTGGTTATGGCATGACAGTTGTTACCACACGGTCCCTTGTCTCAGAACAGTAACTGGGAACAAACCGTGACAAGAGAATTCCCCAGCCCAGGGGCAGGTCACGCTTTGTTCCCGGTTCCGGGGGCGTGGTCGAGACAACTTTTTGCTGTTACACTATGGACGTGAAGTAAGTTTTTTCTGTACCGGTCACAAGCGGGACAGCAAGGAGGGACGAACGGGATGTGAAGTAACTGCCAATGTGTTCATGGTTACTAACAGCCAAGGACATAAAACTAGAGATGGGCACGACTTAGCGGTATTTTCGTTTTCGTTTTCATTTTTCGTTTCCATTACGTAACGAAACGAAAAACGAAAAACGGCTCAGAACTGGAACGGAAACGGAAACGAAACGACTAATTTTGAGCCAATTTTCGTTTTTCGTTACTGGGAAAGCACTTAATGAAGCTAAATGGGAAGAAACGAAAAAATTTTCGTTTTCGTTTTTTCGTTTTCGTTACGTAACGAAACGAAAAAGAAAAATTTTGAAATTAGCTCACGAAAACGGAAACGAGCCGAAACAGACCACTAGATGAAAACGAAAACAAAAACGAACAATTTTTCTGAGTCGTGCCCATCTCTACATAAAACAGAACAATACTCTTGTCTTTGTACCACAGAGATATACATCCCCAAGTATTTAGGAAAGAGAACACTCAACAACACCCTTCAGGACATCCAGTAGTGTTTTTTCTTGTACTGTATTTTTACCAGTTGCAGGCTCCTTTTTATTTTCCCAGCACCTAAACATGACAGTCTGTTTCTCCATTTTAGGCTCTGTTTCTTCTCTGCAGTATGGCAACAAGCAATCCAATGTTGACCACAGTGGGAGGACGTTGACCCCTAACAATGCATTAAATAGGCCCTAAATTTTTATTTTGCATTTTTTGTAGAAAAATGTAAAAACTATTTAAGTGATTTCCTCATAATGGTGCCCTTACTGTTATCAATTAAAATGATAATAACAATGTTCTGCCAAGTCAGTTCATCCTCACAACAACCTGATAAGGTAGGTAGGTCAGATTGAGATATTTCACATAGCCTATCACTCACAAGGTTTGGGACTGCAAACTTCAGCAGAGCTGCTGGAGCTCCTGAGGCCTTCAGGAATATCAAGATGAACATATGAATCTGCCTTATCTCCAAGAAAATCCCATGCTCCTAAGTATTGCAAATTCATCTCAGTCACAACTTTCCAAGGTTTTGGACAGAGACCCTTGTCCCTTTTAATATGAGCCACTTAACGAGAGACAAAAAGATCCAACCTTGTAACTTCTGTACTAGAAGCACATACATGCTCAGTATGTCCTGGAAATTTATTTACGAGAATTCCCCAAAGGGAGTTTCCCAGAGGCTCGCAAGGCCAACAGGTAGCGGCTGAAACATTGCTGTAGGACCCAGGTTCAAATCTGCACTCAGACATGAGATGTACTTAGTAACCTTGACGTCACTCTCTGTGCACAAACCTAATTCACAGGACTGTTGCGAGAAAATGGTCGTGGTGGTGGGGGGAACGAAATCCATAGATGCCATTTTGAGCTCAATAGAAGAACGATGAAATACAACAACAATAACAACAACAACAACAATGTGCCATCAATTCTGACCTAAGGTAACCCTTTTCCAGGTTTTCTAGAGCAGGCCTGCACAGCTGGTAACCCGTGAGCTACCGGTAGCCTGCAAAGGGTTCAAAAGCAGCCTGCCGACCATCAATTTAAAACAGGCATGACAAAACTTCGGCCCTCCTGATGTTTTGGACCACAACTCCCAGAATTCCAAGCCTGTATTTCCAATGGCAAAGGACTGTGGGAGTTGTGGTCCAAAACATCTGGAGGGACGAAGTTTGGACATGCCTAATTTAAAAAGTGAGGGGATAAGTTCTCCACCTCTCCCTCCCCCATCCCAAGGACCACCACTGCCCCAGCAAAGTTCTGGGTCTGCCAGCCCACCGTCTCAGCCGAGCGGGTCAATTCAAGGGCCATGGCGCATTGAAATCTGTTCCCTCCAGAACAGATCAATTGGTTTTCAATGCCTTCCTATGGGAAACCGCTGCTCTACTTACAAAAGTTTCTACTTATGAGCATGTGCTCGGGACAGATAACATTCACAAGTAGAGGTTTTAGTGTAGTAGCCCTCAGGCACTCTGGGCCGGAAAAAGTAGACCTCGGCCTGTTCACAGTTGAACAGCCCTGTTCTAGAGAGTACACACAAATTGTTTCCTATGTCCTTCTTCCGGGGGTGTCCGGGAACTGTGCAGCTTGCCCTAAGGGCACACAAGCCGGCTCTTCTCTCTGGAGGCATAGTGAGGAACTGAACTCCCAACCTCTAGCAATGCAGTCAGAAACCTAAACATAGAAAGATAGCAATGTTGTTGATGACGACAAGGGTGACAAAAGTGGTTCCTTAGTTTTAAGACCCCAAGCTATGGAATGCCCTCCCAAGTGAGATCCGCCTGGCGCCAACATTGATGACATTTCGGCGCCAGATAAAAACCTTCCTGTTCCAGAAGTTTTTTAATTGATACAATATAGACTGTGGGTCCTCTGATGGCAATTTTAGTGTAAAGATTTTAGTGTAAGGTTTTTATTATTGTTTTTATTATTTATTGATATCTGATGTTTTAACTGTTTTAATTATTTGATTGTAAGCCGCCCAGAGACCTTTGGGTAGTGGGCGGCATATAAGTTGTATAAATAAATAAATAAATAAATAAATAAATAAATAAATAAATAAATAAATAAATAAATAAATAAA
>JAHTLZ010000007.1:46968282-46981359 GCA_023846285.1 Phrynocephalus versicolor | reverse complement strand
CCTAACCCTAGCCCTAACCCTAATCCACCTTAGCCCATAGCCAGATCTACTTGCATTGCACTACACACGCAAGTACGATTCCCTTCTTTGTGGGACATGGCAGGTGCGAGAGCCTTGTGCAGGGAAGGCATGACGCTATCACTCTCACTGGTCTCATAGCCTGCAACTGGTATGCATATCCATATGGTTATGCATGCCATTTTGCAGCAGCAGCAGGTGAGGAGGGGAGACCCCCATGTTGAGGGGTCTCTTGGAGCCTGCTGCTGCTGTCCCTTCCTTTATAGCGGGCCGGTGGAGGCACCCACCCCACAGAGGTGCCTCCAGGAGCCCGCTACCCCCCCCAAAAAACCAGTATAACGAAAACGAAAAAACAAAAAACGAAACGACTAATTTTTTCGATTTTTCGCGAAAAAAGGAAACGAAACGAATCGGACCCTAGCCGAAAACGAAAACGAAAACGAAGTTTTTTTTCTGAGTCGTGCCCATCTCTAGTACCACCCTTTCCTTGTCCTTGCTGCAATCATACAGCATTCACTGGCTGATATCTTTGCTGAAAATGACAAAATCTCAAGAAGCCTTATAGTGAAAAGCCAACTAAAAATAAAAGAAAAAATAAGACAAAAACATTTTTGCACCTTCAAGACTGATTGTTGTATTTTAATGTGAGTGTTAATGTGGACAAGTCAGCTCATATCATGGCAAATATTTATACCTGGCATTAAAATACAGACATCATGATTGGTTGGTGAGAAAGTCAATGTTAACAGTGGGTTAAAAGGCTCTTTGAAATATAGGAATATTCGGCTGAATCTTATGCTGTATAGAATATAACAGTGTTGGTGAATCTATGGGACGGGTGCCAAAGGTGGCACTCGGAGCCCTTTCTGTGGGCA
This sequence comes from Phrynocephalus versicolor, assembly GCA_023846285.1. Classification (NCBI taxonomy): domain Eukaryota; kingdom Metazoa; phylum Chordata; class Lepidosauria; order Squamata; family Agamidae; genus Phrynocephalus; species Phrynocephalus versicolor. The sequence continues at coordinate 46,980,466 of JAHTLZ010000007.1, read as the reverse complement.
CTCGACATCACCCCTTCGCAGCCACCCGTATTCAGGTTAAATTGCTGTATTATACACTTTGTGAAAAATTAGTGGGTTTTGAATTGCAGTTTGGGCACTCGGTCTCTAAAAGGTTCGCCATCATTGGTATATAAGATCCTCTGTCACTGAATAATAATGGTAGAATAACACCAGTGAGGAGATTGGCTTTTACAGTTGCTAATAACCTTTTCTTTACTGGATGTTTTGTAAACAGCTACAGTGAAATGTGAATTACCCTAGTCAATGGATGACCACAAGCTAGGGTACTCCACCGCCAAGTGGGACAAGCACTAAGAAAAAGAAGAAGAATGGATGTCCACAAACTCAATATGGCAATGGGTTAAGACTCTGGTGTGCATTTGAAGCTTCTAAGGTGAGTATGTTCAGGAGGAAAATATATCTGGGAGACAGAGCATAGAACAATTATTGTAGTGTTTATATTTGGTAATGTCCTAAAAAGCCTTGGCTAATGTTGAGTTTATTGAAACGGGTGTGCAGCATGCGTATATATTTTATCTCAGCTGTCTATCTCTGAATGAAATCAAGTGTGTTTACTCCAGTTCTTAGGATGTGACTCAGTGGAAGTACAAAGCATGACACAGTCCTTCTGGTTTTCCAGTGCAACTCAATGGGAGCTTTACTAATTAGCTTGGTCCAGGATGTAAATCAGATGGGACAAAAAACACTCAAAAATGACTTGGCCCCAAGTTCATCTAGAAAATGGTTGGATGGAGTTGTGCTTGGTCTTAAAGGTGTCCCTCAAAGGTAGAGCCAATGTTTTTTTAGCCAGACAGTTCCCATTACAGTACCCTTTTTGTGTAAGGCTGGGAAACATCCCTGTCTGTTATTCCATACAATGGCTTTAGGGGTGGATAATCTGATTAGAGATTAGAAAAGTTACTTTGGGGGGTGCTACAAGTCCTGAAATTCCCCAGCAATCATTATTTTGGTGTACCACTTCCTTGGTTCTATAAGGCTTAGATGCCCCCTGAGTCCTAGGTAACAACAAGATGCCTGCTTGCAAAATAGCTTTGTTAAGTCTCATCTAGATTTCTGTGTCTAGTTCTGGGCACCACTGTTTAAGAAAAATGCCAACAAACTGGAGCAATTTCAGAAGAAGACAAAAATAAATAAATCAGGGGGTTGGAAACCAGGCCCTTTGAGGAAAGACTGAAGGAACTGGACATATTTAGCCTTGAGAAAAGAAATCTTAGGGAAAATAGGACAGGCCTTTTAAATACTTAAATGGTAATAATAATTAATAGTAACAAACTTTATTTTTATGCCACCTTTCTCCCCAAAGGGAGGGGCGTGATCTGTTCTTGATCATCCCAGAGAGAGCAGGGCACATAATAATGGGTTCAAATTATAGGAAACTAGATTTAGGCTGAATATCAGGAGAAACCTCCCAACCGTTAGAGCAGTATGACAACGCAACCAATGATTTTGGGAGGTAATGAGTGTTCTAATATTGGGTGCATTCAAGAGAATGTTGGCCAACTATCTGTCAGATCTGCTTTGACTTGGATTCCTGGATTTAAACATGATGTTGGACTTGATGGCTTTATAGGTCCTTTGAATTAAATTATTTATGATTCAAAATACAATGGAAGGAAGGAAAGAAGGAAATAAGGAAGGAAGGAAGGAAGGAAGAGAAAATGAACAAAGAAAAACAAAAGTCAGGACACTCCTGTCTTTCAGTCTTCTAAATATGTAGGCAGCCAAATGAAAAACAATGATCTGTACAAACACAAAACTTCACTTTCTTCACTGCCTTTTCTTTCCCCTCTAGTATTTGCTGTTGTTACTACTGTCTTCTTAGGCTTATGTCAACCCTATGAATGAATGATCTCCAAAATATCCTGTCCTCAAGGTAATAAGAATCAAAGTAATAAGAGTCTAATTCCTGCTCCCAGGGAAATAGAAATCTCCTTTCCTTTCTTAATCCTCTCTCTTTCTAAATGGAAACTTTTCACTAGCACAGCTCTTTTCTAAGGATTTCCCCATGCTTTGGGCTAAATCAAACAGACCATAAGGGTTACACTGAGTGGAGAGTTTCGGGAGCTCTCTGGCAGGGAGGCAATTTTATCATGCTCCGGGTCTGATACACTATAGAAGAATGCCTTCTCTTCTTGCTAGATTAACTGACTGAACACCGCTTCTTCTTCACTTCATAGAACCATAGAATCATAGAGTTGGAAGGAGCCTAGAAGGCCATCGAGTCCAACACCCCGCTCGAGTCAGGAATCCGAACCAAAGCAGGTCTAACAGATGATTGGTCCAATTTTATCTTTGCCTTCCGTGCTGGGGTTCCCACCAACTCTTGAGGTCATTGGTTCCATTGCTGTACTTCTCTAACAGTTAAGAAGTTTTTCCTTGTTGCCTAAATCTGGGATTTGTTGCTTTATCCAATTTTGACTCTGGGAAGATCAGGAAGAGATCCTGCCTCTCATCTGTATCATGACCTAGTCATCTCCTAATGGAAGTCTCTCCTGCCCAAATTTTGGCGGTGCAACTAGCTCCTCTCTGCTGCCTACACACCGGAGGAGGATCTAGCTGCAGACAGTTTTAATTGTGCGAGTTCCTCTGGAACCAATGTTGATGAAGATGGAGACATATTTAAACTGAGAACTCTGTTGCAAAGCGTCTTATTCTCAGCTGTTGGCTGTTGCTGGGAGGTGAGGGGAAAATAAGGTCTATTTGAAGGCACTGGCCAGTCCCTGGTTGGTTGGTAGATCATCAGACATGGCTGATTCAGTCTGATCAAGAGTGAGGTGGGGGGGGGGAGGTTTAAACAAATCTTTGCCCAAATCCAACACACATCAATGCCAAACACCCAGTGCGCTTTTCCTCCTCCCTCTGTTTACACTCTAGCTGATAAACCCAAGCTTAACAGACCGGGTATACATGAGAAGATTGACCTTTTGTTGTTAACCCAAGTAGACAATGATGTGTTGGAAAAATGGGACCATAGTCAGTTTAATGGGGAAACTCTTTGGCTTAGAATGATCTCTCACTTCACTTCACAGCAAATTACTGCTGCTGTCGCAAGGCTCTGTTGGCAGATTCGGTCTATATTTTTTGACAACTGTGGCAATTCTTTTTTTTTAAAAAAATTCAATGAATTTGTTGGCATGTTGGCATGCTAGGTTCACTGTCTGCCAACAGTCAATCTGTACTGTAGCAACAAGACAGGTAAACAAACAGGATATAATTAAATGTTTTCCAGTGTACTCCCACTGCCCTCTTTTCTCCGGTCTTTGGGTGTCAGGGGAAGGTATTTAGACAGACTAATGCATCAGCTCCCAAGACCTTTTTGTTAAGGGTGAGCCGAGTTCACGTCTCAAAGCTGTTGTTCAGATTAGCACCTAATGGCCCAGAGGCCGGGTGTGCATTCTGCATGCTGACTTTTACTCGCAGAGAAGCATGGCGCATGGCAGGTATCAGAGGAAGGTGGCAGACATGAGGGATGGTGTTGGAAGAGAGGAGTTTACGCATAGTGAATTTCTCCCATACTGCCAAAGAGCAATGTCGGTGAGGGTCAAAGGGGCTCCTTGGCTCAGGCTGTCTGGCAGAGGTCTCTGCAGGTGATGAGAGAGAGGCCTTTCCTAGGTCACGCCATGCTTGGTGAGAGAAGATGTCAAACCAGGCAGAGTTCCTAACAGTTTTATAAAGGACACACACCTTCCCTTTTCCTTTGAGCACTAATAACTGACAATCAGCAATTTTATTCTGTTAGCAATTGTTTGTGTTGGGAATATTTACTTACTTACTTACTTACTTACTTACTTACTTACTTACTGTGGCCCTCTAGCCCAAAGGCTGCTCTGGATGGTTTACAAAGTGAAGAATACAAATTATAAAACCCATACAGTAAATATATACAAATCAAAAACAAAATAAAATACAAAATAACAAAAGTGACTGTAATCAATGTAATAACAATAACATTATTATTATTATTATTATTATTATTATTATTATTATTATTATTATTATTATTATTATTATTATTATTATTATTATTATTATTATTATAGGAGAAAAATACACTCTACATCAGTAGTTCCCAACCATGGATCCTCAGATGGCTCTCCTCAGAAGAGCCCCATGGCACAGTGGTTAAATGCCTGCACTACAGGTAAAACTGTGGTCACGACCGGGGTTCAATCCTAGGTAGCCGGCTCAGGGTTCACTCAGCCGTCCATCCTTCCGAGGTTGGTAAAATGAGTACCCAGCTTGCTGGGGGGGGGGCAATATGTAGGTTAGTTCTGTTAGGCTAAATTAGGTTAGATTAGGTTGATTTGAATCAGTAGAATTTACAGAGCAGTTGCATCCCCAAATAACCATTGGTTCAATGGGTCTTCTCCAGCTGCAATGTATTACACCAAGCAACAGGATTCTGGCCACTTAATCAATGAGATCATAGAATCATAGAGTTGGAAAGGGCCTATAAGGCCATCGGGTCCAACTCCTGCTCAGCGCAGGAATCCACATCAAAGCAGATCTGACAGATGGTTGTCTAATTTTTTCTCAAATGGCTCCAACTGTGGAGTGCTCACCACCTCCTGATGTAATTTGTTCCTTTGCCCCATGGTGCAGTGGTTCAATGCCTGTACTGCAAGTAAAACTGTGCTCACAACCTGGGGTTCAATCCCAGGAAGCAGGCTCATGGTTGACTCAGCCTTCCATCAGTAAAATGGTCAGTAAAATGAGTACCAGGTCGGTAAAATGAGTGCCCAGCTTGCTGGGGGGGGGGGGCAATGTGTAGCCTGCATACTGTAATTAAATTGTAAACTGCCCAGAGACTACTTGAAGTGACATGGGGCGGTATATAAGCACTTTTAGGTGAACACAATAGAATGCCTGCGATTCTATAATGTTGAAAAAGGAAGAGAGCAAGAGCGAGAACGAGTGAGAGCCCTCCAGTTGGAACTGGAAAGCAGGGCTGAAACTAGGTTTGTTATTTCTTCTTTTCATATATTGCTTAAACAAGTACAGTATGTATCCTTGGAATGCTCCAGCATTGGAGGCCTTCAAGAGAAATTTAGACAACTACCGTGCAGATATCCTTTGATTTGCATTCCTGCCTTGAGTAAGGCGTTGGACTGGTTAGTGGTTAGCACAGTGGTTAAATGTCTGTTCTGCAGGTACAACTGTGCTCACGACCTGGGGTTCAATCCCAGGTAGCAGGCTCAAGGTTCATTCAGCCTTCCATCCTTCCGAGGTCGGTAAAATGAGTGCCCGGCTTGCTGGGTGAAGGGAGCAATGTGTAGCCTGCACACTGTAATTAAAACTGTAAACCGCCCAGAGACTACTTGAAGTGGTATGGGACGGTATATAAGCAGAACACTTTAATGCTTTAAGATATTTTCTGATACTCAGCGAGGATATGGATGGTCCACCAACAACCTTTTTGTAGATCCGGCAATGATAATGGTCATCTTAGAACTGCAGAGCCGGAAGGCACCATATGGATCATTGAGTCCCACCCCTGTCAAGGAGGCTCAATGGGGAATCAAACTCCCAACCTCTGGCTCTGCAGCCAGAGACCTGAACCACTGTGCTATCCAGCACTGCTCCTTGATCTACTAGTGTTCACCTTACTAGATCCTGCAACCTTCTTTTGTGCTGCTAAGTCCCTGCCCCCACCATCTCTTCCTTTGACTTGAAAACCTGCCATAACAGTTTTAAGCCTGGAGATTACACATCCCCATCATGGTTTGTAACCTGTGATGGACTTTTCCTCCAGGAATCTGTCCAATCCCCTTTTGAAGGCATCCAGGCCAGATGCCATCACCATCTCCTGTGGCAGGGAGTTCCACAGACTAACAACATGCTGGGTGAAAAAATATTTTCTTTTGTTTGTTCTTACTCTCCCAGCCCTCAATTTGAGTGTATGTCCCCTAGTTCTGGTATTTTGTGAGAAGGAGAAAAATATCCCTCTATCCACTTTACTCATGCCGTGCATTATTTTCCCCGCCTCAATCATACCCCCCCCCCAGGTGCCTTGTTTTCCAGACTAAAGAGCCCCAAATGTTTTAGCCTTTCCTCATAAGGAAGATCCTCCAGCCCAGTAATCATTTTAGTCGCTCTCTTTTGCACCTTTTCCAGTTCCACTATGTCCACCCCACATCTATACACTTATCTTTTGTCCCACACCTTCGCAAAGCATTAGGTTCCCCCTTCCCCTTCTTTGCTGTCCAGCAGAAAATACTTACAGCAGGCAGACAATTAAAAAAAAAACCAATGAAAGCTACATACGGTAAACAGAGTAACATCCAAAGCACAGTTGAAGCCATTTACAAACAGCAGCTGAACCCGGCCGCTGACATCTCAAGTTTTCTAACGCTGTCAAGGACTGTGCCCTCTTATGAGTAATATGTTGCCTGCAATTATGTCTAGGCAATTAGATGGAAGGTCCTGTTAAGTGTACAGGGGGCTATATTCTCCCTTGCCAGGGCCTTACGGTTCCCCCTCCTCTTGAATTATTTATCATTTAACTCCGTAAAGGCACTGCGGCGTCGTTGCTGCTGTTGCTTTTTAATGACTACAGGAATAATTGGGGGTGGGGGAGGGAGGGATGTTTCATGGTGTTGCATGAACCTAAAAGGAAGAATGTGGATATATGGTATTGTATAAAGGCGAGAAGGAGAGGACAGGTCCAAGCATGCTATTAAAAAAAGAGCATTAAAAAAGCTTCTAGAGATTTCGTTTGGTTACTCCAAGAAAAATTGGCGCAGAAAGGTGAGAATCATTCCTGTAGGCAAGCAGAAGCCTTACTTAATGAACTGTCTCTGCCCTTCTTCGTCTGCTAGGAAGTTAGAATGTTTGTGAACATTCCAAGAGTGTGTGATTCAGCCTCTGAATAATGTCCCCCATAGAATCAGATAAAGACGGATTGGCTCTCCACCAAGATAAATGTGTTCAAAGTGAATCTTTCCAATAATTAACGGTTTTTTTTACCCCCCCCCCCTTTTGCAGCACGTAAGGAGAAGCAGACTGAAAAACTGGGGTGTTTTTAAAAAGAGCCGAAAAATAATAATACTGTTTTCATGGGTGCTTCCTTTGTTGTGATTTTTGTGACATGATATTTGGTGAAATGAGTACAATGTGATGTGTACGTTTTATACGCAACGGGATTACCCCTTTATTCATCACAGCTTCCATAATGTGTGCCAGGCAAGGAAAATAAAAAATTGAGTGCACAGCTGCTGTTACAGTCTGGAGGCCCAAACTGTATATACCAAACTGGCGATACAGGCTTATGAACGCCAGTAATTCTACCTCCTGATGATCATATCGAGTGTGGTCTCCACTTAGGAGTTTGATGTTGGCTTGACTCTCGATATATTATTTTATCTATCTTTCTGATATTGACTATTTATCTAACAGTCCTGTTTGTATTTTGTGGCTTTTATCAAAAGTTTTACAACGTTTTTAAAATGTTTTATTCTGGCAAATCGTTTTATATTGGCAAATCGTTTTATTCTGGCAAATTGATATTTTGGTATTTCTTGATTTGGTTAACAACCATAAATAAAGATTCATTCATTCATTCATTCATTCAAAGTGGCGAAATAGTTTTTGGCAAGTTTCTTCTACCTAATTCTTCTTGAAGACATTTTTGCCTATGAATGCCTCTGATCTAACCTGATGCAAGCCTTTAGAAACAATGGGAATAAAGGTGTCAGACGTAGGGGGCCAGTGGCTCATACTATGCAGATTAAAGGAAATTAGGACATTTTCTCAGAGGGCAAAGGTGCAAGTGTAGTTGACCCTCTGGCTGAACTGTTGTGCAAACAAGGGGTGGGGAGACCATTGCTGTAAGATAAGCAAACTCTCTAGACATTATCTATAGTTTCCATTAGAGATGGGCACCAAAAAACCCCACAACAACAAAATGCTGTTTCGTCGTTATGTAACAAATTGATTCATTGCGTAACAAAACAGTAGAATGCATTTCGTGATGAAATGAAACAAACTGCCATTTTTGGCACTGAAAATGAAACAATTCATCCTAGAGGCACCACATTGAGTGGGTAGCTTCCATGGACTCTTCCTTTTAAGCCCTCCAAATTTGGAGAGTTTTGGAGTTCAGGGGGCCGAGTTCTTCCACTCCAAAATGGGTCCCTCCCAGGAAAAAATATTTGTAATTGGAATGAATATGTACTCAAAATTACTGATCCTTCCCAGGCATCTAGTGGCATGGAAATCACAGGGGAGCTTCCTTAAGCTCCTTCCTTTAAGCCCCCCAAATTTGGTATTCCAAGGCACATTGGGCTGTATTAGACCTTCTGGTGCAGTGCACCAACTGGCAGGTGGGTTTTAAACATTGGGCTATATCAGACCCTCAGGTATGAAGAGAGAGCGTGGACCTCCCTGGTGCAGTAACACCCTGCCTATCACAGGGTTTAGGGACCCGATCCCACCCGCGATAATTGAAAATCCACAATATGCAGATTCAGGTTGGGTCAGGCCTGGGGGGCTACCCGAGGGCCCTTGTACTTACCCTCAGCCTGGCACTGCCCCAAAGGGGCCTGCAAGGGCCTTTACGGGCCTTCTGGAAGCCCCCAAAGGGCCTCCCTGCGAATGGGAAGTGGCTTCCGGTAAACCAGAAGTCACTTCTGGATCACTGAAAATCATTTCTGAGGCGTCCAACAGGTCTAGAAAGGCTCTTGGAGGCCTCAGAAATGATTTTCTGCAAACTGGAAGTGACTTACGGTTCACATGGAAGCCATTTTGGGGCCTCCAGAAGGCCCGGGAAGGCCCTCGCAGGCCCATTCAGGGCAGTGCCAGTCCTGGGGTAAGTATGGGAGGCCTGAAACAGGCCTCCCCCCCTTACCCCAGGGGGCCTTTTTTCATATACTGCAGTCCTGCAATATAATGGGACCACAGTATATGAACCGCGAACAGGCGGGGGACCACCGTATGTCCAAGGCAAGTCTTACAAACATTGGGCCATATCAGACCCTCAGGTATAAGAGACCTCCCTGGTATTTCCAAGGCAGGGCAGGAAATATTGGGTCCTTTCAGACCCTCTGGTGGCAGAGCCTGGAAGAATTGTGTAGCAGGAATCAGCTGGAGGAAGGCTGTTTTGCAGTTCATACTGCTGGATGGTGCACTATGGTTTGGGGGAGGGGAACCTCAATACAGAAAGACTGAGCCTAATAAAGGACAACCTTTCCACGGTGCTTGGGTTCCAGGAATGAGCAGCGACGTCTCAAAATGTCACTAAATTGTGAGAATACTCGCTCACTGGATGATGGTGGGTGGAATGGAAAGGAGGTCCATGGCCATGCTGGACAACTGGGGCCTGGTATCGGAGGGATCTGCCAAGGGGGGGGGCTGGAGGGGCTCACCCATGTAGTTCCTGACCATGGCCTATGCCGAATCCCGCCCCTCTGACGGCCTCTCCTCCACAGAGCTGGACACTACCCAGGCACTGACCGAGGACAAGTATGGTGGCTTACTGGGCCTCTGGTTGGCACACCCTGTTAGGGAGGACTCCTGGGATGAGCCCTCCCCCAACTCGGCCTGGTGTCCCTGCATTCCTGGCAGTGCATGCTCACCTTGGGCTTCCACGACCTTGCGTATATCAGGGGACAGATTTGTGTTCCATCCCTGAATCTCTGCAAGGCAGCTAGCCAAAGACCCCTTGATGCGAGGATCGCACAGGCAAGACAGCTGCTATACCCTGTCCCCACATAGTGGTTGTAGTCATTCCAGATGCCACAATCCAGCAGGGAGAGAGAGAGCCAACATTGGCTCACTTGTGATCATGTAACCTGCTCCAGTGCTCGTACTGCAAGACATTGCTTGTTGATTAAGGCAAAATTTAGAAGAAATGGTTGCTTATCTTGCAAAACACTTGTAAACCAAGGTACTCGTAAACCAAGGTATTGCTGTACCACCTATTGGTCGACATAAATTGTAGTTGATTTGATGTCTCAAAATTATTTAGATGGCTAGACAGCTTAGTGGTTTAGGTATCTAGTTGTGGACATCACAAGTTGGGAGTTTGATTCCCTACTGGGTCTTCCATGAGGAAAATTAGCCTGTGTGGCCTTGGACAAGCTACATCGCCCCAGGATTCCCAGAAGAAGGGAACAGTAATCTATTCCTGATCATTTCTCTATCTGGAAGACTTGAAAAGAGTACTGATTTGACAGCATTGTTAGTATTATTTAAAAAAAAAATTAGGATACCTAGATTTCTGGCGAGTACTACGGCAGGGTCTAAGTCAGGGCTGCCCAAAGTCCGGCCCGGGGGGGGGGCAAATCCGGCCCATCATGCCATTCTGAGTGGCCCGCGGCTGGCTGGCCCGCCCCTCCCTCCCCCTCCTTCACCCACACATTCCCCTGTGGTGGCCATGGTTCCCTGTGCTTCCTTTGGTCCCCACCTTCCTTCTTTCCGCCCTCCCTTGGTCTCCACCTTCCTTCCTTCCTCTCTTGGTTTCCACTTTCTTCCCTCCCTTGGTCCCCGCCTTCCTTTCTGCAGTTTGGGGTTGCAAGGGGTTAGTGGGTGGGGCTTGCAGTGGGGTGGCACGGTCGGGGAGCAACCGGCCCCTGACACATTCTCAGCCACCAAATCTGGCCCTCCTTACAAAAACTTTGGGCACCCCTGGTCTAAGTAGAAACCAATAGTTCTTACATAGAGGAACAGAGACAAGGGGCTCCTTTTCTTTAAAAGGTTCATTTAGACTTCATGCAAAAAGGTGTCTACTGTTATACTGTAGCTGTGTAGTTTGTGGACCTGCCAGCTCTAACAGAAACAATCTCACTATCTCACTAAGAGGAAAAATGGGTGCGTTGTTTTTGACAAGAAACTGGGATTTACATATGCATCTTATGTGTGCTTACATTTTATTTTTTCCTTTTTAATACATGGCCTCCGCCGCCCTGCTTTTAAAATTCCTATTCAACTAAAGAAGAATTTATTAAACATCTAAATTCTTGGCACAGAAAGAAATACTTTGAATCAGTGACCATCATTGTGATTAGAATTAATGTAATATTTTCCCTCTTGAGCACCGTGAATCTTCTGTACTTTTTTTTTGTTCATATTTACCGGTATTACCTTCTACCCAAAGGCACGAGAAGTCATAAATTTGCTAATGGCTGTAAAGTGCTTTAGGATGGAAGGTTATAGAAATGCAAAGTTTTATTGTTCTCTGTCTACTCCAAGAGGGAGCTGGATATATATTATAATACACTTGACAAGTGGATACTCAAATACCGTGTTCATAGTGGAATCTAAATTAACCATGTACTCAAAGCCACCTTTTCCCGAGTAATGGGAAGTAATTGTTGCAGAGTTTTTAATTTTTGTTGTTAAATTCTCCTATCAGTAGCAATGCAGGGAGTTACCGAGAAGAACAGCTTCATATTCCACAGATTAGTCCACTGCTTCTTCATATTAAAAGGAATTTACAGCCTCAGCTACTGAGACGATAAGCTTTTCTTTTCAGTGAAGTTTTCCTTGAGTGAAGGGCTACTGAGTGTTTTTTTTTAAATTGACTGTTGTACCTTATGGCATTAAATATGTTCTGCTGTTGCTTATGTTTCTATTCCCTAATCCTTTCAGTATGGTATATAGTAATCCCCCGCCCTTTTGCGGTTCATATACTGCACTCCCACTATATATGAAACAAAGTACAGTAATACTTTGGATAAAGAATGCCTCTGATAACATTTTTTTCAGATAATGTTCCCTATGAGCTGCCTCAGATAACAAATGTTTCATAATGCCTTGCAAACACATGTGCCCAGGATGTATTGCACCCCCTCTAGTTTGTGGAGGGGTAGGAGGTGTTAGAGCATGCTTTTTTCACATTTTTGAGCCATTTTGGACATGTTTTGCTGAGGGATTAGGGCCTTTTGAACTTGGAAAGGTAGAGAGCTAGCTTTTATTAATATTTGCACTGCTTTTCTTTAGATTTTTTGGTGGGGAAAGGCTAGGGTATAGAGATGGGCATGACCAAGAAAAATGACGTTTCGAGTTGTCGTGTGTCGGAGCCAGCCCGTTTTGGCTCGTTTCCGTTTGTCGCGAAATTTTTCAAAAATTTGTCATTTCGTTTGTCGTCTGTCGTTAGTACTGGTTTGGGGGGGTAGGGTTAGCGGGCTCCTGGAGGCACCTCTCTGGGGTGGGTGCCTCCTCTGGC
>JAHTLZ010000007.1:46943383-46963540 GCA_023846285.1 Phrynocephalus versicolor | reverse complement strand
GCCAGAAGAAAGGGGGTGGCCACCTGAAGCGAGAAGGCCAATGAGGCTTTGGTGGGTCTGGCCAGAAGAAAGGGTTAAATAAACAGCTGCTCCCCACCTCTCCCCAAGATGTTTCTCTAGCAGGGCTTATATTAACTCCCAGCATCTGGCAGGGGAGAAGAGGCATCTGGGGAAGCATAGGGGAGGGGGTGACAAATGGAAAAGGTACAGCCTCATCTTGAGTCTTTGCGTCCTGAACCGAGCACTTCAAGAAAGATGCGGACATATTGGAACAAGTTCCAAGGAAGGCGACAAGGATGATCAGGGGGCTGGAAACCAAGCCCGATGAGGAAAGACTGAAAGAATGGGCCATGCATGGTCTTGAGAAAAGAGGAGACTAGGATGGCACTCGAGAGGCTGTCCTACAGAGGAGAGGCAGGTTCTGTCCTCCATCATCCCAAGTGCAGGACACGCAACAACGGGCTCAAGACACAGGAAGCTAGACTTCAGTTGGACATCGGGGGGGGGGGCTTCCTAACTGTTGGAGCAGTACAACAATAGCTCCAACACTGGAGACATTCAAGAGAACTTTGGGCAACCACCGTGAAGATACCTTTTCATTTGCATTCCTTGGTCTTGATGGCCTTAAATATAAGGCCCTTTCCAGCGTCACTATTTTATGATTCCATGAACTTCGCCCTTTTCCTGCCCATTAGTGTCTCTTTCCCAACGTCTGCCCTGAATGTGCGTCACCAAGCCCTCCTATGTCTTCTCCTGGATTCTTGCCGGGGACTGGGACCTGAGTCACTGGACTTGCTGTAAGTCAGAGTTGAGGCATATCAGCAGCCCGACTCGGTTATTTATTTTATTTTATTTTATTTTCATACCGCCCGTCTTCCCAGGGAACTTTGGGTGGTTAACAATGGGGTTAAAAGAACAATAAACACAAGATGAAGACAATACAATAACAAGGGAGGATCATTGGCAAGAGGCGCTTAAGAAAAAAAAACTAAATTAAAGGTCGGCAAATGTCTCCCGATAAAGCAGGGTTTTAAGTGCTTTTTTGAAGGCAGGCAGGGACTGTGTAAGGCACAACTCACTCGGGAGATGGTTCCAGAGCGAGGGGCCAATCACAGAGAAGGTGCAGTTGCATGTAAGCGATTTCCACGCTTCCCTGGGCGTGGCCACTTGGAGTGAGAGCGCCTGCGACATTCTAATGGGTCGGGCCTCAGTTGACCTCTGAGAGATATGCTCTGACAGGTATTCGGGTCCCAGGCCATGGAGTGTTTTGTAAACCAAAACCAGGACCTTGAACCTTATCTGGAGAACCACGGGCAGCCAATGCAGGTGGGCCAGAACTGGGGTGATGTGATCGTATCTACGCGTACCCACCACCAGTCTGGCTGCCACATTTTGCACGCGTTGGAGTCTCTCGGTAAGGGTCAAGGGCAACCCCACGTAGACGGCGTTGCAATAGTCTGTCCTCGAGATCACAAACACCTGCACAACTGTTCTCAGGGTTTCGAATCATGAGTCAGATTCCACCCCCCTACCCCCCAGGGATAAAGCTTGTTTTTAATAGGGGTTTGGAGTAGAGATGGGCACGACTAAAAAAAAAAAAAGGTTTTTCATTTTTCGTTGAGGGGGTCCGTTTCGGTTCATTTTTGTTTTCGTTGGGTTTTTTTGCAAATTTTTCGTTTTCGTTTTCGTTGCGTAACGAAACGAAAAACGAAAACGAAAAATTTCTGTTTCGTTAGCATTCTTTTCAGTTCAATGTATTTGCCGCAACGAAAATGAAAAACACAGCAAAATTTTCTATTTCGTTTCCGTTTCCATTTTGTTTTTTGGAAAATTTTCATTTTCGTTTTCATTGCGTAACGAAACGAAAAACGAAAACAAAAATGAAAATTTCGCAGAGTCGTGCCCATGTGTAGTTTGGAGGTCAGGGTTGGGACTTGGTACTAAAAACTCAGACTTGGGACTTGGACTCAGAGACTGACAGCATCCCTGATTCTTGCAGCTGATTCAAGTATCGAGATTCTGGAAACATTGCTATTTCAGACATCAGCCCTGAGACAACCTCAGCCAGCCTGGCCCTTCTGGTTGCAGGATTCACAGAACTGCTGTCTGAAAAAAGTGTTTTTACAAAGCTTTGTAAACAAATTCTTCTTTGATGAAGCAGGAGAATTGAGGCCTGAATATCCAAAAGAGAAAAACAAGATCAAAACGATGCAGACTGAGGTGACAATTAAGTACAGGAACAGACAACGCCTGCTTTTCATCCAAGACCTCAAATGGTCCCCATTGTTTATCATCCTTATTTCCTTCCACACTAGGGAAGAGCTGGGGAATGCTTATTCTTTGTAATGCAATTTCCATTATCTACTAGTTATGAAAACAACAACAAAGTGTTGTGCTTATATGCTACCCCATAGCACTCTCTAGGTGGTTTTCAAATTAATTATGCAACCTTGAAGAGATGCAAGGCTGAGTGAACCTCAAGCTGACTACCTGGGATTGCACCTGGGTTGTGAGTAGAGTTTTGTCTTCAGTTTAACCACTGCAGAAGGAAGTTCAGCATGAATTCTGGGTGTTGTAGACCCTAAAAGTCTATGTTTTTCATCTCTGGTCAACTCCTTTTGACCTTTTTCTGATCTGGCTTATCTTGCTCATTTAGGAAAATGCTAACGAGGTTCTCTCAAGGCCTCCACCACAACACCTTCATATTACATGATGAGACAAATACCGCAGCCCCACATATGATGCAAGCTGCAGTACTGCAGTAGCAACAGACGGACGTTACTCCACTATTGCAGGCAAACTTTGTTTCTTTATTTAATTAAAATTCCTGCCATTCGGCTGAAAGAGCCCTTAAGGCAACTTAGAATATAAAACATGTTTCCCACAGAAGAACAATAGGAATAAAACCCCAAATTGAGCATCCTTCTAAAAGGGAGCTCTATGATACCATAGCCACCCTATGTCAAGAGCAAAACAAAAGCATACAAAGCACTGGAAACAGCAATTATTTGTGGTCTCAGCAAAAGCTGGGTAGGAGAGGGAAGCTTTGAACTCATTTGTGATAGGTCTTAAAAGTCTGGACAATCATGCCTAGCAGGTCCTTAGACAGACAATGCCACCATAACGAAGGTGCAGTTTTGGGGGGAAACACACGAAGGAAGGTAGGGAAGGAGGGAGGGAGGAGGAAAGCTTATTTATTTATTTATTTATTTATTTATTTATTTATTTATTTATTATTGCATTTGGAAATGACACAACACACACACACACACACACACACACACAGTGACCAATTTTCCCCAAAGGGAACTCTGGACGGTTTACATAAAGCACCATAATACAGAACAACAAATAATGATAACAATTAAAAAAGCCCAATAATAGAAGGCAACCAGACAAACAACGACATGGTAAGAGGCATAAAACACTAAACAAGACAGGCAGCAAACACAGGGGAAGAGAGAAAGACACCTTAACGATTGCCAAAGGTATCCCTGAAAAGCCAAGTTTTTCGGCCTTTTTAAAGGACGCCAAGGATGGGGCCTGGCATATCTCGCTTGGCAGTTTGTTCCAGGAAGCTAGGCCAGCCACAGAGAAGGCTCATTTGCATGTTTCCACCCTACGGGCCTCTCTGGGGGTGGCTACCCGGAGCGAGAAAGCCATGGTTGGCCAGGCCAGCTCTGACTTCGGGGAAATACTCTCTGCCAGATATTCACATCCCAAGCTGTGTACTATGCTATACTGGCATAATCGGTACAGGTGGCTTGTCTTTATTACAATCCTTTTCACACAAATCAAAAGACATGCTAACAATAACTATGTGCCTTCAAGTTTCTTCCAACAGATGGGGATCCTTTCCAGGGGTGAATCCAGGAGAGGTAAAGGTGGTGATGCCTAGGGAAACTGCCTGGTCCTGGTACCTCTCAACGCTCCAAGCTGAGCCAACGAAGCAGTGCTTCCTTGGCTCGGGGCATGACAGTGCTTCGGACTCGGGGCAATGGCTTCAAACTGCAGGAAAAGATATTCCATTTGAACATTAGGAAGAACTTCACGACGGTCAGAGCTGTCCGGCAGTGGAAAATGCAGCCACGGTGGGTGGTGGAGTCTCCTTCTTTGGAGGTTTTTAAGCAGAGGCTGGATGGCCATCTGTCGGAAATACTGTGATGGGGGTTCCTGCATGGCAGGGGTTTGGACTGGACGGCCCTTGAGGCCTCTTCCAACTGTATGATCCTATGATTCTATGATTTTTAGGTAGTTTCAAGCATACAAGTTAAGCATTTAAGACTTTTACACCAATCCAGCAAGGTAGAACTGGCAGCACACCAACAAAAATCACTACATCTTGGTGCATGATCAAGGCGAGGCCTGCTTTTAAGAATCACAAACTCCTTTGGTCAAAAATCCAAACAACTGAATGGATACATGTTTACATTTTATCCTTCCGAGGTCGGTAAAACGAGTACCCACCTTTCTGGGGATGGGGTGGGCAATGTGTTGTTGTATCAGTTGTGTCCAACTCTTCGTGACCCCATGGACCAGAGCACACCAGGATCTTCTGTCTTCCACATTACCTCCCGGGCAATGTGTAGCTTGCATAACTAAAATTGTAAACCGTCCAGAGAGTGCTTGAAGCACCATGGGGCGGTATATAAGCAGAACACTTTGCTTTTTTGTTTTTGCTTTTTATTAGTGGAAAAGACATAAAGGCAAATGTTTCCAGTGGTTTTGAAAAAAATTATAAAAGGTCAAAAGCATTTGGAACCACCAATTAATAAGAATCTAAGGCAAGAGCAGTACAGAAAAAGGACAGAAGAAAATAAAAAAATCTAGCTATACTTACAAATTAGTGTAGCATCAGCATAGTCTCAGAGCATACACAGGGTGCATCCCTCCTGGCATGACATAACAGGACAATAACTGAGCATAGAATCATCAAAGGTATAACTAACCCAACTAAAGTAACTTGTGAACTCCTTTTCGTACATTCTTCGCCCCCTTCTGGCTCTTTAGAAATGATCTGCCAATCAGGGCTTGAGCTCCCTTAAGTGCTCATGAAGACAAGAGCTATTGCTGTCTCCCTTCATTTACAGCTTAAGTCATTTCCCAATTAACACAGTACCGGAGAAGAACCAGACTCAGCCTTGAAGTCTTCATCCAAGATAAACCACAGATGGTACTTCCGTTCCTTCATGGGTAAAATCTACCTCCACCTTTCTCCCAGCCAAACATTCATAGGGATTGAGAAATGCCTATATTTTCCAAAGAACACCAACCACAACCCATGTCCTCTCAATGTCTCAGTTCCTTCATGACCTTCATTGCTTTTGGTTTATTTTTACTGACAAAAACATCCCCTTCTTCCAGTACTGCTCACACAGGGTTTGTACCCCAAACTGGAGATCTAGTCCAACATAGCAGTTATCTGAGACTTCCATCCACTGCCCTCCGATTGGGGCAGCCTTATCTGCAGCTTCCAGAACCATACTGGAGAAAAATAATGTATCTGTCACATGACAATAACCAGAAGGCCACATTTAAGATTCAAATTCTCAATCTAATTAAGCTATCACAGTGTCAAACCTTTTATAGTGGGATCTGCGTGGTTAATGCTTGATTTTACAGAAACAGAAGGTGAGGTATAGTGTTTTGCCCATGAAAAGTCTTAGGACTTTCACTGATTTTCTATATGATATTTGATAAAGTGTGATGTTTATATAAGCCTAGTGGTTAAAATGCTCTCTAGGCTGTATACAAGTAATTATGCAGGCTACATATTCCCACCCACCCCCAGCAAGCTGGGCACTCATTTTAGTGACCTCGGAAGGATGGAAGGGTGAGTAAACCTTAAGTCTGCTATCTGGGATCGAGCACAATTATAGCTGCAGTACAGCATTTTAACCACTACACCACAAGACTAATAAGTATTAACACCCATGTATGTTTCCTGACGAACAACCCTGTTCCCAAAAGGTGCCCATGCAGGGAATGTCTCACATCTGACAAAAAACTGATCTCCAACTAGTGGTTAGCAAGATATGTCCAAGTGGGATGCTTGTGAATCGGGTTTTGTTGTTCTGATTTATGATGACTAGCCCCATGGGAACTGAATGAACAACTACCACTCAACAATGGAGTATTGTTTTCTTGGAATTTTCTCTTTGGTTACAACTTTATTACAACTCATCTTGTTCATGATCAATAACCCCAATGAGATTCTGTTTTCAAATTATAAGTCCAAAATTCATTATCTGGGAACAGTTCCCAGGACATTAGCTGTATTGTTGTTTTAGCAAAAACAACAGTGGTAAAGGGCCTTCACAACTAACAGTTTTTATTTCACATACGCTTTTGCAGACTTCATCAGATGCATGACATTTTTTCTGGTTGGGAGGTACATATGCTTTGACAGGACAGAGATGTGGAGAAATAGAAACATACCAGATACAAACATTGATGGTTACCTTAACAGTGGTTGGTTAAAAAAGTACTGTATTTGGAAAGTCAAAATAATATCCTAACATCCCATGGTGACAGGTCTATTGGAGAAAACCCACAGGGTGAGCAAATCTTGACTCACAAGCTTTAGCTGAAGAGCTTATACTGTGTTTTAAGGTAGTTCAAGACTAAATATGCATATCCGTAATTAAATTCAATATATTAAAAAGGTAAAGTCCCCCCCCCACCGCACTTGCGTGTTAGTCATGTCCAACTCTAGGGCCAGTGCTCATCTCTGTAGTCAAGCCGAAGAGCAAGTGTTGTACAAGTCCATGGCCACGTGGCCGGCATGGCTACCAGGAAACACTGTTTTACCTTCCCACTTTTTACAGCGGTACCTATTCATCTACTTACATTTACATGCTTTCGAACTGCTAGGTTGGCAGGAGCTGGGGTTATCAACGGGAACTCGCTCTGCTGCGTGGCACGCAGGATTCAAACTGCCAAGCTGCCGACTTTCCAGCCGACCGTTTTCGGAGCCTTAGTCCACTGAGCCACCAAGCCCCATCTTTATTATGCTTGTATTATATTATACTTCCATTTTAAAAAATCCCACCTAAAATGTTTCATTTCTCATTTTCTTCCTCAGAAAATGTTTCATTTCTCATTTCCCCTCCTCTGAAACGGTCCCTGCTATCAGATGTTTACAGCCAATTTACACACCGGATTGGCTAATAGAGTAAATCCATCAGGCCTTCTTCCCTTTGGTTTTTGTTGGCTAGCTCCTAGCAAGATTCGGGTCCAGCCATGTATATGGTACCAAAACCAAGATTATTTACACTCCTGCAGCTTTCCCACCATGTATAGGTGGGAAAGCTGGACATTGAAGAAAGCTGGCAGAAGAAACATTTATCCATTTAACATGTAATGGAGGAGAGCCTTGTTTCCCCCATGGACTGCTGGAAAGACAGACAAATGAGTCCTAGATCAAATCAACCCTGAACTATCTCTGGGGACATAAAAATGTAGAAACTGAGGCTGTCTTACTTTAGGCACATCACGAGAAGGCGGGATTCTTGGGGAAAGACAATAATGAAAGCAAAGGTGGAAGGCAGAAGGAAAAGAGGAAGACCAGATACAAATTGGCTTATCTCCAGAGAGAAACCCATTAGGCTTGAGTTTGCAAGACCTGAACAAGGCACTTGGAGGTCAGGACATTTCAGTCATTCATAAGGTCACCACAAGTCACAGGCCACTGGAGGGCAACTAAGCAAAGAGACTCCCCTTAGCTACAGTTTTGAGGCGCTGGCTGTATCGTTGCATTGTCTTGTACCAACATTTAGGCGGGAAATGTCAGTCCTGAAATGCTTAAACCAGTTTTTGTGCAGGTTTTTGGAAATCTAACCACATGTTTTCATTTCTGGGGTGACACTGCAGTATTAGGAATTTCTCGCTGTTGCTGTTTTCTAAATGTCTAAACCCATCGCACAACAAGATGCACACATGGGCAGTTTGGGGGTGCAGGTTCCAGTTTATACTAAAGGGTAGCTGTGGGTGTAGATGTGCAGGCCCAGGTAAAACATTTTTAAAAAGTAGTCTTGCTGACTGAACATGGTCACGTTATAATTATATTTGGAAAGTGTTTGCTATAGATGTGTATGTCTTTGTGTGTGCTGATAAACCCAAGCAGGTATTATGTAAGTGTATAGAAATGGCATTCTGGAAGGGAAAACCTAATGTACTAGAAAAAGCTCATATGATGGACTACCATGTGTATTTTTTATGAATCTATGGGTTCACAAAAAAGCTCATATGATGGACTACCATGTGTATTTTTTATGAATCTATGGGTTCACAGAGACTTTGTGTTTATGACTACTTATAACCGTGTTGCTTTAATGCAATGTTTGTCTATTAATGCTGTAAGATGCCCTCAATTCCTTGTTGTCAAATACTTGAGCATATCTTAATTGTACTGGACTGTATTATTATCCTGCAATACTGTAAGCCACCTTGGGTCCTTTTCCAAGGAGAAAGGTGGGGTAAAAATACTCCATAATACTCTAAAATAAATAAATAAATAAATAAATAAATAAATAAATAAATAAATAAAGTCACCCTTATGTGCCTTATGTGTTGACTTATGTCAACTTTTTACAGGGTTTTCCAGACATAAAAAAATCAGAAGACATTGTCCCTTCCCTTCTTCTGGAGGCACCCTTAAATTATACAGCTTGTCCAAGGCCACCCAGGCTGGCTGTGCTCACAGGAGATGCAAAGGGGAATTGAACTCCCAACTTCTGGATTCACAGGCAGAGATCTAAACCACCGGGCTATCAAGTCAGCTAAAAGAAGCTAGGCATTGGCCACGTCACACATTTCCTCCAATTCTGGAATTAACATTAGAAATTCTTCTAGAAAAACTGCAAATTGGAAAGGGTTACAACAGAGGGATTACCAGGCACCCCAAAGAATAGCAAAAGAATGGACTGAAGGAACCTCTGTTGCAAATATAGGGCTTAATTGTTATATTATCGAGATAACAAATACTTTCCCTTGCACACCCATTCGCAAATGTGCAGAATATTTTTTTTGCATTATTTTATTACTATGGGTGTGACAGGGTGAAAACTTTCCCCATGTACTGGGTGCCCCTTCAAAAATTCATGGTGATATTGCCAAGGATTCTGGGTAAGGGAGTTAAATCTGGTTCTGGTCTGGAAAATATATTGAACTATTGAGTTTAGTTGAATGGCTGTGCTGACTTTTGCCTATGTACATGAAAAAGAGGCAAAGTGGGAGTTAAATCCTTATTCCTGTAGTTCTTACGGGACTCAATATGGGTTACCGGTACCTAATTTACCATTCCTGGTTTAACTAAGTTGTGGAATGCAGGTTCCTTTTAAAACATGCGTCCCGATGCTCCTTTGTCTTTCCAAAGAGTGAAATACACACACCTATTGTATTAAGAAGTGTTTGCAGACAAGAGCTTCATATTCTATCCAGCAACGTGACTCTAATAAACACTGCAGATATCAGTAAAACACATTACCACCATAGTCGACAAATACTTCAAACAACCAAACCAAAGTGAGAACAAATGCCCTTATTCCCCAGAATAAATCCCTCCTATTGTGCCTAAAAATCTTTGACGCCAAACCCCTCTATGAATACATCTCCAGCTTATATATTTATATTATCAAACTTACCCATAAAGGTCTGTTTCTTTTCTTTCACATCTCTATGAATCACTCCAATTCCACAGGCTACAAATACCAAGCCAGGAAACTTGAAACTCAGGTTCAGGGCGGGGCGGGATCCCCTTTTGTTGCCTTTTTCAAAAAGAATTTGATCTCGGCTCCAGGGGATAGAAATGTCAGTAGAAAGGATGGCGCTCAATCACCGATTGAAATCCAAGCAGCTGCAGAAGCTTCTGGACAGGTATTTTTTTGTTTTTTTAAAAGAGACCGTAATGAACGACCGGGCGAACCAGAGACCAAGCTTTCTTTTTGAGAAATGGTGCAACAGGTGAAGGCGCTCGGTTACAGTTATTTATTCATGGTTTTTTTTTTGCAAAAACAGAGCGGCACAAGGGAACCAGCAATGGCTCAACCTGGTGTAATAGGGCATGCGGGTTGCTTGCTGTTGCCATGCTATTGCAACACTCTCTTCATTTTAAAAAAAAGAAAGAAGCAGAGAGACTGCGTGGTGATAGTTTATAGGCAGGAATCTTGGTGCTGCTAACGCACCAGGGGGTATATTGATTACTGTGTTGGTGTCTGTTTTCCTCCATCTCTTACAAAAGATGTGAACAAGCTCTTGGAACGAATGGACAGTTGCTTTGTACATGTCTCTGAGTCGTTCTCTCTATCTCGAGCTCATATTTCATTTGCTTCTTCAGAGTTGTTTTAATCTGGTCTTCTGGTTCTTTTTATGCAACAGCTTTGTAGGGTATCCCCTTCCAGGCTGAGAAAGGTGGTGAGTTGGTTCTTGGTTTTACTCTGAACTCTCCAAGGTGCTGAATACTCTCTCACACAAAAATAGATTCAGGGACTTGGATAGCTTCTTCAAGTTCAAGCCATAATCCACTGTATCACTCCAACACAGCATCTGAGCCATTGTGTACATGTTCCCATATTTTCTTTTTTTAGAAGAAAAGCAGGATGATGATATTTTAAATAAATAAATCTTCATGGAGTGCACCATCTCTGGCTAACCAACAGCCAATCTGCTATTGGTGGACAGAGCCCAGGCAACAGTTCCACCTGAAATGAATGCGGATGTCTCCTTCTGGCTTTGTAAAACTCCTTTGGATTTATTATTTATTTGGGAAACACAAGGAACTTCTTGTATTTGCAGGAAACCTGTCATAGTATGAGCAGGAATTCTTTGTTACTTGCGGTTACGTGGCTTAGTCCAAGGCCTACGGAAACCGACTCAGTAGATTGCCTGCCGGGGTATGCAGATGGACATGAGTATTACTCTACTGAATTTGAAGCAACTTACTTTGTAATAGACTTGTAAATAAATGTTACTGTTGTGGATGAAGACTTCATGTGGGAAACAGATGGCTGGTACAGATAATCTGAGAGTGCAGAAGTGCAATGGGGTGGTGAAGCGTATCGCGCTGCTATCCAAACAGGTGGCTCTTGCAGTTAAACAGTGGCAGTTCTGCACAGGTGTAACTATATCTATATCCTGAGCCTTGTGGTGCAGTGGTTAAATGTCTGTACTGCAGGTAAAACTGTGCTCATGACCTGGGGTTCGATCCTAGGTACAGTAGCTGGCTTTTGGTTGACTCAGCCTTCCATCCTTCCGAAGTTGGTAAAATGAGTACCCAGCTCGCTGGGGTGGGGGCAATGTGTAGCCTGCATACTGCAATTAAAACTGTAAACCGCCCAGAGACTACTTGAAGTGGTATGGGGCGGTATATAAGCAGAACACTTTGCTTTTGCTATTAGATAGAGAGGAACACTTGGTTTGCTTTGCAGCTTTTAAAAGATGGGTTCCCGTTCATTGGTGTGACTGAAATCACTGCAGGTGATCCAGGCAACAGCAGGATGCTACCAACGACATGCCTTGAAAATTTCACAGATAGTGTCTGATGGTAAAAAAAGAAGCAGCAGCAGGAGCAGCTAATCAATTATTGATCCTTATGGGAGGTATCTGAAGGCTGGGGTGCAGTCTGCAGAGTGTCTTTGAAGCTGTCTATAGGTTGACTCTGTTCCATTTCCACATCAGTGGAAGAAAGATGGAAAGAACTGGGCAAAGAAGACCAAGGGGAGCTAGAATAGGACTTTGCAAAGCCTTGAAACGTAGTCATACAGAGGAAGGGCAGGATCTGACCTCGATCATCCCGACGTGCAGGTCACATAATATTGGGCTCAAGCTACAGGAAGCCAGGTTGCAGTGGAATATCAGGGAACAGATCCAAACTCGCACAGTGGTACGATAATGGAACCAATTTCCTTGGGAGGTGGTGAGTGCTGGAGGCATTCAAGAGAAAACCAGACAACCACCAGCCAGATCCGCACTGAGTCAATGGCCTTATGGGGCCTTTCCAACTACAGTGGTACCCCGACTTAAGAGCAGCTCGACTGAAGAGCAATTCGACTGAAGAGCAGAAAACTGTTGATGATTTAACTGCCGCCTTGCAAATTTTAGATATGATCTGCTCGACTTACAGTTTTTTTTCATTTTTTGTATTTTTAACTTAGTTTTTCAATTTTTAGAAAGGCACCCTGACTTAAGAGTAGTTTGATTTAAGAGCATGCATTCAGAACGGATTAAATTCATAAGTTGAGGCACCACTGTAAATCATTCGCCAAGTTTATGATTCTATGACTCTACAAAGGCTGGCACTGAAAAGCTATGCCGTGATCTTAAGCAAAGCCAGGGAAAGACAGCACAGACCAAGCATACCGACACACACTTGATACAATTACAGTGGTACTTTGTATAAAGGAATTAATTCATTCCAAATGAAATTATGTTCAGCAAATTTTCCTTTATACAAATATCCCATAGGAATGCATTGAAAATGGAGTAATCCCTAATCACGACCATTTTTATGTTGTACAGGTTTTATGTTCTACAAACCGTTTGTTATATGAGGGTCCACTGTTATTGCCCCATTGAAAGAGTACCTACAGTACTTCTCAGTCAGTTTGGTTTCAGCCCAAAGCACCACCTCGCCCCATTAAAATAGCCCTTTCCCCCACACCTTCCCCACTTTCTCTTTTAAATGCTTAAAATTAATTTTTCAGAAGTGATATAGCGCTTATCTGGTAAACTGCTACATCTGACAAGCATATAAACACAAGAACAATGTTTGGAGAGGGGAGACAGCTGGTCCTCAGTAGAGGGGGATTATCCTCCCCAACACTATGCCCCACTGAAGATGTCCCTATCAAAATCACTGTAAACTTTGCTTGCAACAGCATTGTTGGACTTAGATAGGCAATCCTGCATGCTAGCAAATGGACAAAAGCAATACTTGCAGAATTGATACAAAATAACCAATTCCCTACTGAACAAAAAGAAATGAGCATCCATAGGAAAAACACGACTTCCCTGTATGGAGCTTTATGTCATGTAATTCACCAGCAAATACATCAATTCTAACAATGCTAACTCTGACGAAAACTGTGAAATAAATTGCAATGTAACTTTGCCCTTGATTTGGAATTTCACCCCCCAAGGCCACAACAGACTAGCATGATGAAAAAGTACGCCCCTTCAAAAAAGTAATGGAAACCCACAAAGTTGAGAGAGTACAAAATGCCTGCTCAAAACAATACGTGCGAATTAGTAATGAAACTGCAGGCAAAACTTTGTGTACTGTTAGCAAGTGACTCCAAAATGAAACACTGCAGAGCAGGAGATTAAAAAAATGATCAAAAGAGCAGGCATAGCAATAAAAGAAGTTTGTCATCTACAGCAAAAGGCACAGATAAACAAGAAAGGCATTCACCTGAATTCAAATGGGTTGGGAGCCCTTTTTTGGGGGGGGACAGGCACCATTAAGAAGGTTGTGTCCTCTTTGAATGTAGGTAGGGGACAGGCTCCTCCCCCCAAAAAAAGAAATATGGATAAAGACTGTGATGGAGAATTGGGAATAAATGTTGTAGACAAAGCCTATACAGAGCTGAAAGGACCTGTGTTGGAAAGACCATGATGGAAGCAGTCCTTCAGATCTCAGAACTTTAAAGGAAAGCCATGCTCCTGAGAACTAATCACAAAGAAAAACAACACAATGTGCAAATTATGCAGGGTAAGACAAGTTCCTGCTGTGCAGTCAGAGGCATTCAGCAGTTAAGGAATTTCCTCCTTCAATTACAGGTTATATGGAATGTCTGTGTCTGCTCTTCAAACATGTTTAGTTTCACGGTAGGGTTCACTGAACATCTTCTAGAATGGCTGCCATTCATGATATTGTATTGCCAGTGGTTTTTACTACTTAGTAGGGATGGGCAATTCGCGACCCACACGAGACCAGGTGGTATCTCCAACACACAAGCAGCAAATCACTTACCTCATTCTCACTTACCTACACAGAGCTGAGCTCCAACAAGGAAGCAGGCTCCAACGTAATCTTTCCTCTTCCATGGTGCTGGCCAATCAGGAGCTGTGCAGGGACAGGCATCATACCGCCTCCCTGTCTGATTGGCCAGCACCACAAAGGAGCAAAGATGATGTCAGAGCCTGCTTCCAAGAAAACTCCATGGACATGGAGACACGAAGAGTCGGTTACGACTGTAATGACACAGCACACTGCTTAGTGAAATGAAAGTAGCATGCACTCCAGTTCACAAGTGCTTAACATAATCTCCCTCCCTCCCTCCCTCCCCCCCCTCTCTCACACACACACACACACAATCTGTCTCAAAAAAGTGGGTGATTTATTAGGGGCAGGCACAATTATGTAAGGCATCTCCCTCACAGTGATTGTTGCAGCCCGAGGATTTGAGGATAAATCCCTTTGAATACAGTGCCCGATCAAGAATGATGCCGTGGAAAATAAAGCAAAGCTTTCAGAAGCTGAACAGAGCAGCTTTTAAACTGAGGATGGTTCCAATTATCAAATGCATCTGAGATGTTATGCTATGGCTAACAGACACGTATGGATGTTACTGGCATGGCATTTACTGAGAAGCTAAGGAGAGAATTTAAAAAAAGATGATGGAGCAGCTAGGATTTATGGAATGTGCAAGCATTTTTAGCCCCGTGAGACCTTAGACAGGAGTTCAGTGACCAAAATAAGTTGGAGATGATTTTGCTCCTCCTTCTTGCAGAGAGAATATATAAGACTAGAGCCTCGCTAAAGGGACGGTGATGGTAAACCGTCACTTCCACTGCAAGGATGGGTGCCACAATTTAGCCGATTAACCATTAATGGTTAGTCCATCGTGCTAACTGGGTGGGTGGTGAAACCACACCATAGTATCATAATACGTGCACATAGAGCAGATAATACCTACAACATAATGGAAAAAAATTCAAGTTGCAACTTGAATAGACCCACTGGATCTATGGGGATTTATTGTGTCAACCCTTAGGTAAGTCCTAACGGGCCTACTCTATTTCTGACTTAGAGGAAGAGTAAAGGGAGATATCGTTGCACATTTCCAATAGTTGAGAGGCTGCCAGATAGAGGAGTGGCAGGATCTGTTTCTGGATCATTCCAGATTGTAGGACAGTGGTGGCGAACCTTCAGCACTCCAGATGCTTTGGACCACATTCCAAGCCTGTGTTGCCAATGACAGAGGACTGTGGGAGCTGTGGTCCAAAACATCTGGAGTGCCAAAGGTTCGCCACCACTGGTGTAGGACATGCAACAACCGGCTTAATTTACAGGAAGCCAGACTTCAGTGGAATATCAGGGGGAAAAACTTGATAACTGTTAGAGAAGCATGACAGTGGAACCAATTACCTCAATAGGTGGTGAGTGCTCCAACACTGGAGGCATTCAAGAGAAATTTAGAAAACCACCTGACAGATATCAATTCCATCTCTCTCTCTCTCTCTCTCTCTCTCTCTCTCTCTCTCAGTGTTCCTGCACTGAGCTAGGGACTGGAATTAAATTCCTCAGAAAAAAGTAAAGGTAAAGATTCTCCCCGCACATGCATGCTAGTCATGTCCGACTCTAGGGGTGGTGCTCATCTCCATATTCAAGCCAAAGAGCCAGTGTTGTGGAAGTCCATGGCCACGTGGCCAGCATGGCTGCAAGGAAACACTGTTTTTACCTTCCTGCTTTTTATGGCGGTACCTATTTATCTACTTGCATTTATATGCTTTCGAACTGCTAGCTTGGCAGGAGCTGGGCTTATCAGCAGGAACTCGCTCCACTGCGTGGCATCCGGAACTTGAACCGCCGAGCTGCCGACTTTAAAGCCAACAGTTTTTGGTAGCCTTAGTCCACTGAGCCACTCCATTATTCTATGATTTTAGCTACTGGATTTTGGCTAATATATCTATCCACGCACATTAAAATAATACATTACATTTAGGTTAGGCACTCTCCTTGCTTCCCCCTTGTAAGTATATAAAGCAGAAAACACCTTTTAAAAAAAAGAACAGAAAGCAACACAACACAACACAACAAGTTATGGCTGATAAATAATACTAAACAATGAAACAAATTAAACAAAACAGCAATGTGAAGGGGGAAACAGCATGAAAAGCAGCAAAAAACAGATTTTAAAAACCATCATTTCATTGTGTGTAAGACATAAACTGCTCGCTCATCTGTGTAATACAGAGCAAACAATGGGGATAATGATGACCATCAATTTATTATTGTTTAACTAGATAACTGATTTTCCAAATGTGAATTGGACGTATTTGATTTCTAATCTTTTTGGTATGTGCAATACTTGGTCCTGTTGCAGTAAATGGAAATTGGGAAGCTATTTGAATCATGGGTGAACTGTTGTTCACACTGGCATACACATGAATAAACTGATGGAATTTGGTGCCAAATGAAGGAAATGTGGTAAAATGACTGGACAGATTTATTTGTCTTAAAATTGAATCCATTTACGATGCACTGAAATAAGTCTTTCCATGTGAATCTTTCTCTCTCCCCCACCTCTCTCTGAGGGTATGTGTTCATGTTTATAAGTGATTACAGGTGCATATGTATGTACATACTAGAGATGCGCATGACGTGAGTTGTCCCACTTTGTCAACATTCGTACCTGTGGTGTTGCATGTTCCCTCCCGATCTCCCAGTAGGGTGCCCCACTCATTTCCCAGGGCATGCTACCTAGGTCCACCTCAGGCGCTTGGCCAGCCCAGACAAGAGCAGGGACTTCCCTTCCCCACCTCCTCCGGCAGCTGGCTACTCAACGGCTGTGGGGTTGAGTACAGCCTGCCTTCTTGTCTGTAGGATTTGGTTTCCCTCTGTATTGGCAGGAACCTTGATTAATCGGAATATGGCGGCTCTCTTTTAGACAGAAGCCAGTCATCTGAGGAGGGATGTGTCTCCATGCAAACCCTCTGTCCCCCTGCAAAAAGATGACTATGGAGTATTCATATATGGGGTGTGTGTGTGTGTGTGTGAGTTCCTGATCTATTTCATTAATTAATTAATTAATTAATTAATTAATTAATTAAACTTTTATACCACCCATCTAGCCCTAAGGCTACTCTAGGCGGTTTACAACACTGAATAGCAATACCACTGGAAGGGAACTCTGTCACACTGTTAAATGTCCTGAAAACCCTTCAACACTTAACGTTACATGCAACTTAAGACATAGAAACTAGAGATGGGCACGACTTTAAAAAATGGTGTTTCGTTTCTCGTTTGGTCATTTAGGGGTCCGTTTCGGTTTGTTTCCGTTTTCGTGAGGTTTTTTGCAAAAATATTCATTTTCGTTTCGTTACGTAAAGACCCGAAAAATGAAAATGAAAATGAAAAATTGCTGTTTTGTTACCATTTAGCACAATTCAATGTATTTGCCATAACGAAAATGAAGCGGCCGACAAATTTTTTCGTGTTTCGGGTCATTTCATTTCATTTTGGAGTCAAACTTCGTTTTTCATTTTGTTACGTAACAAAACAAAAAAATGAAAATGAAAATGAAAAATCGCTCGTTTCGTGCCCATCTCTAAGAGAAACTGTAAAAGTCAAGAGTCACGAGATGACAAGGCCTTCTGGAAAAGTCAACAATGCTTTCAAAAAGTTGAAGCAGCAGGAAAAGAGGCAGATTGAACATGAGTTGGGTGACTCCATAAAGGACGCCACAACCTTGAGTTTGCAGAAGATGAGAAGGAACTTCTAGGTGTCACTCATTCATAGGATTAGGATTGCCATAAATTAGAGGTGAATTGATGGCACACAACAACTTTTGTTCACTTTTTTAAAAAAAATAATGAACTTTTGTGGAGCAACCCCATTGATGAATGCAACAAGGGTTACCTAGACCTCGTTGCTACAGGGACCGCATAAACGGTATTAGCTTTAGGACCATTAAAAATGTTGGTTGACCATGGATTCTCCCACTTGGCTGATTCATTTGCTCAATAAGGAATCCCCATTGTAGAAAATTCTTCTTCATATGAAACCCTGCACTACTTTAAAGGTATTGTGATTTAAGTCAGCAATTGGGGGAAGGGGCATGAGGCCAACACTGATCTCTTCCTAAGAGCTATTTGCCCTATGATAGGCTTGGAAAATATTTAATTTCTTGCGTTACTGGGAAAGAGGCTCCACCAGCCACAACGGAGCTGCAAATGTATAGGTAGTACAAGATCTGAATGAAGCATGGAGGCAGCCTTTGAAGTTGGTGTTGGATAGGTAGACCATCACTCCATTCCAGAAAACTCCTCCTCCACCAAATCAAACTATAAACAGCATGCAAGATTGCAAATTGACTTATAGCAGTGGTTCTCAAACTTCCTAATCATAGAATCATAGAATTATAGAGTTGGAAGAGACCTCATGGGCCATCGAGTCCAACCCCCTGCCAAGCAGGAACCCCTTCACAATATTTCCGACAGATGGCCATCCAGCCTCTGCTTAAATACCGTCAAAGAAGGAGACTCTACCACCCTCCGTGGCAGCATATTCCACTGCCGAACAGCTCTAACTGTCATGAAGTTCTTCCGAATGTTCAAATGGAATCTCTTTTCCTGTAGTTTGAAACCATTGCCCCGAGTCCTAGTCTCTGAAGCCATGGAGAACAAAGCTGTTCCCTCTTCAATATGACATCCTTTCAGATACTTAAACATAGCTATCATATCCCCTCTCAGTCTTCTTTTTGATAGGCTAAACATTCCCAGTTCCCTAAGCCGTTCTTCATAAGACATCTCTTCCAGGCCTTCAACCATCCTAGTCGCCCTCCTCTGCACCCGCTCGAGGTTGTCAACATCCTTTTTAAACTGAGGCGCACAGAACTGGACACAGTACTCCAGGTGGGGTCTGACCAGAGCAGAATAGAGTGGCACTATCACCTCCCTTGATC
The DNA here is from genome assembly GCA_023846285.1 of Phrynocephalus versicolor. NCBI lineage: Eukaryota > Metazoa > Chordata > Lepidosauria > Squamata > Agamidae > Phrynocephalus > Phrynocephalus versicolor. The sequence continues at coordinate 46,944,635 of JAHTLZ010000007.1, read as the reverse complement.
TAGACACTATGGTTCTGTTGATGCAACCAAGAATCGCATTGGCCTTCTTGGCCGCCGCATCACACTGCTGGCTCATGTTCAATTTGTGGTCCACCAAGACCCCCAAATCCCTTTCACAGGTACTATTCTCTAGCCAAGTGTCCCCCATCTTATATCTGTGCAATTCATTCTTTCTACCTAGATGTAGCACCCTACATTTCCCTCTGTTGAAATCCATTCCATTAGCTTTGGCCCAGTCTTCTAATCTGTCAAGGTCCTTTTGGATTTTCATCCGATCCTCTAGGGAATTAGCAACCCCTCCCAATTTGGTATCATCTGCAAATTTAATTAGCATACTCTCTATTCCTTCCTCCAAGTCATTAATAAAGATATTGAAGAGCACTGGACCCAGAACAGAACCCTGGGGCACCCCACTGGTCACGTCTCTCCAGGATGATGAGAGGCCATTTATGATCACCCTTTGCGTGTGATCAGTCAACCAATTACAAATCCACCTCACTGTAGCACTATCTATCCCACTTCCTACTAACTTCTTAGCAAGAATACCATGGGGAACCTTATCGAAGGCCTTGCTAAAGTCCAGATAAGCAATATCCACAGCATTCCCCTCATCCACTAGGCCTGTAATTCTATCAAAGAAAGAGATCAAATTAGTCTGGCATGACTTGTTTTTAAGAAACCCGTGTTGACTTTTTGTAATGACAGCATTGTTTGTCGCGACTCGCGACCCTTTACTACAGTTCCTCACGTTGTGGTGACCCCTTGCCCTGCATGGAAGAGGCCACAAGCTCCCTTTGGCAGGCCACTGCTGCAGGTGCCATAGAGAACTTCCCTCTACAGAAACCCTCAACCAATCAGAGCCTCTGATGCCAGTCACTGACATCCCCTCCAACCTATCAAGCTGCAACTCACTCTTTCACCCCTTCTTTCCCCCCCCCTCCTCCAGACCCAAGCCGTTTGTGCCTTTTTCTTCACTGGCTCATGGCGACCCCTGTGAAATGGTTGTGGGACCCCCGAAGGGATTCCAACCCCCTAGGTTGAGAACCACTGACTTATAGCAACCCTAATCCATTTTAAAAGGGAGGAGTAGCTTTACAAATGCCACCCTTCCCCTTGAGTTTCTATGACTGAGTAGAGATTCAAACTGAGGTCTCCTGAATCCTAGTCTGTCACTCTGTCACTCTATCTACTATGACACACTGCCATTTCTTTCTTTCTTTCTTTCTTTCTTTCTTTCTTTCTTTCTTTCTTT
>JAHTLZ010000007.1:46916786-46931929 GCA_023846285.1 Phrynocephalus versicolor | reverse complement strand
TATCTATCTATCTATCTATCTATCTATCTATCTATCTATCTATCTATCTATCTATCTATCTATCTATCTATCTATCTATCTACACACACACACACACACACACACTGGACTCTCATATAATTAGCGTTTTTTTTAACTGAAAATCTGCTTAAAGGAAAAAATTCCAGAGATAGGGGAAATTTGCTTAACAGAATCGCCTATGGGGTGAATCCGTACAACATAAAAATGGTCGCGATTCGGGATTAATCTGTTTTCAATGCATTCCTATGGAAAATTTGTACAAAGGACCATTTGCTTAACAGAATTCCATTTGGAACGAATCAATTCCTTTATACAAGGTACCACTGTATATTATTTCTTGAAGCTTGGGCATAATCCTATTCGTATCTTCAGAATGAGACCTTACCCAGTAGTACATGCTCCTGGGTCAGTGTACATTGGTACCTTGTATAAAGGAATTAATTCATTCCAAATGAAATTATGTTAAGCAAATTTTCCTTTATACAAATCCCCATAGGAATGCATTGTAAATGGAGTGATCCCATTTTTATGTTGTACGGATTCTCCCCATAGGCGTTTATGTTAAGCAAATTTCCCCTATCTCTGGAATTTTTACGTTGTACAAATTTTATGTTATACAAGCTGTTTGTTATACAAGGGTCCACTGTATAATTAAACTAAATAGGCATTCACTTGGAAGAGCAAGTGGCCTCATGAGTTTTCCAAGGGAAAAAAACTGAAAATGAAAACACACCCTGCATAGCCCAGCCGTACCCTCAAGCGTCAATGCTGCAGTAGGTGTTTCCTTAGCATTCAAAAGCTAATGAATATTTCAGGATAAATAAATGTCAACTTAAATGCTTAACAATCTTGTTTACAATTAAAAGACCTTGAAAAGAACGAGTTCCTTAAAAGAATGAAGCCAAACAATGCTTTCTTTTAATTTTCTGAGGGGAAAAATAGGAGGTGAGACCAAATAGAAGATGGAAGGTCTTGGGGGGGGGTACAGTTAGTTAGTCATTTACAAAAGTGATTTAGCCCTCCTGTGTGTTTTTTTCCTTAGGAATAAGTGGAGTTTACTCCCTCGTTAATATCACATCCTTCCTGAGGACTAGGAGCTTGAACTATGCAAGAAAAAAAATATTATGGGAAGATGAAAGAGGGTCTTTTATTTTGTTCTCTTCCCTTATGTAGCTCCAGGTATGTCATTACAAGAAGGAGTGCATTAAGTGCTGAACATGTTTGATCATTGTAGAAAGAACTTTTCAGGTTTCCAATAAATTTGCTGACAAGCTTGCTATGTTTTGTGATTGCTCTTTGGGATGTAAAGACATCTTCATAAATGATCCAGAAGTAGGAGTAAATAGTAAGGTAGCCAAATTTGCTGATGACACTAAATTTTACAGGGTAGTAAAAACTGAGATTGTGAGGAACTCCAGAGGAATCTCTTGACACTGGGGGAGTGGGTGGGCATTAGAGCCATTTACTACACTAAGGGCGCTTTTACACGACCCCTAAGATCCGCTGGCCACTTAAATTCGGACCAGATATCTTAGGGGTTTGTCGCTGTTCTTGCGTTCCCACCCCCTCCGCACTCCTGGCTGCTGGCAGCGTGAGGGGAGGGAGAAAAAAAAGGAAGAAAAGAATGCCGCTCACCTCTGTTCTGCCGTCCTGTTTCTCTCACACCACTGCGCTTCCCCTTTCCCGGTCTCAGGGGGCTTCTCCGACCATTCCTGGACTTGCGAACAAGAGGTGGAAGGCTGACCCCTTTCTCCCCCCCCCCCAATTTTCTCCGGCCAGCCCTCGCATTGGCAGCCGGGCTGTCCTCCCTTCACTGGATCCTTCTGGAAGAAGACAGGCAAGGCTGGCCTCTTAAAGGGGCGGGGGGGGGGGGCAAAAAAAGAACATACAGAAGCAAGGAGAGCCCAGTATATCCGCATCAGGATTTTTCACCTCCAGAGAGCAGGTACCTGAAAAGTGCGCTGGGATGCGCTTAGGTGGGCGTGGTCGCACTTAATTATCTGTAAACTCTGGAGCTGTTGGGGAAACAATTTTACGCTCCGGAGCTGGCAGCCATTTGCGGCGGAGTTTAGGGGTCGTGTACAAACACCCTAAGTGACAATGAAAGAGATCTGCGATCCCTCCTGTCCATACACGTTGACCATGCTTAGTACAAATATAAACTCAGGATCAGGAACCAGACCTTCTGATTAACCTACTTCTGCTAACCTTGACTAGTTCTACCACGAGGCAGATAAAGTGGCTGCCACACGTATCCAATTTTGGATAGCACACTGAGTTGGGGACTTGGCTGCAATTTGGTTGATCTATCCATTGTGGTCAATCCTTTATAGCAGTGGTTCTCAACCTGGGGGTCCCCAGATGCTCCTGGACTGCAACTCCCAGAAATACCTTCCAGCACAGTGAGTGGTGGAGGCTTCTGGGTAGAGATGGGCACGAATAAAAAAAAGGCATTTCATTTGTCGTTTGGAGGGTCCGTTTCGGTTCGTTTCCTTTTTTCGTGAATTTTTGCAAAAAATCGTTTTCATTTTTGTTCGTTTCATTACCATTTCGTTACCATTTATTTCAATTTTTGTGATTTTTAAAAGGATTTTAAGCAATTCACTCATATTGCAGTAATGGAAACGAAACGCACGACAAAATTTTCGGTGTTTCTGTTCGTTTGGTTTCATTTTGGAGACAAAATTTGTTATGTAATGAAACGAAAAAACAAAAATGGAAATGAAAAATTGTTCATTTCGTGCCCATCTCTACTTCTGGGAATTGTAGTCCAGGAACATATGGGGACATAAGAACATAAGAACATAAGAAGAGCCATGCTGGATCAGGCCAAAGGCCCATCTAGTCCAGCTTCCTGTATCTCACAGCGGCCCCACCAGATGCATCTGGGAGCTCAGGAGACTAGATATCAGTCTCCTGATACCACTCCCCTGCATCGGGCCCTTGAAGTATCCTGGTTTAAAGCCTAGAGATTACACATCTCCATCATGGTCTGTAACCTGTGATGGACTTTTCCTCCAGGAATCTGTCCAGTCCCCTTTTGAAGGCATCCAGGTCAGATGCCATCACCACATTGTGTGGCAGGGAATTCCATAGACTTACAACGCGCTGGGTGAAAAAATATTTTCTTTTGTCAGTTTTTACTCTCCCAGCCCTCAATTTGAGTGTATGTCCCCTAGTTCTGGTATTTTGGGAGAGGGACCCACAGGTTGAGAACCACTGCTTTAATAGGCTGGTTTTCATGGAGTCATCTTCTATTCTTCAGCTGTTAGCCAGGGATGTCTGCAAAACCAACTCACTTGGTTTGCTTTCCAAATACAGATTTACACAGTCTGCAACTTGAGGCTCTAATACGCAGAAGAACACAATTAATGGCTGGCAATCCATACATTTGGGGCAGGGTGTGTGTGAAGGTGTAATTTTTAGACATCTGGGACCTCGCTGCAACCACTTCACTCGTCACATTGAAAAATGCACAAGGGGAAAGGAATACCTTTGAAAACAATTTGCATCGATTTACAATGGAGTTTAGGCAATGGAAAAATATCATCTAGAAAGTCAGACATTTAAATAATGGCCAGCTTTCCAAAAAAAAGTGTGTATATTTAGCTGTATGGTGCTTTGAACAAGGCTTTTGTTTGGGAAAGGTGGCTGACTATGCGATAGTGACAGATTAAATAATAATTGAAAAATGCACAGACTTTGTGGGCCTGCACTGACAGTAAATACAAGCTTTTCTTCTATCTCTTTGAAGGAGGCCTTTTGTGGCGGTTTTGGGGCCCTCCAAAAAGCACAGCCACGTAACAAAGAGAGCCTCTGATAAGAAGCCCGGTATCTTCCTTTGCTAAGAATGCAGCTCATCCCTCTTGGATGACAGAGCGTTGGGTGATACGAGACGGAACCGACGGTTTCTCTACCTGATAATTTGTTGCACTCTGCGCTTGCCGAAGCCCCATAATTTCAGCTCGGCAGTGGCCTTACCTGATGCACTCGGCTATTACAAATCACAAGAATGGGTGCTCCTGGGGCCACGACACTAAAGATGGAGCTAGACATAAAATAATTGCAATTATTTTGTGATCGCTGAGGCATTTGAAGCAAACATGAGTTAGGGATTTCAAAAAGCCAAGCTTTAATAGACACTTTCCGGCAGAAACATAGCAACTGTTTCTAGGCAGGGCCGGTGCTAGGTTTTTTTGCACCCTAGGCAAGGGCGGGAGGGGTGGGGTGGGCGACGGGTGGGTGGGGCAGGGGACGGGGCAGGGGGTGGTGGCGGGGTGGTGGAGGGGGGCGGATGGTGGGGGACAGTGACGGGCACAGGGGGTGGGCAGCGATGGGCACGGGGGGCGGCGGGCAGCGATGGGTGGGCAGCGACGGGCGGTGGGGGGACGGATGGCAGTGGCCAGCGGGGGTGGAGGCGGGGGGCGGCAGGCTGTCCAGCACCCTCTCTCCATTTTGGCGCCCTAGGCAACTGCCTAGTTCGCCTTAATGGAAGCGCCGGCCCTGTTTCTAGGGATTCATGATCTTTATGATATGGATAGAAAGGAGTAAAATGGAGCCACAGCTCACTGGGGGGAGTGCCACAGATTATGACATTATGTGCTTTGTGCCCTCTGAGTTTAGCTGCAAATCTCACAGTGGCCAAAGAGAAGAATACTTACCTATTCTTACCTATTTTAATGTAACAGAGGGTGGTCTGGTTTTGCAGGGCAAGCAAGTACCATTAGCTTTACAAAAGACCTGCCCCTCAAAGATTGATATGGGCTTCCCTTACAGGGGGGGTGAGGATTATGTTGGCTGTCATGATGAGCCTCTGTCTTTCCAAAGTGACATCAGCGTTGTTAGTCTGTGGAACTCCCTGCCACAGGATGTGGTGATGGCATCTGGCCTGGATGCCTTCAAAAGGGGATTGGAAAGATTCCTGGAGGAAAAGTCCATCACAGGTTACAAACCATGAGGGAGATGTATCATCTCCAAGCTTAAAACCGGGGTACCTCAGGGACCAGATGTCTAGTCTCGTCCGCTCCCAGACGCATCTGGTGGGGCCACTGTGAGATACAGGAAGCTGGCCTAGATGGGCCTTTGGCCTGATCCAGCATGGCTCTTCTTATGTTCTTATGTTCTAACATCACAGAGTATGGGGTAATCAACCGCATGACCTGTTTGGATTCTGCTACATTGTCTGGAGCTGATCCCCTTTAATTCTGCTTTTGAGCGCAGCCATTCATTGATCTTGGAAGTAGAGATAATGCCACCTGCAGCTCTCTGTTAGGGTTCAGTGAGAATTCTATTTCTCAGGGAGATTGAGAACCACAGTTTGGAGAAGTTATTTTTTTAGACCAAAATTCTTAGTTTGCTTTTGAGAAGCACATACCAGAATTCTAAATTTCTGTTTATTAAGAAGATGGGGAAAAAAACTTCCAATTTGTGTTTGTTTTTTGGGGGAAAGGATTAAAGAGTAAAGAAATTGAGGATGATACAGTGGTCCCCTGCCCTTTTGTGGTTCATATACTGCGGTCCCACTATATCACGGGACCGCTGTATATGAAAAAAGGTCTCCTAGGGCAGGGGTGCCCAAACTTTTTGTAAGGAGGGCCAGATTTGGTGGCTAAGGATGTGTCAGGGGCCGGTTGCTCCCCAACCCTGCCACCCCACTGCAAGCCCCACCCACTTTCTTTTAAAAAAACATGGGATGAAGGAGGGGGAGGGAGGGGCAGGCAGGCCAGCCAGCCGCGGGCCACTCAGAATGGCCTAACGGGCCGGATTTGGCCCCCGGGCCAGACTTTGGGCAGGCCTGTCCTAGGGTAAGGGGGGGAAAATCCATTTCAAGCCTTACCCCAGGACTGGAGCTGCCCCGAACAGGCCTGTGAAGGCCTTGCTGGGCCTTCTGGAGGCCCCAAAAGGGTCTTCCTGTGAACTGGAAGTGACTTCCGGATTGCTGAAAATAATTTCTGAGGCCTCCGAAAGCCTTTCTAGGCCTCAGAAATGATTTCTGGTTTACTGGAAGTCACTTCTGGTTTGCAGGGAGGCCCTTTTGGGGCCTCCAGAAGGCCCAGGGAGGCTTTCACAGGCCCATTCGGGGTAGGGACAGGCTGGGGGTAAGTACAAGAGCTCCCAGCTACCCCCCCCCAGGCCTGACTCAACCTGCATCCACATACCACGGATTTTCAATTATCGCGGGTCAGTTCAAGTCCCTAACCCCCACAATAGGCGAGGGTCACTGTATATAATTTATCGATAACACAGCACTAGAGGGGGAAATTCCTTAAGGCCTGAAAGCATCTGACATCACACTTCATATAATTTGTTGGCTTTGTTTTCTGGCTGGTCTTTTAGATGTAAAATAGTTTGAAATCTTACGTGACCAGTGGTAAGGGTGTACTATTTTGCTTCTTGCCTAATTCTGGAGCAATGCAGGATAGTGTTCTTTTCTCCTTTGGAAAGGGTGCAGATTTTTCAGTCCAGGAACGGAAACAAGTTCAAAATGTTCAGGAGGCCATTTTTTTCTTGCTTTGTTTCCGATTTAAGGAAACAGGGAAGTAGAAAGAGAAAGATAACTCATGCTAATGAACTTCCCACCCTCAACGTCCAGAGCAGCCATAGAGACGCCGAGCGAGAATTTTAATTAGCCTCCCATTGGCATGCACATCATCCATAATATCTCATGCTGTTTGGAGATCCCAGCAGGGGAAAAAAAAAAAACTAGTTTGGGGAAAGTGGCACAGATTGGAAGGCGAGCATGGGCTGCCCTATATTCGGAGAGCGTGCCATCCATTGGAAATTTATTTATTTATTTATTTATTTATTTATTTATTTATTTATTTATTTATTTATTAATTAGACTTGTATCCCACCCATCTTCCCAAAGGGAACTCTGGGCGGCTTACAGCAATAAAAACAAGTAAAAAGGCGCAGAACAAAAATGAGGCAAGATGGAGGCAGCCCTTTTGGCTGTGGATTCAGATTTTTAGCCCTCACCACCTTTAATGCCATGTGCGCAGGGGAATCACACACCGCTCGTTGCTATTTGGGAAATATGAAATTCATCACAGCTACATGATGCTCATTTAACATGCCCTCTCCTAACCTTAAAGGGTGTGTTTGGTGGGGACACAAGAGAGGGCCTTCTCTGCCACTGCTCCCAGACATTGGAACTCCCTCCCACTGCGATAGTGGTGAAGAACTTGTCAAGTTTTCATACTTGGAACAAAGTTATAAAAACATAAATAAAATATTGAAACATACCTTACTCAGAAGAGTGCAGGAACTCAGAGTTTGTGTGTGGGGTAAAACACACACAGCGGTTAAGATTCTAAGGAAAAACTCCGAGGCTGCAGCAGCCTCCGGCAGGTGCTAATAGTTGTAGCTGCAGTTTGTATAAATGTAGCACAGAGCGATCACATGTTACTGGTGTTTGGTTAAAAGCCAGTCACACTGTTCCTGTGTAGGGTTGCTCTGTTTTTGTTATCAGGCATATTTTATGTATCATGTTTTTTTGCTGAAGACAAGCTCTGTATGTTGAATGTTTAAATATAAATTTATTTTTCTAATTCAAGCTGTCTGCAAAGTTTTTTGGTATCCTGAAAAAGCACTGGGTTTCTGCTGGGTCTCAGGTCTGTTTTCCAGTACGCAATGTTTTATTAAAACTATGTTATAGTCTGTTAAGACTTGTGTGTGTGTGTGTGGGGATGCTGTGCATATGCACTCTATAATTTTTTTCAATTTTTAAAAATTCAACAGAGCTATCCACCTGCGAGCAGGTGAAGAACTGTTTTCAGACAAGCCTTCTAAGGCTGCTATCCCAAGACCACTAAAAACTGCTTCAGACTGCTTGAAAATGCAATTAATAAAATTGTGTCCCCCACAACCAGTGGACATTAAAGGGGGAGGGAATGAGACCAAACCCACTTAAGCACGACCCAGCAAGTTTTGGAAGCACCTGGTCTCAAGGTGCTACAAAGCTTGGCTCAGTTTCAGTGCGGATTTTTAACTGGTACTTGCGACTAGAGATGGGCACGACTCAAAAAAATGGTGTTTCGTTTGTCGTTTGGTCATTTAGCGGTTTGTTTTCATATTCGTGAGGTTTTTTGCAAAAAAATTCGTTTTCATTTCATTAGGTAATGAAACGAAAAAACAAAACGAAAACAAAAAATTGCTGTTTCATTACCATTTAGCACAATTCAATGTATTTGCTGTAACGAAAACGAAGCGGTCGACAAAATTTTTCGTGTTTCGGGTCATTTCGTTTCATTTTGGAGTCAAAATTTGTTTTTCGTTTCGTTATGTAATGAAACGAAAAAACAAAAACAAAAACGAAAAATCGCTTGTTTCGTGCCCATCTCTGCTTGCGACATCAAAACCTTTTCAATATGACATCCTTTCAAATATTTAAACATATGATAGCTATGTTTAAATATTTGAAAGGATGTCATATTGAAGAGGGAACAGGTTTGTTCTCCATGGCTTCAGAGACTAGGACTCGGGGCAATGGTTTCAAACTACAGGAAAAGAGATTCCATTTGAACATTCGGAAGAAATTCATGACAGTTAGAGCTGTTCGGCAGTGGAATATGCTGCCACGGAGAGTGGTAGAGTCTCCTTCTTTGACGGTATTTAAGCAGAGGCTGGATGGCCATCTGTCGGAAATATTGTGAAGGGGTTCCTGCTTGGCAGGGGGTTGGACTCGATGGCCCATGAGGTCTCTTCCAACTCTATAATTCTATGATTCTATGATTCTATGATTCATTCCTCTGTCTTGCGGTTCCCACTCGTGGGAACATAAAAGATGTGGTTCTTTAAACTGCACCCTTGGGGACTCAGGAACAGTGTTTTCAACCATGTGACCATTCTGGGGGGGGGGGGAATCCACATTTTACTTTGATCCAGATTTTCTAGCCATGGGATAGCAGCCTAAGAGGGAGCTCTTAAAACAGAACTGTTGAGTTTATGTTCTTTCCCATGTGTTTTGAATGCTTTTTAAAGTACAGTGGTGCCTTGTATGAAGGAATTAACTCGTTCCAAATGACATTATGTTAAGCAAAATTTCCTTTGTGCAGATTTCCCATAGGAATGCATTGAAAACGGATTAATCCCTAGTTACGACCGTTTTTGTGTTGTACGGATTTGCCCATAGGCAAATCTGTTAAGCAATTTCTCCCTGTCTCTGGAATTTTTTTCCTTTAAGCAGTTTTTCTGTTAAGCAAACTGCTTGTTATATGAGGGTCCACTGTACTAGTTTTAATATTTTATTTGCTTTATTCTGGTGGAATATACCAACTTTCCTATGATGCCTTTGAGAGGTTTTGGCTGGGAGGAACCGTCCTGGAGTGAATGTCAGTCAACTCAGTAACAAGGCAATTATTTCCCTCTCTACCTCCGAGTTCTTTTTCCTCTATTTTCCCAGCCAGGGCTTCTGTCAGTTACGAAGTACATTAGTTATAGAGTCAGACTCAGAAGTGAACAGTTAGTGTGAAGTGTTCTGTCATTAAAAATGTAACCAATCAGTTTGTTCATAATGAAACGAATAAATCAGTTAAATCTAGTGATATAACCAATTGGCATTTCCACAAAATATGGTGTTTGTTTTTATATAAGAGCTGTAAGTAAATGGAAACATTTTATCCTTTTTAATTTACCAGACTCTCTGAATAGATGTATTTGAAACATATAAGTGGCAGTTGAGGTAAATTAAAAAAATAAGGGCTGGTCTACTAAGGGAGACTGTTATTCAGTCTGCTCTGTAGATTCCTGGCCGAACCTCACACACATAGGTCTACCAAACCAAACTAAAGCAAACCCCATCAAATTCTTCTTTTAAGTTTATGATACATTTTTAGCACTTAATATTATTTATTTCTTAATCCTGTAAACTGTCCTGGTTCCTTTTTAGAGGAAAGATGGATTATAAATATTTTGAATTACTAAATAAACCTAGTGCCCTCTTAATTTTTACAGCGGCATGTAAAGCAGTGTGACTCAGCTCATGAAAGCAAGTGCCTTAGCTACGGGCCAGGCTTGCCAAATGATTGTCCTGGCCAAACAAACAAAACAAAACAAACAAACAAACAAACAAAACCTTAAACTGAATCATATAAAAATAAAAACAACCTACCGTAGCAACCAAGCACTAAGAAACAATGCCACATTCATATTGTTCTACCAATTAATGCATTGCAGCTCTACCAGTAACACCTTTCTTCTGATTAACTTGTGTATTAAGAAATGAGAAACTCACCATTAGTCAACCACTTGTCTCAGAACACTTTGGATAACAGCTAGACGTCTATAAAATGTTTAATATAAAGAAGGGAGAGCATTCTGGCTACTCTGATTTAACAGCGACAGTTACCAACAGCGGCATCCCTCGGAACTTATTTTCAGGATAAAATTTGACTTTGCAGCAATCAAGGCAATTGTGATGAGGAATGAATGTAAGAACATATGAACAACCTTGCTGGAAGAGGCCACATCCCATCCAGTCCAGCATTTTGTCTCACACAGTGACTCACCATTTGCTTCATGGTATTCCCAAGCAGATACTTTTGTAAAATATTAAAGTTTGTTTTTGTTGCTTGCTTTTTTGTGTGCAAATCCACTTTCAGCCCAGCCTAACATGGATATACTTCCTTAGTTTAAGGAATAAAAGTATATGCATGTATAGACAGACAGACAGATAAATATACAATATAACACAGAGACACACACAAACAAACAAACTGAGGCCTAAGCCAAGTACTGGACTGGGAATCACATGGAATAAAGTCAGAATAAACAACATTTTAATAGTGTGGATTACTAGTTGCTTCCACGCACTAATGCCATAATTAGATGGAATCTTTTTTTTTCTTTCAAAAAAAAAGTTTGCTGCTACAAGTGATAATGAGAAAAGTCACTTTGCAATAGTACATCCAGTAATTAGTCAGGGTGGGGGAGGCTTCGGGATAGAGTTTGCCCTTGGATGCACACATATGGCTCCAGTTGGAATTAATAGGAGCCATACGGATGTCCAAGGACAGTAATTAACCTGCAATGGGAAAGATAGTTTAAAGGGAAACAAAACGCACCCCCGCCTGCCCAAACCCAAACCCCCAACATGCCAGCTCAATTTTAACCAACACAAAGACTCCCTTATTCTTTTAAGCCTGGCAACAAGAATGGGAAACTTACAGAGTCTTGCAAGGGCAGGGAGAATGATGGAGGATGTTTCATGCTATTGCTATATTTCCAGGAAATCCTCCCCCCTCCCCCCCAAAGCATCTCGATGTAAACTGCCCAGAGTTCCTGTGGAAAAATCGGTGCGGTAGAGAAATATAAAAATAAATACGTATCAATAAATCAATCTCAGTCGAATAAACTAGAATTCAGAGTGGAGTCAGGCAGAGGCACCTTCGAGGGTAGGTTGGGGAGAGTTATACTTTTGTCTGTAGCTCTACAGCTGGTGGTACTCTCCAATTACAGTTCAAGGGCCATGGCACATTGAAATCTGTTCCCTCCAGAACAGATTAATTGGTTTTCAAAGCATGTGCTCGGAAAGAATAAAATTCGTAACTAGAGGTTTTAGTGTAGTAGCCCTCAGGCACTTTGGGCTGGAAAAAGTAGACTTTGGCGACAGGTGCGGGGGGCGGCGGCGATGGGCGAGGAGGGCGGCGGGCGGGCGGTGGCAGGCAACAATGGGAGGATGGCGACGGGCGGCTGACGGGTGATGGGGGACAGATGGCGGTGGCCAGCGGGGGGGGGGGCAGGGGGCGGCAGGCTGTCCAGCGCCCTCTCACCATTCTGGCGCCCTAGGCAACTGCCTTGTTCGCCTAAATGGAAGCGCCGTCCCTGCCTGAGATAGAATCCCAGGTCGTGAGAATGGTTTTAGCTGCAGTACAACCACTCTGAAATGAAATGAGGAAGAAGTGTTTCATTAGTAACGAAATGAACTGGCGTTTTTTTGTTTGTTTTTTTTGCTTCAAATGAACTTATTTGTTCTCTGTAAAATGCCTCCCCTGGGTCCTAGAGGAACCAAATTTGGTGTGAATCTCCCTTGAACTGTCTCCATTAAGCCTTCCAAAGTTGGAGAGGTTTGGGGTTCAGGGGGAATGAGTTATTCAACTTCAAAAACATTTCCAATTGCAATGTTATGTGCTTGAAAATAGTGATCCTAGGTAGCTAGCAGTGTGGACATTACACATGCTGCTTCCTCAAGTTCTCCCCTTGAAGTACCCCCAACTTGGAGAGGCTTGGGGTGCAGGGGACCAAGTTATTCAACTCCAAGGAGTGCCCCCAGGAAAAATAATTGTAATTAAAAAGTTTTGAAAATACTGATCCCAGGCATCTAGCAGCAAGGAAACGGCAGGGGAGCTTTCTCAAGCTCTCCCCTGTAACCCCTTGAAATTTGGAATGTTTTGGGTTTCAGAGAACGGAGTTATTAAGCTCCAAAGGGGCTGCGGATGGGTGTACTTAATTGAACGAGTGTGTCTGGCACACTTTACCAATTATAGGGTTAATTTAAAGGTTCCCCTCCATGCGCTGATCCACACTCCTTCAATTAAGTACCCCCTCCAGCCCCTTTGGAGCTTAATAGCTCCATTCTCTGAAACATTTTTTCCAAATTTGAAAGGGTTCCCTAAAATCGCTTGAGGAAGGTAGGCCCTGTCACTTTGGGGGAGATATATGGCTGGTATCTGTATTTACTACAGCATATATACCCACCTTCCCAGCCCATTTTAATTTGTCCTGAGCAGAGCTATTCATTAGCACTGAACATTTGAAATTCAGAAATTAAATTCTTTCCTGTTGGTATTTCCATGTGAAAAATATTTAGCTTCATTGAATTAGCATTACTATATTAATTTGTAGCTTCAGTCATTAGCTCTGTAGTAAATGCTGGGATTTACAGGGCAACTAAATTATTTGTTGCTTTCTGCTATAGAGACTAAAAATCATATAACATAATTCATAACTACACAAACACAACATATCTACAAAGCAATCCCCATGCACCCTTACCAACCTAGACTCCACATCCAATCATTACTTTTACTGTATCCACACAGATCTCTTATAATATTCGAAACCATAACATAGCATCTGTAGCAGGCAGCTGCTCTGGGGAACCTCTTCTCGCTCTTGTGTACAGCTATATTCCTGATCATGTTTAGCAACTCAACAGGAAAATCACACAACAGCAAAAAGAACCGGCTTCCAGTCTTTCAGTGCACAAAAAGTATTGTACTGTAGTTTAAAAAACTGGTTGTTTTGGAATCTGGATATGAGACACAAGTAGACACAGTACCCAAGATGAGGCCTAAGTCTGCTGAATAGAGAACTAGTATCTTGTGGGATTTGGAGACTATGCTTCTATGAATGCATATATTCTATAAATATTTGAAAGGATGTCATATCAAAGAAGGGACTGGCTTGTTTTCCATGGCTTCAGAGACTAGGACTCGGAGCAATGGTTTCAAACTATGGGGAAAGAGATTTCATTTGAACATTAGGAAGAACTTCCTAATGGTTAGAGCTGTTTAGCAGTGGAGTATTGCACCACTATTACAAATTACACATTTACACCCCTATTAAAGCAGCTCCACTGGCTAACAATCAGCTATCAGGCACAATTCAAAGTGCTGACTTTAACCTACAAAGCACTGTACGACCTGGGTCCAAGCTACCTCAAAGATCGAATCTCGCAGTATGAACTGGCTCAGGTGCCATCAGGAGAGGCCTCTCTCTCCATCCTGCCACCCTCACAGGTACGTCTTGTGGGAACCCATGAAAGGATGTTCTTGGCTGCTCCACTCAGACTCTGGAACTCCCTCCCACTAGAGGCCAGGACTGGCTCTTCTCTGTTGTCCTTCCGGAAACAAAGACCTTTCTCTTCAGACAAGCTTTCCCTAAATGATGGACTACCTATTATGTGTCTTTTGTATGAATCTACAGGATCATATAGACTTTGTGTTTATACCCACTTATGACCTTGTGTGATTGCATTGACACTATGTTTTCAATGTAAGTTTCCATCACTCATGGAATTTTACTCTCTTTCAACTGCTGAAACGGATTTGCCGAACAGGCTACTGAGATTTATACCAGTTGTGTCAGAATGTAGGGTGCATCTAACAGGATTCTAGGACAAGTATTTAATGCCAATACACTAAAACCGATGTATAATTTCAAAGCTCTTGACTCAATAGGCCCAATTTTTTTGAGGTGGATTGCTACAATCTGTTAAAATCCCCAGCCAGCCCAACGGAAAGACATCCATCATGACAGAATTTGGCTTTCCATCATGACTGACTTCATGTCAGCCAAAGGAATTCTTCTGCCTGGTTGACACTCTCCAGGGTGACCTGAGTTCTCCATTCTTTGACCTCTTTTTGGTGTATGAAATATTACCTTTTTATGGCCCTGTGTTAAAATGACAAGTTAATTTTTCATTCCTTTGGTGAATTACTGTGGAACTGGCTTCTCTGAACAGGCTTGGGCCTGAGAAAATGGCTCATAATTCACCTGTGGTGGAGCTCTAAGTGACCGATGAAGAGAACAGCCATCACTTGCTTCCTCATTTTAGCTTCTAAAAGGTTTTTTTTTGGTCATCGGATGAGGAGACGCAGGAGATGTAAATTTTTGCTACAAGGGTCTACATGGCTGAGATATAATATCTGCCACAAGGGATTCCTCCCAAGTTGAGTTCCAAACTGAATTTAAAGTGAGGCTACTTTACACATGTGGTTCTCAGGCTGTGGTATCCTGCGTCTCTTCATGACGCTATCAAATAATGCATCAAGCATCCTGCCATCATAAAACTTAAGGACTTGCACATGTCTACCGGCCTCCTTCATTTATGGTTTATATTTATCTGTTTGGCGGACAGTGGTCTGGAGAAAGGGTTCCAAATGGATTGCTGTGCTCTGTTGTTTTCCATGTGTTTCATTTTTTAATACAATACTTGCTTAATTCTTTTTAAAATATTCATATACTTACTGTTTTTTTTAGCTTGCAAACACTGTCTTTTTAATGATGTAAGCTGCCTTGGGTCCTTGTTAAGGGGAAAGGCAGTAGAAAGTTATTTTAAAACAAACAAACAAACAAACAAACAAACAAACAAACAAACAAACAAACAAACAAACAAACAA
>JAHTLZ010000007.1:46892789-46916776 GCA_023846285.1 Phrynocephalus versicolor | reverse complement strand
CAAACAAACAAACAAACAAACAAACAAACAAACAAACAAACAAACAAGCTGGGGTTTAGGAGAAGCATTTAAGTGTTGCAAGTTTTATTTATTTCTTTATTTTAGAGTATTTTTACCCTTTCTTTCTCCTTGGAAAAGGACTAGCAGCAGGCACCAAATTTGCAAATGGATTATTTCTGGC
This sequence comes from Phrynocephalus versicolor, assembly GCA_023846285.1. Classification (NCBI taxonomy): domain Eukaryota; kingdom Metazoa; phylum Chordata; class Lepidosauria; order Squamata; family Agamidae; genus Phrynocephalus; species Phrynocephalus versicolor. The sequence goes on along the minus strand of JAHTLZ010000007.1, from coordinate 46,916,595 downwards.
AGGTGATGGGCCAATAGGGGAAGACATGGTAATCGTAAACATGTGCAGGAGGATTCTTTTCAATTGTTATGAAGAACCCCCTTCACATCTGGAACACTCTGATTTTGAAGGTCCTGTAGAAATATGATTTGGGTGTCCTCCCTAACTTTGTGCCTCCAGATTTGAAATGATTCCCAGAAAAAGGGTAGGTGGGGGCGAAAGAGAGAAAGGTACGGTAGCATCATACAGATGTTCTGAGAGATGCTCCCAGTCATAAGAAAGAGCACAATATAAAATCTTTAAAAGAAACAGTAGAACATTGGATGACCAGCAGAGGTGCTCTGAGGAACAATGACCTAAGGCAACCAAATAAAGCTACACAATTCTCTACCAAGGGAACGACAAGATTACCCCCTCCCTGTTGTCTTCCCATGGGCAGACAATGAGCTTTCTTCTGTTCTGGTGGGTGTTTAGACCCTGAATGGCTGTTGAAGAGAGAGCTTTAACTGAGGGATGCACATTTTTAAAATGTCTCTTAACTTGCCTTTAAATGGCTTTTCTATTAATTACTTTTAAAAAGAATAGGATATGCTGAACTGCCTTTTAAAAACAGTGTAACTTGTATTTTTTAAAGCTGACTCAGAGTTTTGCAAGGAAACTGAGATTATTATTATTATTATTATTATTATTATTATTATTATTATTATTATTATTATTATTATTATTATTATTATTATTATTATTATTATTATTATTATTGCTTCTCCAGGTATAAGAGCATCCCAGAGGAACACCCCAGCTGCATGTGAAAGTCTGATTATCATGGTCTTGGGTCCTTGGTTAGGGTTTAGTCATCCACGATGAAATGAATGGCTTTAGTTTTTAAGATGAGGGACCCACCCTATTTATTTATTTATTTATTTATTTATTTATTTATTTATTTATAGAGTCTTTTTACCCCACCTTTCTCCTTGGAAAAGGACCCAAGGTGGCTTACAGTACTGAGGGATAATATACAGCCCAGTACAATTAAGACATGCTCAAGTATTTGAGAACAAGGAATTGAGGGACATCTTACAGCATTAATAGACAAACATTACATTAAAGCAACACGGTGATAAGTAGTCATAAACACAAAGTCTATGTGAACCCATAGATTCATATGAAAATACACATGGTAGTCCATCATTCAGGGAAAGCTGGCCTGAAGAGAAAGGTCTTTGCCTGTTTCCGGAAGGACAACAGAGATGAGGCAGTCCTGGCCTCTAGTAAGCAGGAGTTCCAGAGTCTGGGACCTTCACTGGAGATGTCAAGCCACTGGCTGGATGGCCATCTGTTCGGTGTGGTTTAGCTATAGACTTCCTGTATTGTTGGGGGGTTGGACTAGATGGCCCTTCAGGCCCTTTCCAGCCCTAGCATTCTGTGACTCTTCTTCTCCAAGTGCCATGTCCTCGTAGAATGTTGGTGATCAGTAGTCTGAACTGGTTTCTGTCTTAAGCGATTCTAAACAGAGCAGCTCTGCTCACTGCAGACCATTGGCTTAAGTGCTTAAGCCATAATGTTCTTCTATGAGCCCTCTTGCATGAATTGTTGGGATTGGGAAGCTCATTGGTTTAGGCATTTGGCTGTGGAGCCAGGGGTTGGAAGTTTGATTCCTCACAGTGCCCCCTTGACAGAGTCTGGCATGAATGATTCATAGGGTGCCCTCCAGCTCTGCAGGTCTAAGATGATGATGATGATGATAATGATGATGATGATGATGATGATGATGATGATGATATTGCTGCTGCTGTTATTGGTTCCTTCATAGATCTCATGACGGCATACACAAGCCTTTCCCCTCAGTTTACCCTCATGACATTTCTTTGAGGTAGGAGCAGCTGTAAGGGACCAGAAAGGTAATCCACCAATTTCATGGAGAATGAGGACTTGAATAGGGTCTCTGAGTCCCACTCAGCCACTCTAACCAATGCAGATATCCCATGATTTATTTATTTTATTTATTTATTTTACAGTATTTCTGCCCCACCTTTCTCCTTGGAAGCAGACCTAAGGGTGCATATGACTCGTCCCACCCCTTTGATGTGAGGTATCTCCACTACTCAAAGCATAGACTGCATGCCATTGATGCTGATCCACTAGTTCCCAACCCTGGGTCCCCAGATGTTCTTGCACTAAAACTCCCAGAAGCCTTCACCATTAGCAGTGTTGGCCAGGATTTCTGGGAGTCATAGCCCATTTGGGGACCCAAGACTGGGAACCTCTGTGCTAACCAGAACGTTTGTGTTCATCTCCTTCGTGTCGATCGTTAAGGTCACTCATGCACTATTGGTATTTATGCACAAAAATCTACTTATCAGTGAATTAAGGATAAAAACAGGGAGGAGAGGCCTATTGGCTTGAATGCGATGAAGTCATATGGAAACCATCAAATCTACTCTTGAGTATGAATAAATCTGAATCCTATCTTGTTCAGTGGAGACTCAGAAACATTCCAGAACATTGTCTGAACATGGCGGAGGCACTTGTATATGCCAAACACATGATGTGAACATCAGGAGAAAGAGGGAGGGGTCGGGGGAACACCCCCCCATAATTGATCAAATGGAAACAAAGGCTCCAATTGGCAGCAAGGCTCAAGAAAGCTGAAAACCCACACATCTGCTGCTCTTGCGTTCTAAATACACAGTTGTGCCCCCCCTCATGCTGTGAAAGCCTGCACCAGCTGGCCCCCTGTTGCGAATAAGGAATGAAACAATTTATTACAAAGGGACCTCTCTCAATCAATCTAGAAATCAGCACCAGAGGACTGAAAGCAGATGTGACACGAGGAATGCCAGCCCATCCAAAGTGGCATGGTTTATTCATCTCCTTTTAAATGTCTGGTGAATTCTTCCTTCCCTGGGGTCTGGGAAGGAGTCTGAAACGCCTTCAGTGAAGAGCTTATGTCAGGGACACACAGGAACCTATGGCACTGACCCCAAGAGATAGCTTTCTTGCTCCTTGAGGCACAGGTAGAACAAGATGGCACACCACCCATTTCAAACCAGCAAAGGCCAGAACATGAGGGCATAAAAACATAAAAAGAGCCATGCTGGATCAGGCCAAGGGCCCATCTAGTCCAGCTTCCTGTACCTCACAGTGGCCCCACCAAATACCTCTGGGAGCACACAAGACTAGATATCTGTCTCCTGATACCAGTCCCCTGCATCTGGCCCTTGAAGTACCCAAGTTTTAAGCCTGGAGGTGACACGTCTCCATCATGGTTTGTAACCTGTGATGGACTTTTCCTCCAGGAATCTGTCCAATCCCCTTTTGAAGGCATCCAGGACAGATGCCATCACCACATCCTGTGGCAGGGAGTTCCACAGACTAACAACGCACTGGGTGAAAAAATATTTTCTTTTGTCTGTTCTCACTCTCCCAACCCTCAGTTTGAGTGGATGTCCCCTAGTTCTGGTATTTTGTGAGAGGGAGAGGAGCGTCCCTCTATCCACTTTACTCATGGCCTGCATTATTTTGCATATGTCTCAAATACCAGCCCAGCTGGTATTTGGAATATCCTCTATGAAATCTGGAGAGGGCGTTCTCAGTTGTGGGTGCAGGGCAGGGAATTTATCAAACACCTTTCTCCTTCAACAACATGCTCCTGGGCTCTAGCATCTGCTGCCTAATGGCAGAGTTCCTGTGAGACCCAGATTTGGGGGAAAGGCCTCTGGCCTACCCAAGACAGTATTTTTCAACACAGAGCCAGGCATCCTCTGTGGCCTTCAAGATGTTGTTGAAGGAGAGCGCCAACTACAATAACAACCAAAAGCATGGCCGGAACTGCTGTCTGATAATGTCTGGAGGGCAACTACAGTAGGACCCCTTTATCCACTGGGGATTGGTTCCAGGCCTTCCCGTGGATAATGAAAACCATGGATAAGAGAGAACGCCTGCCCACCCACCCCCAAACTGCTCTTTCCTGACAGTGGCTTACTTTATGACTGCTTTTTTGAGACATAGCTTGCTTTACAGCTGCTGTTTGTGACAATAGCTTGCTTTGTGGCTGCTGAATTATTTAATTTTTCCCCCTCTGCCAACAGTGGATAACTGAATCAGTGGATAATGAATCAGTGGATACGGGGGTCCTACTGTAGTTCCTTAGCCTTCTTCTAAGTTTGACCTGTAGCAGCACATATGAAGCGGCCTTATATTAAAAGTCAAACTTCATGAGACAGTGCACTGTTTAGACATAGTGCTCCCTGAAGCAATAAAAGAGGTCTGTCTGTCCTAGAAGAAGTTCTCAACTGGTGTTCTCAACAGTAGGTAGCAGAGTCACCATTTTAGTAATTTCAGAAGAGGTAGCCGTGTTAGCCTGTCCTACCATGTAAGGCAAAAAATAAATAAATAGAGAATACAAAAAAAGTTGCCGTTCCTTAGAGACTAACTGCTCCATTTTGATCTGAGCTTTGGTGCACAAGTACACTTTGCCAGAGTGAAAGCTCATCCATGAGATCTCACATATAAAATATAACAGTAGTTAAAGGAGCCACGATGATTTTGTCTTCTTTATTATTATTTTTGCTTTGTTCTTGCTTGACATGTAATCAGTACATTGCCGTTCTCTGCACACTCTACTAAGCTCCATAAATGCATAGAATTTTGTTATTAGAGGAATCCCAAAGGACGAACATTCAGCGAGTACAGGGAATTCCAACCAAAATATCCACAGCAGATAGCTATCCAGGTTCCAAGGGAAAATATTCCAGTGTTGTAATTTGTTCTAATATTAAAGAGCTCTTATTGACCAGAAATTCCTTCTAATGTTTAATAGGCAAGGGATGTGGGGGGTTTTTTGGACAATAAATCCCATAATTCACCTTTCAAGGTGCTCTGCCTGACATACAGAGTAGGGATGGGCATTTCATTTTGGAACCAGTAGGTTACAAATCGAACCACGCGAACCCAGGTTGTCCTCCGAACTGGCTGATAAACGCAGATCCAATTGCTTTACCTTTCTCTGTCTCATGCAGGGTTAAAAACCAACGAGGAAGCATGCTGTGACCTCATCTGTGGTAGGTCTGTGATGCTGGCCAATCAGGAGCTGTGCAGGGACAGGCATCATCCCACCTCCCTCTCTGATTGGCCCGCAGCACGAAGCAGGAACGATGATGTCTCAGTGTGCTTCCTTGTTGGATTTTAACCTTCCGCGAGACAGATAAAGGTAAAGCAATTGGATCTGCATGTAACAGCCAGTACCGAGGACCACCTGGGCTTGCGTAGTTTGTTTCGTAAGCTACTGGTTCCGAAACGAAATGCCCATCCCTAATACAGAGGCTTAAATGTAGGTCACCTGGGAAAAGGGCCTTCACTGGAAGGCTTTGTGTCTTAGCAAGGCCTAGCTCTGCGTACTTTGGTACTCAGAACAAGCTTGACCCATCTTCCATGAGATCCCCCGACAAACGATTGAAAATAATAATCATATCACTTCTCAATCCGTTCTTCCTCAGGGTAAAGACACCTAACTCCCTCAACTGCCTCTCCAGGGTGTTTACTATTTTGGTTTGCCCTCTTCTTCCTTAACCCAAGGATTGTGCCGCGAAGTTATCAAGAAAGAAGGACAAAGGAGTTTTCTTCTTTAGATGGCCAAGTCTTGTCAGATGTCGGCCAGCATATGAAAGGCACAACAGTTGCTATCTCGTGAATAGAGGACATTGTACGTTTGTTCTGGTAATTATAGGTCTCAGGGTCCAATTGTGGTATTTGCATTTAAAAACCTCGGCTGTGCCAACTCCGATAGTGAGCCTTCTGAACTCAAGAACTGAAGTTGTTTGTGCGTTCCCAAGTGGAACAGAAAACAAAATGAAGACAGATGCATGCCTTGGCAGCATCCCATGTTGAATGAGGCCTGGAGGAGGTTGGCAGGATTGAAAAGGTAGGGAGCAGAGCCGAACCAGACTGGCTTCCAGAGACTACTCCAAATTCTTCTCTTTGAATGTGGATGTTAAATATCCTCCAGTTAGCCTTTGTGCGACGGAGCATTTACTGAACATTTGATATCTGAATTTGACATTTTATTCTATAACTGGGTCTCTGGAACCAAACGTTATAATCTTGAGTGTTTCTCTTCGGGGTTACAGATGCCCTGTGTTTTTCTTCTTATTAACCATATATGAAGTCTTCTTTTCCATCAGTCTGTTTTCCCTCAGAAGTCGTGATGAAATATCTCGTGCCACCGCATTAAAATAATCGATTCATCCAGTGGCGTCTACCAGCCGCTTCTATCCCTGGAGACATTTTGAATTAGCTTTTTGGTGTAAACTAAAAAAATAAAAACAATAACCTGTCCACACATGGGTTCCCTCTAGTCTTTTAATCTTTGTGTATCTCTACTTCCCACTTCCTCATCCAGCCCATCTGTTCCGACACAGTGAAAATTAAAGCTGCTGCTGTCTGAGGCTGTCAGTGTATTGTTGATTTGCTCTTGGTACATGATTGTACTATAACAGGGGGCCTCAACCTAAGGCCCCAGGGCCGGATGCACCCCCCCCAAGGTCCTGAATCCGCCCCCCCGGGACCAATTGCAACCCCCCCACCTACCCCCAGCTTTGCAAGCAAGCCAGCCTCCGCAGCTGCTTCTATTGTTGAGGCAGTTCAAAGCAGTGGTCTATGTTGCTTCTCCCACTCCCCCCAACTACCACTCAGATGATCAGCATGCTGATCTAGCATGCTGGCTAGTAGGGCACTCAAAGTGGGAGGGCTATGGCAAGGTCCCCCACTACCTCCCCCCTTTTTCCATGTTGGGCTTTTTTTTTTTTGGACTGTGGTCCTGCCCTCAGTGGTATCTGGGGTGTGGTGGGCCGGCCCACTGTTTGAAAACTTTGAGTACCCCTGTACTATAATAATACTGAGTCCACCCATGTCAAAGGAGGCACAAGGGTGGATCCAGCTCCCAACCTCTGGCTGGACAGCCAGAGACTTAAACTACAGAGCTATTGGTTGTAATATTAATGTATTTCATTGAGTTTACTAGTCATACTAGGTTTTTTTTTCAAGAGGGTATGTTAGAATAACCAACTCAAATACATGCACAAACCCACAAACCCACATATCCTTCTGTCTGTCCACCTCTAATCTCTGCCACCTAGTTAGATTATTCCATTTTCTGGTGTGAGTGAGTCATAATTGGGTGATTTGGGGTTTGGGGTGTCCTGATACACCCCCCCCCATTGGATGTGTACCCATGAAAATCTCAGGCTTATGCCCTCTCTGCTTGCGAAAGGAGCAAGGCTGAGAGAGGAACAGAAAAGAGTGGGCCCTCCAATGAAAAGGGGCTGTCTATTGACGGTGTTGATATACAGAGGATAGGAGCAGATGAGAGAAGGGAACAGGAGAAGGGAGTTCAATAGTATGCAAGGAAGGGGGTAAAACCGTAGAGAACACCAATAGTAGAGATCTTTCATGTGGTTGACGGGAAAGAGGGCGAATGGGGTACCAGCAAGACGAAGGAGGGATTTAAAAGGGTTGACAGGAGAGAAGTTGGCATGCAGATTGAGAGGGAGAGGGATACCAGGCTACCTCTTCTACCCATACCTGTCAAGTCTCCATGAAATCCTGTTTTTTACCCCTATTTCCCGCCATCTCCCTGGATACATTATTTTCCCAGGAATCACCCAAATTATATAATGTTTTAAAAAGCATTGAGCATTCTCAATAGGTGGTAGGGGTGGGGATACTGTGTCCACAACCCCTTATTTTCAAATCCAAAACTTGACAGGTATGCTTCCACCACCAGTGCCTTTAGAGAGGATCGTATAGTATGTGTAGCCTGCGTACTGCAATTAAACGGTAAACTGCTCAGAGACCACCTGAAGTGGTTTGGGGCGGTATATAAGCAGAACACTTTGCTTTGCTTTGCTTTACAGGTGATGGCTTATTATGGTGTCGAATGGCTGAGGGCTCACTCACCTGGAAGGATCCCTGGGTGGAGGAGAACACCGATGGCAACTTTGGCATGACTTCCCTGTTACGGGAGTCAATGTGTTGGACCAGTCAATCCAAAAACCTACATTCCCCAGAGGGGGAATTACTAAGAGTGTTACCCATGGAGGGTTCATCGCCTTTGTTACATGATACCAAGAAGTTTGTGTTATTTGATGATGCTAACCGGTTAAAGAAAGAAACACAAGACACAGAAGTTATATTTGACCCTTTTCCTGGAAGTTGAATCATGGCAACTGGACTTCTTCTCTTGAGAGATTGAAATGTTCCGCTGCTCTTCCAAACAGCTTTTGCAATTTCTCAAGAAAAAGAAGTCCAGTTGCCATGACTCAACTTCCAGATAAACTCACCTGGATGACTGAGAATCTTCACAGACATATTTGACCCCTTTGTTATTAAAAGTTTATTGAATTATAATAATAACCTCTCTGGAGCTGCATCATTTTTGAAACCGTTAACTGTTCATAACGAACCTCACACTGCTCTTACCTCCCAAATTTGCATGAATAGTGTGGCTGCTGATTACAATTACTGCAGAAATATCTGGGTCAGTTTTAGAGTACCTTTTGCAAACTGGTTGGCTTGCTAGTTTGGCCCCATTTCAAGGCGGGGCAGCCTGGCAAGGATGATCCATGTATTGGCAACTTCCTGGTTAAATCACTGTAACTCACTATAAAGGGTGTGTGGGGGGGTGGTTCCTCCAGTGTAGCTACAGTAGTGGCTACCAGAATTTTAATGAACACACACTGTTAAGATTACACAATCATTCCAAACCTGAACAAATTGCACTGGCTGTCTATTCAATTCTGGCCTCAACACAAGGTTCGTTGTAACCTTCTGTCCTCTGAGTAAAAAGCAAACAAACACACTTGCATAGGATCTGCCTCTTCCGATAATTCCAGAATACAGTGGTGCCTTGTATAAAGGAATTAATTTGTTCCAAATGAAATTCTGTTGAGCAAATTTTCGTTTGTACACATTTCCCATAGGAATGCATTGAAAATGGATAAATCCCTAATCATGACCGTTTTTCTGTTGTACGGATTTGCCCCATAGGTGAATCTGGTAAGCGATTTCCCCCTATCTCTGGAATTTTTTTCCTTTAAGTGGATTTTCTGTTATCATTTTATTTTATTTCTTCCAGTGGATAAGTGAAACCGCAGGTACGGACAATAAAGTGACAATAAACATTCAAACATAAAGTACAGTGCACTCCTTAAATTCCCTATTCTTGTAAAATTTCATTCTTTGCATTTCCCTTCATCCAGTCTAATATTTCCCTTTAGAACTAGGTGCCAATACATAAACTCCTGTCACCTCATATACAATTATTCTTCTTTTGGTGTGTACAGGTCAGGAGTGGACATGTTTCAGAAAAGAATTCCTTATTTCTCCAACCGACGGAACTGCTTGGATGAGTAGCAAAACGTTTTAATCGCTTAAGAAAAGAAGTCCGTTTGCCATGACTTCACTTCCATACAATCCCACCTGGATGACTGAGAATCTTCATAGACACATTTCTCCAAAAAGATTGTTTTTGACATACCTTTTTAAATTTTCATATCGGGAAACCTTCTGAGGTTGACCTTCTGAGAAAGATAATTCTCAATGGGTTTTTAAGATTTCTGTGTTGATCTAGCACTTTTGGGTGTACAGTGGTACCTTGTATAAAGGAATTAATTCGTTCCAGGTGAAATTCTGTTAAAGCAAAATTTCCTCTGTACAATTTTCCCAGAGGAATGCATTGAAAATGGATAAATCCCTAATCATGGCCGTTTTTCTGTTGTACGGATTTGCCCCATAGGTGAATCTGGTAAGCGATTTCCCCCTATCTCCAGACTTTTTTCCCTTTAAACGGATTTTCTGTTAAACAAACCACTTGTTATACAAGGGCCCACTGTAGTGAGTTTTAGCATCAGGATTAATATTGTACGAGTCGTCAACCCACCAGCATTCTCACGGCCCCCTTGAATGCAGCTAGCCTGGTGACCATCATTCTGTGTCTCTCCTACATCTCAGCATCATTTGTCTCTAAAACCTAGAATAAAGCACTGTTTGTCCTCCAATACAGTATAAGAAACCAGAAGTCTTTCAGCAACTTGAAGACGACTGGGTTTTTATTTTCTGTAAACTTTTGCGTGTCCAAGAATACTTTCTGTGCTATTGCAACCCCAATAAAACACTGGTTCAGCCCTAAAGGGCAGGAGTAAGAAACAACAGGTTTGAATCAGCAAGAGCAGGATTGTTGAATAGGACTGAGCTGCTGGTGCCAATTTGACTAGTAAGGTAGAAATTTTATATGTTTGTGCTAGGAAGGCGAATCTACACTGTAAATTCATGACTCCCACACAGTTGTATTACTATGTTATTTTAGTGTTTTGAAGTTTTTTTCTCTTTTGTCAATACACATCCCAGCTGAGAAAAATGCCCTGGATATTTATTTTTCTTGGTCTGACTTTGAAATCAAACGAATTCCTGAACTTTTTAATTTCTACAAGCAACGTCTGTATTGGTGTTCATGTCAAGGACTTGGATGCACAAATTGTAACCTTTTGTGGTTGCTAGAATTGCTCATGTTGTCTGTTATATGAAATGCAAACTAGAAGATACTTATTTAGTGAAATTGTATCACCGAGGATAATTAGTCATAAGGAAATAGCCCCATAAAATTTAAAGGTGTTACATTACAAACAGATTATTATGCTTACTGCTTGTCTGAAGAGAGGGGCATTCTGGTATGGAAACACCAGTGGGTTAGAAAACATGACAGATCAAAAAATAATAATCCCAAATGAGTCCTTATTACTGTTCTCATTATTTGCTGGAGGTAATGAAAATTTATCCAAGGAAGAGCTGGTAGTGACTCTTACAGGAGCAGTGAGAATTGGAAGTGTGTACAAAATCTTTCCTTGCAAAGATTCCTGAATAGATATGGGTAGTAGTGTTAGTGGAGAAACTGACCAATCAGTTTAGACTATACAGAGGAGAAATTAAATAGGATAATTTCATGAATATATGGCACCCCCTGTTGATGTCTGACGCTGAAATCAATTGGACAATACATGATATAGGCTGGTCTGTTGATCAGTTTAAATTTTGTAAGCTTGGTATAATAATTGGAGAATGAACCATGATAAAGAGATAATGGTAGTGCGGTACATTCAGCATAGGCATGTACAATAATCTATAAATAAGTTTAATATGATAGTATTATAATTTTACATTGTTTAGTTCTATTTGGAATGAATTGTTGATTTATTTTAATAAAATGGTTTTTTTTAAAGTTTGTCCCAATATATTACCTTGGCTGGGATAAATATGTAAGCCTAGGGCAAAATACAGTAGATGTATCAGGATTTTTAGTTTATTTCAGCTGTCATTTGGTCAGGCTAGTGGCTGGAACTCAGGGGACATTAGCATTCAGGTGCAGATGCTGTAAAATGACTCCTTATATATTTAGTTTCATGGGGATTCTGCAGCAAGTTGATACTCTAGGGCAGTGTTGGCAAATCTATGGCACGGATGCCAAAGGTGGCACTCGGAGTCCTTTCTGTGGTCACCCAACATCGCCCCTTCACAGCCACCTGTATTCAGGTTAAATTGCTGTATTGGTACTTTGCAAAAAAGTTAGTGGGTTTTGAATTGCAGTTTGGGCACTTGGTCTCTAAAAGGTTTGCCATCACTGCTCTAGAGCAGTGTTGGCAAATCTATGGCTCAGGTGGCACATGGAGCCCTTTCTGTGGACACTTCCCACAACACTGTGCTCCATGCAGAGAGGTGGGTGACGGGGAGGCAGTGGCATGTGGGTTTGCTTGTGACCCCAATTTACTCTCCCGCCATGCTGCTTTTGGGATGCCCAGAGCAGCGTGGTTGGAGAGCAAACTGGAGCTATGAACCAGCCCACAAGCTGCCGCCACTCCCCCCTGGCTCTTCCGACAGTGTAGCACCCCATCCACCTCTCTGCCGAGGGAAAGGGAGGATATTCCAAGGAGCCCAATGGCACAGTGGTTAAATGCTTGTACTGCAGCTAAAACTGTGCTCGTGACCCAGGATTCAGTCCCAGGTAGCAGGCTCAAGGTTGACTCAGCCTTCCATCCTTCCGAGGTCGGTAAAATGAGTACCCAGCTCGCTGGGGGGAGGGGGAGGCAATGTGTAGCCAGCATACTGTAATTAAACTGTAAACCGCCCAGAGACTACTGGAAGTGGTATGGGTCGGTATACAAGCAGAGCACTTTGCTTTGCTTTGCTTTATTCGGGAAAGCGAGGATCAAAGAGCTGTGAATGCAGGAAATTAAAAAACCTGCTCTTTGATCCTCGCTTTCCCCGAAGGGTAGCACCCGAAGCATTTGTAACCCGGGGTACCACTGTATGTATGTTAAATTGCCATATTGGCACTTTGTGAAAAAATAAGTGGGTTTTGAATTGCAGATCAGGCGCTTGGTCTCCAAAAAGTTTACCATCACTGCTCTAGGGATTAAAACGTTCTGTCCTAATGCATCTTATTAGGGCGCTACTGCCTGGCTGAATAATCAGGATTCAGGAATAAAATGGGGACATTTTGTTCCCCGCTTCTGGTGATGTGATTTTTATTCTGTGTTCTCTGTCCGCACTTTCACATCAAGTTCCGAAACATATAAACTGGATTTAACGTCCGCATGTATCGGGAAACAATTCGTCTTCCACAGTCAAGGGACAGCCAACCTTCGTAAGCACAGCAGTATGGGTTACCTAGCCCACAGTCATGGGAGAGCCATCCATCAGTCCACAATCACGGAATAGCCAAACTTGACTGTGGACTAGCTAACCCATCTTGCTGGACTTATGAAGGTTAGCTCTCCTTTGACTATGGACTAGGTAACGTATCTTGCTGTGCTTACAATTAAGGTTGGCTTTTCCTTGATTGTGGACTAGATAACCTATCTCGCTGTGATCATGAGGGATGGCTATCCCTTGACTGTGGACTAGGTAATCCATCTTGCTGGGTTTATGAAGGTTGGTTATCCCTTGATTTTGGACTCAATAATACCAAATATAAGTTGCATGGAATGAGGGAAACCACAGGGATATAGCATTTACCACTGTCGCTGTTACAGCTTAGCAACAACAACAAAAAGAACAAAAAAAGTTCCAGGGGTTCAGCCTTGACTCTTTTGTCCTGCTAAAGTTGCTCTATTGTTTCTTTTTCTCTCTTTTAATGCATATGTCATGCGGACACCTCAGTATACCCCGCCCCTTTAAAGGATCAGTACAAAAACAAACCCTACGTGTGGTAGCAGCCTTAGTGCTCTAAATGTCTTAGAATACCAATGGATGGTTTGGCATTTTGACCAAGCTGGTTTCATGGCCGAACAGCTGGTCTGCGTTCCAGCGCTCCATTCCTGCCAGTGGGCACCCCTTCAGTGACACAACCTCCCCACCTCACTTCCTCCAGGTGCTTCCTGTTGTCGGAGGTGAAGCACAAATCAAAGATCAGCTGTTTGGTGGAAAACAAACTGTGACCGATCCACGAACAAGCGATTCATACCAATCTCTACTTGGGACCGAGCATCGGAAAGCCCAGCGGGTCCATTTTATGTAATTTTGCTCAAAACATTCTCCAGATGCCATCTTTATCCAGAATGTAAGAGCCTCATGGTACAGTGGCTAAATGCCTGTAATTGCAGGTAAAACTGTGCTCACTAGAGATGGGCACAACTCAAAAAAAATGGTGCTTCGTTTGTTGTTTGGTCGTTTAGGGGTCCGTTTCGGTTCATTTTAGTTTTTGTGAGGTTTTTTTGCAAAAAAATTCATTTTCGTTTCATTAAGTAATGAAATGAAAAAATGAAAACGAAAACAAAAAAATGCTGTTTCGTTACCATTTAGCACAATTCAATGTATTTGCCGTAACGAAAACGAAGCGGTCGACAAAATTTTTCTTGTTTTGGGTCGTTTTGTTTCATTTTGGAGTCAAAATTTGTTTTTTGTTTTGTAACGTAACAAAACGAAAAAATGAAAACAAAAACAAAAAATCGCTCGTTTCGTGCCCATCTCTAGTGCTCACAACCTGGGGTTCAATCCCAGGTAGCAGGCTCAAGGTTTACTCAGCCTTCCATCCTTCCAAGATCAGTAAAATGAGTACCCAGCTTATTGGCGGAGGGGGGGAGCAATGTGTAGCCTGCATGCTGTAATTAAAACTGTAAACTGCCCAGAGACTACTTGAAGTGTCATGGGGCGGTATATAAGCAGACCACTTTGCTTTTTGCTTTTGCTTTGCATCTAATTAGCAGAGAGAGGGCTTTCTCATAGTTGCTTCTTAGCATTTGGAATATGCTTCTTCTTTGAGAGTCACTGCCCAATTTAACTATTTGCTGTGCCACCTTAAGCTAAGTCTTTATAAATATGATCAGTTTAACTAATTTGCTATTGTTAGATGGACTCAGCAGGACTTGGTGGTTCGTTAGAACATGGCACATGGCTCTCAGGAAACACTCAAGCTACACATTAAAGAGATTAAAAGGCTTGAACCAACAGACAAGTTCAAAGCAATATGGTTTCCTGTTCTTCAGGGTATGTATAAAAACAGGACAAATTGCCGTCTGCTTGCTAGCTACCCAGATCTTTGGAAAGGAGTTCATTAGATTTATTTGCTGAAACCACATTCTATTCAGATGAACCAACTGCCCCACATGGGAAGTAAGGCAGAGATATGTGAAATCTTAATTTTGTACCGATGCTGAACATTACCATTCATTTGTGGTTTTCTCTTACAATCTACTGTCGCAATCCTGCAGCATAAATTACTCTGGCACAAGAGAGATGACATAATCAAAAGGAAGAGATTGCTGCGAATTAAAAAGTTCCTACTTTGATTGAAGGGCTTGCAGGATTCATACACAATCATTCTCATTTTTTGTGAAGCCTTGGCAACGAGGCAGGACATTTTTAATTAGCAGCAATTTCTCCTGTTGGTGACACCATCTTACTTATGCCAGCCTAATTCATGCAGCAGGATTTTGGTCCTTGCATAACTCACAAGAACATAAGAATAGCCTTACTGGAACAGGCCACAGCCCATCCAGTCCAGCATTCTGTCTCACACAGCGGCTCACCATTTGCTTCAGACTATTATTTATTTAGCCTTTTTATTTATTATTTATTTCAGCCTTTTATGAGGAAAGGCTAAAACATTTGGGGCTCTTTAGTCTGGAAAAAAGGTGCCTGAAGGGGGATATGACTGAGACATACAAAATAATGCAGGACATGAGTAAAGTGGATAGAGGGAAGCTCTTCTCCCTCTCACAAAATACCAGAACTAGGGGACATACACTCAAATTGAAGGCTGGGAGAGTGAGAACAGACAAAAGAAAATATTTTTTCACCCAGCACGTTGTTAGTCTGTGGAACTCCCTGCCACAGGATGTGGTGATGGCATCTGGCCTGGATGCCTTCAAAAGGGGATTGGACGGATTCCTGGAGGAAAAGTCCATCACAGGTTACAAACCATGATGGGGATGCATAATCTCCAGGCTTAAAACTGGGATACTTCAAGGGCCAGATGCAGGGGAGTGGTATCAGGAGACAGATCTCTAGTCTCATGCACTCCCAGATGCATCTGGTGGGGGCACTGTGAGGTACAGTAAGCTAGACTAGATGGGCCTTTGGCCTGATCCAGCATGGCTCTTCTTATGTTCTTATGTTCTTATTCCCAAGCAGACGTCTTCACCTGCTTAAGATTCCCTGCAAATGGCATGAAGAGATATCTTGCCTCTCTCTCCAATCCGGAGGTTGTCCTTAGGCATCCATGATGATAGCCATGGATACCCTTGTTCTCCATGAACTTGTCTAATCCTTTCTTAAAGCTGTCAAGGCTGTCAGCTGTCACCACATCTTCTGGCAGGGAGTTCCACAGACCAGTGATCCTCTGAGTGAAAAAGGAATTTCTCTTATTTATTTGAGATCTAGCACCCAAAAGTTTCATGGAGTAACCCCTAGTTCTAGTGATGTGCTATAGGGAAACTGTTTTTTTTTCCTACTTTGTCCAGACCATGTATGATTTTATAAACTTCAACCAGGTCACATCTTAGATGCCGTTGTTCAAGAGTGAAGAGGCCCAGCTGTTGCAGCCTCAGATGGTAAGGAAGGCGACCAGTCCCCTATTAATCATTCTGTTGCCTTCCTCTGCACTTTGTCCACTCTGGTAGCTGAATGTTCATTTCATTCTCTTGAATTAGATTTTGAAATGCTTTGTGTTTTACAGTGCACACTGCCCTGGAATCTCATGTCACCAACGTCCATGTAGAAATGCTTTCCATCGACATCTGATAGCACAGCACAGTGGAGGCAAATCAAATGTTGCACTAAGCCCATCACATTCCTAAGAGGCTCGTCAGTGAAACACATGTCCTGAAATTTGGTTGTGATTCAAGAGCAGAGAATATTGGATAGTTTCCCTCTTGAGTTGATGCAGCTGGATTAATCAACTACTTGCCTGATTCCAAAACATAACAGCTGTCAGTTATCCCATCCCTACGGCTGCATTCAGGACAGGGATGTGAAGAAATCTCATCACTGTCTCACTTGTGGCTGGCACAACGTGGTCAGACAAGCATGTTGAGGATTGTTCAAGCATCGCAAGGGTTCTTGCCTTCATTATGAAGGCAAAACCCCAAGTACTTGTTTTGTAAAATACCTCTGGATCCTTTCCCCCCTTTCAAAGTAAACACGCAACAGATCAAGCAGAAAACGGCAGATGGATTACTCAAAGGTGCAAGAAGCTTGCCTACTCTCCATTTCTCATTAACTGGCACTTGTAGTCTCAATCACTCACTTTGAGAAGTTCATAGTAGAAGAAAGTATAAACAGTTTCATTACTTACAATCGAACAGATCAGACAGGAAGCTGACAAATATGACTGCTTTCAACACTAGACAACGGCAGGGAGGAAGCTCTCAGCAGAATAGCGGGACTACTTCTTCACAGTAGAGCAGTGGTTCCCAACCTGGGAGGTTGGGACCCCTTTGGGGGTATAACGACCATTTCACAGGGGTCACCATGAGCCAGTGAAGAAAAAGGCACAAATGGATTGGGTCTGGAGGAGGAGGAAGGGCAGAAAGAGTGAGTTATAGCTTGATAGGTTGGAGGGTATGTCAGTCAATGGCACCGGAAGCTGCGATTGGCTGAGGGTGCCTGTAGAGGGGAGTTCTCTATGGCACCTGTGGCATAGTGGGCTGCCAAAGGGAGCTTGTGGCCTCTTCCAAGCAGGGCAAGGGGTCACCACAACATGAGGAACTGTATTAAAGGGTCGAGGCATTAGGACGGTTGGGAACCACTGCAGTAGAGGCAGAGAAGAAATGATTGATTAGTGCTGGGTAGATTGACAGTCATCCTAGCCCTGAAAAGTCCCCACCAGTCAAACCTACTAAAGGCAGCATGTGAAGTTGTGAAGATGCTGGCACTTGGTTGTGTCACCTATACTACAGCTAAACACATCGGGCTGAGCTCTCCCACAATGCAGTAAGTGGAACAAATCATAGCTTTCAGTATGAAGGACATTTAGTTTTGATGCATACAAACCAGGCATTATTTACAAAGTTGCTGAACCTCCTTGGAGTGTTTCAGGCACCAGGAATGTTAGAACTAGTGGCAGCTCTGTTCTTCAAAGTAAGTTGCCATTGAATTTCTACATCAGGTATACCTATGACATTTCAACTCGTGCTCACATCAAAGTCAGTAAAACTAACATAACTTTCTTGAGTAGATTCCACCAATTTGTTGTATTTGATGTATTGAATTTTATTATTGTTTTTATTTCTTGCGTTTGTTTGATAAAGGATGTTGAGCCGCACAATGTTTGCACTGGAGAGATGCAGAATAAATATCCTTACATGAATAAATGAATGAGTATCAGTCAGTATTTTGTCAAATTTAGGCCAAAACAACTGATAAGTGGCAGATAGACTGGGCCTGAGCCCAGGGCCGGCGCGTCCATTAAGGCGAACTAGGCAGTTACCTAGGGTGCCAAAATGGAGAGGGGGCACTGGCCCCGCCCCGCCACCCCCCGCCGCCACCCGCCCCTCACCTAGGGCACAAAAAAACCTATTGCCAGCACTGCCTGAGCCCCGTAACTCTGTTGGGAGAAGCGTTTTCAATGCTCACATGAATGGCTTCCCAGCTCAGGACCAGAATCAGCAGTATACCCCCACTTGAAGGACAAATGGCAGTCATTCAAAGATGAGGATGTACACATATTAGGCAATGAAGATAGGTGGTTTGAGAGAGGGGTCAGGAGATAGAAAACCAAAAAACATACTTGTCCAAACAAGCCCCCTCCCTAGGCAAGCAAGCAAGCAAATAAATGAAAAAATACAATGAAACCCTCTAAAATAACAAACCCCTCTAGAATATGGAGAGATTTCTCTCTGATTGTTATTTGATGCCTTCTGCTCTCTTCTTTTAGGCAGACGCAGATCAATCCAGGCAGCAGCAAAAAAATAAACCATAGAAGGAAAGGGAGGGGCAACCAAAACAGAGCGATACATACCAAAGAAAATAGTGTGTTTATGCGTGAATCCAAGGGATAATCCTAAGGAAGTATGCTTATATAGATCTGCTAGGCGGCAGCAGCACAAATAATCAAAATAAATGGAACAAAATAATGCCCCCTAATAAAGAGGCACAAAAATGAGGTATCCAAGATGGAGGTGGAACTGTTAGGCAGGCAGGCAGCTATCCAACATGTAGAGCGCCAAAAGCTCAGCACAAAGTAATCCCATTAGGAGCGACTGAAGCAAAGAGCACTTCTTAATGGGCTCCAGTTCTTTGAACAGGTTGAAAATTCCAGCTGTCCCCAGATGTTCAGACTGGCAGCTGCTGAGAACCCTCTTGGCTCTGTCAGATAAAACATTTCTCAGGCCATTGACAGCCAAACGGTGCAAGGCCACCAAAAGGTTAACGGGAAGAGGGAGAAGGCAGAAGAGATGTGAAACTTTGCATACTGCTCTTTTGTAAAAACAAAACAAAAAAAAGATGATTTGGATAGAACTCAAACGAGGCTGCTGCTTGGACACGAATAGCCCCTCTATACACACCACATTTTACAGGTGTTCACAGTAACATCAGCATAGCAGGACAATCTGAGAAGGAAGTACATTTTGACAAGTTCATTTATGGAAAAAATAATTTCCTGTCTTTTTTAAAAAAAATGGTAATAAGTAGAGATGGGCACGACTTAGCGGTATGTTCGTTTTCATTTTTGTTTTTCGTTTCCGTTACGTAATGAAACGAAAAACGAAAAACGGCTCAGAACTGGAACGAAAACGGAAACGAAACGGCTAATTTTGAGCCAATTTTCGTTTTTCGTTACTGGGAAAGCACTTAATGGAGCTAAATGGGAAGAAACGAAAAAATTTTTGTTTTCGTTTTTGTTTTTTCATTTTTGTTACGTAACGAAACGAAAATGAAAAATTTTGAAATTAGCTCACGAAACGGAAACGAGCCGAAACGGACCCCTAGACGAAAACGAAAACGAAAACGAACAATTTTTCTGAGTCGTGCCCATCTCTAGTAATAAGCAAAACAGTTTCAAAAATTGCTCATGCCCGTTCTTCTTTAAACAAAAGAGAAGTGATCTCTACCTAATATTTCTGCTGACAGTATTAACAAACGCTGCAACATGATACCTCCAACCTTCACCTATTGATAATTCATCGAATTTTTCTTCTGCCGCTTAATTCATTTTCCATTGATCTAGTTAGAGCCCAAAGCCACTAATGTACATGCACTCAACCCGGTCGTGCTTAATTCAGTTGCTTTAGCAAGGAAGACTAAACTGATTTTTAAGGTGTGTATGTGTGTGTGGGCGGGAGTGATTTGAGTGGGGGAATATTATGGATTTATACTTGGTTGAGATCTGATTAACACTTATTGTCTGAATTTGGTGCACCTTTCCCCCTCTGCACAGTCAAAGCATCTAACTGAGTTGATTAGGAAAATTAATGGAGTCTTTTGCAGTATTTGGTTTTTAGATTTAAGCTCCAGTTTGTGGGTGAGAAGGCTCTGCGTAAATTGTACAATGACATTCCCGCACAGGACTTAAATTGCCAGTTCTGAGGATAAGTCAAACACATTTTGGAGCATTAATGGGGAACCGTAATTCAATTGCAACTCCATTCATTTTTCAAGTACTTAAAAGTGATTGTCCTCCTGATTCACCCCGGCAGCTAAGAGCCTCATGGAACAGACACAATGTCAGGTTGAGATTCAGAGGTGGAATGTCAACAGGCCATCAGAGTCACTCAGGAGATTAAACATCTGTTCCTCTGGGTAGCATTTTGCCAGGTTTTCCACCACCTGTCTCTGTTTTACTAAGTGGCCTGCTTATAGGAAAACCAGCTTTCATAGAATGACAGGCCAGGCAACATCCGTCTTGCCATGAACTTTTGGGCTTTACATTTAAGAGTAACTTTCCTGGAAAAAACCATCTTCCTGTGAACTGTTGGAGTTTTAAGTTCTTCCCAATGGTACAAGTCTGAAGAAGTGGCCTTGTTTCACAAAATCTCATGTATGGCATGATTATTATTATTAATTTTTTAGTGGTCCATAAAGCTATTGCCGACTCTTGTCTTTGCATTGCCCTGTAGCGCAGTGGTTAAATGCCTGTACTGCAGGTAACCCTGTGCTCACGACCTGGGGTTCAATCCCAGGTAGCCGGCTCATGGTTGACTCAGCCTTCCATCCTTCCGAGCTAGTTGGGGGTGGGGGCAACGTGTAGCCTGCATACTGTAATTAAAAACTGTAAACCGCCCGGAGACTACTTGAAGTTGCATGGGGCAGTATAGAAGCAGAACATTTTAATGATCATACAGCTGTCTTCCCTATTGCAGTATTTATAGAAATAACCGAAATACCAGCTTGCGGGTATTTGAAATAACCAAAATACCAGCTTGGGGGCATCTAGTTATAAACTATTCATTACTTATAATTAGTTATAATTAATTCTTTCCTCCATAACTATAGTATAACTAATTTATATAACAATTCTAACATAATGAGGGAGGCCACTCCAGTGATTGGAATATAACTGAGGTTTTTTAAAAGTTACATTTACAGTCTCAGGGCATGGCCCGCTAAATGATGGAGGGGGTTGTCCTATACTTCAACTCCTGTTTCATATTGTGCCTTATTCTGTGGCCTCACAAAATGTTTTGGGTATGGAGCTGATATAGAGATGGAAGGAAAGAAGTGCCTTTGTTCCACCTTCTGCAATTAACTACTCCAGTAAGGTGGTTACTTCACATCCTGTTCATCTCTTCTTGCTGTCCCACTTGGGACCGGTACAAAAAAAAAACCTTACTTCACGTCCATAGCGTGACAGCAAAAAATTGTCTTGACCACACCCCCGGAACCGGGAACACAGCATGAAATGCCGTACCTGCCCCTGGGCTGGGGAATTCTCTTGTCACGGTTGGTTCCCAGTTCCTGTTCTGGGACAAGGGGGTAACAACTGTCACGCAACAACCAGTGCCCACCTAGTGGTCAGCGGCTGAAGCGGCATTCAACATTAGTTTTCCTATGGGAAACACCATGCAGTGCAAATGTTTATTAAAGAAAGTACTGAAAATCCTGAAGCATTGATGTGAAAATACCAGAAGACCAGTAAATCGAAATATCAAAAAAGTTTTATTTACGATATTTTTAAAAAAGAGTTAAGAAAGCAAGACAAATTCAGAATTTGTCGTGGAACAAGACTGTGAAGTAGCAGTTGTCCCGAGACAAGTAATCATGCCCATGAGTAAACAGAAACAGGGACTGAACAGGGACAACACCACGTGGCCGCGAACAACACTGTCACAGTACAAACAGAATCGCGGAACTAGGTAGGACGTGAAGTAACTGCCTTAGTTTTGAGAACCAGGAAAGTAAAGAGCATTAATTTGGAAAAAAAGTACTGTGGAAAGTAATTACTTTTGGAGTTCTGGAAAGTAGTTTTTTTCAGAACTGCAAACTGTTGTGGTGCAAACCCCAATCCAAACACATTCTAGAAAGAGAAACGCCTAAACTTCAGCTATCACACCTTGGCCACATCACAAGAAGGCCAGTTTCTCTGCAAAAGATGATGTCAGGAAAATCTGAAGGCCCCCTGTGAGATGGATTGACTCCATAAAGGATGCCACAGTCTTGAGTTTTCAAGAGCCAAGTGAGTTGTTAGGAGCACTGTAGATCACTGATTCACGGGTGTGGGTGGGGGGAGCTAAGTGAGAAATGACTTGAAGGCACATAATAATCACAAGGGCAAGTCCCGTCACCACCAAATCCTTATGCAGAGGACCATTTTTAGTGGCACAGCTGGCATGTTCATCACATAGGTTTTCAGCAGTTAAGGAATCCCCTCTCCTAATCATAGCTCATAACAGCTTTTACCGTGGAATGGAGAACAGGGTACATATTCTTCCAGATATTTAAGATTAAATAAACAGGGAAAGCCAAACGCCTAAATAGGCTCGTTAGGTGGAAAATGGCCTGAATAGGCTTGTTAGATGTACAATGGCCTGGGGTTTGTGAAAGTCCCAACTAGAGATGGGCATGACTAGGGAAAATGACGTTTTCGAGTTGTCGTGTGTCGGAGGCAGCCCGTGTCGGCTCGTTTCCGTTTTTCGCAAAAAACCGCAAAAATTAGTCGGTTCGTTTTTTCATTTTTTTGTTGTCGTTATACTGGTTTTGGGGGGGTAGCGGGCTCCTGGAGGCACCTCTGTGGGGTGGGTGCCTCCCCTGGCCCGCTATAAAGGGAAAGTGGGATCCTGGAGGCACCCGTGGGTGCCTCCTATCCTCACCCACTAGGAAGGGACAGCAGCAGGCTCCAAGAGACCCCTCAACATGGGGGTCTCCCCTCCTCACCTGCTGCTGCAAAATGGCATGCATAGCCATATGGATATGCATACCATTTGCAGGCAGTGAGACCACCTGGTCCTCTGGTACGACCCTCCAAGGAGTCTGTCGCACCTGCCATGTCTCACAAAGAAGGGAATCGTACTTGCGTGTGTAGTGCAATGCAAGTAGATCTGGCTATGGGCTAAGGTGGGTTAGTGCAAGGGCTAGGGTTAGGCTAATGACGGGTAAGGTTACGGTGGGCTATTGGGTTGCACCTCTGGGTGCCTCTCTGACCCACTAAGAAGACAGTCTGTGACGTATGGGTAAGGAGTCAAGGATTAGGGTTAGGGGGTTAGGGGGCTAGGGCAGGTTTTAGGGGGCTTTTTGGCACATCCCAGAAGTCTCAGTGGCCAAGTGGCCATGCGATTGGTGGGATGGCTCCAAAAATTTGCATGGTCGTCCCCTCCCACATGGCTGGCCAGGCCACTGGGCCAGCCCATCATTGCGCACTGCGCAGGTGTAAATAAAATAAAATAAAATAAAATCAATGGAGGACAGAGGAGGAGAGGAGAGACATTTTGTTGCAAGAAAAAACCCACTGCTACTGTGAAAAATCTGGCAGTTTATAAATTTCCGCGTGTTTCTGTTGTGCTTGTGTGTTTTTGGACCACGATTTCAAAAACAATATTGCGTTCGCCGCCCCATTTTGGATCCCCTGCCCGCACCGCATGGCATGGCAACTCGAGTCCGGCTGCCCAGGACGGGGGGGGGGAGGCGGGACCCCCCCTCCAGAAACAATCCCTCCGGTAGGTGCCCTGCGCCCTTAGTCAAGCAGGCATTTTTCTGCCTGCTTTTTGGCCCGGGAATGGGTGGGGGGGAGATCCGGGAGAGTTTTAAAAAGTTTTTTCCTGTGCCGCCCGTGCCGCTTGCTTGCGCTTTGGCGGCCGGCAGCGAGACTGGGCTTTTTGCGGCGAGTCCCAACAGAGCATCCCAGGAC
>JAHTLZ010000007.1:46875705-46892779 GCA_023846285.1 Phrynocephalus versicolor | reverse complement strand
GAGGCCGGGACCCCCCCTCCAGACCAGAAACCCCCCCTCCGGTAGGTGCCCTGCGCCCTTAGTCAAGCAGGCATTTTTCTGCCTGCTTTTTGGCCCGGGAATGGGTGGGGGGGAGATCCGGGAGAGTTTTAAAAAGTTTTTTCCTGTGCCGCCCGTGCCGCTTGCTTGCGCTTTGGCGGCCGGCGGCGAGACTGGGCTTTTTGCAGCGAGTCCCATCAAAGCATCCCAGGACAGAGGGGGGGAGGCCGGGACCCCCCCTCCAGACCAGAACCCCCCCCCTCCGGTACATGCCCTGCACCCTTAGTCAAGCAGGCATTTTTCTGCCTGCTTTTTGGCCTGGGAATGGGTGGGGGGGAGACCCGGGAGAGTTTAAAAAAGTTTTTTCCTGTGCCGCCCGTGCTGCTTGCTTGCGCTTTGGCGGCCGGCCTCAAGACTGGGCTTTTTGCGGCGAGTCCCACCAGAGCATCCCAGGACGGAGGGGGGTGAGGCCGGGACCCCCCCTCCAGACCAGAAACCCCCCCTCCGGTAGGTGCCCTGCGCCCTTAGTCAAGCAGGCATTTTTCTGCCTGCTTTTTGGCCAGGGAATGGGTGGGGGGGAGACCTGGGAGAGTTTAAAAGTTTTTTCCTGTGCCGTCTGTGCCGCTTGCTTGCGCTTTAGTTGCGGCAGCCGGCGGCGAGACTGGGCTTTTTGCTGGCTGCGAGCCTGCGGCGAGTCCCACCAGAGCAGCCCAGGAGGGAGGAGGGGGGGAGGCCGGGGACCTCCAGAAACCACCCCTCTGGTAGGTGCTCTGAGGCACCAGGAGGGAGGAGGGGGGAAGGCCGGGGACCTCCAGAAACCACCACTCTGGTACGTGCCCTGAGGCACGGCAGGCATATTTCCGCCTGCTTTTTGGCCGGGTACCGGGTTTTTTAACTTTTAAAAACTTTTTTTCTGTGCCGCGTGGCATTGCGCGATCGCGCTATGCAAGTAACAAGCACGACAAATCAGACCAAAATTGTTCGTTCGTCGGTTCGATCTCGAAGTCTGGCGGAGTAATTCCCATTACCGTTTCCGTAGAGTAACGGAACCGAGTAACGGAAACGGAAACGGGAATACCGCTAAGTCGTGCCCATCTCTAGTCCCAACTATGCAACCATTCCCACCACCCACTAAGTATGGGTTGTTAGCTATTCAGGCCACTGTCCTCCCAATGAGCCTATTCAGACCAGGGTGATGTGAAATCAAGGTGAACTATAAAACAGAGGACCCATCACTAACCTTCCTCAGACTGATGCTGCTGCTTGGATGAGCAGCGAAATGTTTCAGTCTCTCAAGAAAAAGAAGTCCCGTTGCCATGACTCAACTTCCAGACAACCTCACCTGGATGACTGAGAATCTTCACAGACAGTTCTTTTTGTATAGTTTGGCCTGGAATCTCAAACCCTTCCTGAGAGCAGAGATAGTTATTAGAAGCTATTATCTTATTGGACCATGGATGTCATGGTAGCTATTCTGACTTCAGACAACGGAGCTTGAAACAAGGTGGTTGGGTTGCACTTAAAGCCATCTCCAAATTCTTCAGCCAATAAATTGTTCTTATTCCTGTGTGGCATCCTCCGATTTACAGTAACCCCCTGCCATTTTGCGGTTCATGTGCTGTGGTCCTGCTATATTGCGGACTGCAGTATAGTAACCCCCACCTATTGTGGGGGTTAGGGACCCACTTGACCCGCGATGACTGAAAATCCACGCTATGCGGATGCAGGTCAGGTGGGGCCGGGGGGGCGGCACACCATCGCTGCTGCCTCGGGCTGCTGGAAGATTTTTTAAAAAGCCTTCCAGCAACCCGTGCAAGGGAGGTGGATTATCTGATCCACCTGCTTGCTGCAGGCAGCCATTCCTCCCCCAGCCAGCGCCAATCAGCTGCTTGGTGTTGGCTTGGGGGTCAGTGCTCCCCGCAATCTCCATTGAAATGCATTGGCTCAATGCATTTCAATGGAGAAATTTTTCCCCATTGGAAAAGGTTTTTCTCCCTCACCCCAGTGCTAATCAGCTGGAGCCCCAGCATGTACTGAGGTCCTGTGATATAGCGGGACTGCAGTACATGAACCGTGAAATGGCGGGGGCTACTGTACGTGCTGGGGCTACAGCTGATTGGCGCTGGAGTGGGGAAACAAAAGGTTTTTCTCCCCCACCCCAGCACCAATGACCTGTAGCCCAGGGTGTGGGGAAGGTGAAAAAAAGGTCTTAAAAGCCCGGGCTTTTTAAACCTTTTTCTCCCTTTCCCAAGCCCCGGGCTCCAACTTGGTGGTGGATCTGATCCGCCACCCCTTCTTGCCAGGGCCACTCCGAGAAGTCTTGGAGTGGCCGGAGCGAGCAGCAGTGGGGGATCTGATTGCCCACCCTAGAGCCCACCCAACCTGCATCCACATATCGCAGATTTTCAGTTATTGTCGGTCGGGTGGGTCCCTAACCCCCACGATAGGCGGGGGGGTGTTACTGAATTTTACTTCAGAGGATCAGTTGTAAGAATCTGTACTTTTTATTTGGCTTTACATGAATGAAGTCATTAGAACAGGAAATCCCCAAACTGCTGAAAGCATCTGTGCAACTATCAGGAGATTCTCCTCACCCTTGACATTATTATTTTCAAATAACCTTGCTTTGTTTTATGCTTTGGTTTCCAAGACTTCAGCCTGGGGTTCCTTTGGCAGGGGATTTTCTCAAACAGAAAATCATGTCTGAATCAAGTCTCTCCAACACTAAAGGCACATTCATTCAGGTTTATGTAAAATATCCGTGTCTACCCAGGCAACAACCTGCAGCCTGGGCAAAAATATGGATGCTGAAAAGCAGGGCAATTGATCTGATTGCTTTTGTTCTTCTCTGCCCGTCCTGTAGCGTTAAGAATATATACACGCTTAAAATTCGAATAAACGAACTTTGCAGTAGTCATTTGGCTCTGGGCCTTCTGACTGTGGTAATAAAGAGGTGGCTTCTTAAATGTGACTCATGAAAAGGCATTTATTTATTTATTTATTTATTTATTTATTTATTTATTTATTTATTTATTTAGAGAATCAGGGCTGCGATTGCCATGGGAGCCGGTTTGAGTGTATCCATTATTTTAGCCCTGTTCAATCTTATTTCCAGAGTGTTCAGTGACTTAGAAAAACATATTATCGCCGGCAATGTCATGTCCATTTAGCAAGGCCCCAGATGAATTCCCGTATTCCCTACTCCCTCCTTTTCCACATTACAAGCCTCGCCTTTTGCCTTTTGCGATTATGTCACTTTCAGCACTTGTAGATCGTTTAGATCTGTTGGATCGTATTTCTTCTTAATTCCACCCCAGTGAATTTGCTCAAAACCTGAAGAGTCCGCTTATTTGTTACAGTATAACATTCTCCTCACCTCCCTCATTTCTCAGTCAGGTAACAGCAAGGGCAGGGCAGGGGGGAGGGGGAGACCTTCCTTCTGTGAATGTTAATTGATTTGTTCATTAATCGATTAATTATACATACGGCCCGTTCTCCAAGGAGAAAACCTACCTTTCTGAGTTTTCTTTTCCACAATCACCTGTCAAGGCGACTAGGCTAACAGTGAGTAACTAGCTGAATGTCGCCATTGCAAAAGCTATGGCCCACTGTGGACTAGAACCTTGATTTCCTCACTCTAAAGACACTGACTTTTTATTTTGCTTCCCTCTCTGAGGTATGCCCATGTCCCCCTCATTACTAATCACCTAGTCTGTAGCATCAGGTACATACAGTATTGGAACTATCTGATGCATGGATGATTTGGTCCTGAGAGATGGGATCTGGTATATTTTCCATTCTTCGCTGAGTAAGTTCTAGATGTGGCTGTGTGCATCTCAGTGAAGGTCTTTGTTGTTTTGTGGTTGTGTGCTAGGCCAGTGGTTCCTAACCTTGGGTCTCCCAATATTCTTGGACTACAACTCCAAGAAATCCTTGCCATCACAGCTACTGGGGAAGGCTTCTGGGACTTTTGAGTTCAAGAATATCTGGGGACCCAAGATTGGGAACCGTGGGCTGCAGTCTCAGAATAGCAGCCTTTGAGGCCTTGAAGCTGAATGGGTTTCCCAGTCTAGAACTCAAGGGGAAATAATATCCTATCACAAGTGGGATGTCAATGTAAATATGTAGGATAAGGTTGTAAATGCAAAGGTGCAGTACTCCCTTTGATACATGCATAGTACCATGGTTTGTTTCTATTAGGTGGAGTTGCGTATAGTTTATTATGTATTTACTATGCAAATCTAAAAATATGTTTTCCTCTAAGTTACAAAGCAGATAGAGTTTCCATTTGCATTTGCTGTATCATGTACAGTAGGACCCCCGTATCCACTGATTCATTATCCACTGATTCAGTCATCCACTGTTGGCAGAGAAAAAAAATAAATAAATAATTCAGCAGCCACAAAGCAAGCTACTGTCACAAAGAGCAGCTGTCAAGCAAGCTACTGTCATAAAACAGCAGCCATAAAGCAAGCTACCATCACAAACAGCAGCTGTAAAGCAAGCTACTGTTGTAAAAACAGCAGCTGTAAAGCAAGTTACTATCACAAAACGGCAGTTTTGAGTACATTTTGGTGTTCTCTCTTATCCACGATTTTCATTATCCATGGGAAGGCTTCGAACCAATCCCCAGCGGATACTGGAGTCCTATTGTAATTCCACCCCTACCCATTTTTGTTATTTAAGTATTCAGACAATGCCAGGTTTATCTTGGCGCAGGGAGAGATCCAGCAGAAACCATTCAGGGACCTGTGGACTAGAACTAGAAAATAGAATATCCTTTTTGGTTGTTATCATCTGATACCGACAGTCTCAATAAATCACTCCAAGGCACTGGTAAGAGAAGGAATAAAACATCCTGTTTACTCAGTTCTGAATAGATCAAAATAAGAGATCAAAACAAAGAGCTTTCCATTAAAATAACGACTGGATGCATGAAGAGAGCTTAATTGAATTATAATATGTTTACTGTCTCTAACTATGTACAAGTAATTTTAGCTGACAGAACAATGACTCTTAACTAAGTACAGTAGCCAGTCACAGTCTGCCAGAAAAGAGAGTGTGCAAAGACTCTTAAGTGGAATGGGTGTGGGTCTCTTCACGATCAGAGGCAGAGAGGGAAAAAGTGATTACTGCTGGATTGATCAACAGTCATCCCCGCCCGGAAAGGTCGCTCCCAGCCAAACATCTTAAGGCTGATACTTCACGTCCCTCTCGCTGCAGTTCGCGGCCCCGCTGGAGACCGGTTAGAAGGAACATAACCTCACGTTCTTGTGGGGTCAATCCGAGTTCGAAGGAATGTAACCTCACGTCTTTGTGGGGTCAATCCGAGTTCGAAGGAACAGAACCTCACGTCCTTGTGGGGTCAATCCGAGTTCACCCCGACCATGCCCCCTGAACTGCGCTCCAAGCGGGGTGAGAGATTCCCGTTCTGGAGCTCGAAAATCTTTTCAATCCACTTCTCGATCCGTGTTGAAAACCGATTTCAACACAGAGGCAAGTTCACCTCGGCTCGAGGAAGGATGTGAAGTAACCACCTTAGAGGAAGTGTACGAAGGTTGCTTAAAAGCTTCACACATACTTATGTGTGTACAAAACATTGTCTTTGGAGGTAGCTTTGCACCTATATGTAAACGAGTAAGTTGTTTCCCTGGAGGGTTGCCTATAACCATCACCTACTTCCATCCATCTCTCAGCAATCAGTGTGTTTTCTATAGTGGAAGTTAATTGAGAAGCAAAAGCGTCTGTCTGAAGCACTGAAGGTTTCCATCAGAGACTCCCTGCATGGAGATCCACAGCAAATGGGAAAGGTTTTAGAGCGAAACTACTGTCCTATGCCATAGCAGTTCAACTGCAGTACTTTATTCAAGCTTCTGCTCACAATCTGAGTTCGACCCTGACGAGTTCAGGCAGCCAGCTCCTCAGGCCTGACTCAGCCTTCCCTTCTTCTGAGGCTGGTAAAACGAAGAACCAACTCACCGGGGGCAAAGTGTTCTTCGCGTAATTGTGTTGTAAACTATTGTAAACAAAATTTCGTTGTTCCTGCAAGGGGGCAATGACAATAAAGATTCCTATTGAGCAGTATATAAGTAAAAATATTGTTATTATTACCATTAATAGTAACAATGAACTCTGCCTGCCAGGATCAAAATGTAACAAAAAATAAACGAAAAGGTTTTGAGAGGCTAAAAAGGTTCCAGGAACCTTTGAACATAAGGGATATTTTCCTGTTGCAATTGCTGCTTGATGGAGGGTGTAAAGAGGGACAAATGATCCATCTGGAACAGAGTTTTTTTTTTTTAAAGAAGTTTTGTGCTGCATACTAATCTCAGGGCAGGGGCTGTGAGCAAATGCACCAGAAGGGAATGTCTAACAGTGTCTCCATGCACAAAACGCCTTTAGCAACAGCTATACCAAGATGAGTTTTTTTTTTTTAAAAAGGCAAAGTAACAATGCCTCCCCAGATCATTATGGCTGATTGTATATACTTTTTTTTAGCCACAGATGATGGACAGGCCATATGCTCCAACCGATATGCCCAGCTAATTACACTGATGTACAGCAGCGCTGCTGCACTTAAAGACCTGTCAGCATTTTCTTATTTGTCAGGTATAGAATGTAGTTGTAAGGAAATCAATTCTGGGCTGAGCCTTGAAATACTGGACTATGTACTCAAGAGGCATCAAACGCCTGCTAAACACAGCATATAAAGAGCTTTTTATTTTACAGAGGCAGTGAAGTGGGGGGAAAGGAGAAATACTGTACATCAAAACGTTATGCCATGCAAACTTTTAACAGGTAACATATTTTAGGGCACGTTTCTTGTTGCTGCTTTTTATCTGGTATTCTATGTGGTGGTTTTGAACTACATCCTGGCCTAAACTGCTAGTGCAGAGAAGATTAGAAAGAAGATAAGGAAAATTATACTCAGAGACAGGAAGTCTCCACAGGATTCAAATGTCTCCAGATCTCCAGGGTTTACCACTAGAGATGGGCACAAAATGGAAAAATAACATTTCGTTTCGTTTCGTTTCATGCCCACCCCGTTTTATTTCATTTCTTTTATTTTAAAAAAATCATATGAAATGAAACAAAAGGGCTCCTCTGGGTCCTAGAGGCACCAGATTTGGTGCCTGGGGGCCATATTTAAAGGGGTCCAGCTGAACAGTCATCGACTGGGCCCCTTTAAATATGGCCCAGTCGCCACTGGGGGATCCCCCTGGTGCCATCTGGGCCATTTTTAAAGGGGTCCACCTAATGACATCTCAGCAGGATCCCTCTGAACATGGTCAGGACACTAGTGTGAGACCCCTGAGCTGGTGACCCAACCATCTTCAGAGGGATCCTACCGAGCGGACATCAGCTGGAACTCTTTAAAAATGGCCCAGTCAGCACCACAGGGATTTCCTGGTGGTGACTTGGCCATTTTTAAAGGGGTACAGCCAATGACAGCTCTGCCAAACCCCTCTGAAAATGGCTCCCTGGCACCAGAGGTGCCTCTAGGACCCAGGGGAGTCATCCCCCACCCACCTCCCAGCTGAGAGGAGGTAGTTGGGAGCACCAGAGCGGTGGTAGGGAGCCACCACCTCCTCCTCCTGGGCTCTGGGTGTGGCGGCTCCCAGCAGGTAAGGGACCCCTTTTCCAGATGGAATACAACGCTTCATTTCAACGAAAAAAACTACCATTTCATTTCATCTGCAACAAAATGCTGCTTCCTCGTTTCGTTCCATTAGGTAACAAAACGATGAAACAGCATTTTGTTTTTCCCATCTCTATTTACCACTGGACTATTTTATACTGAGGTTCTTCCTACATTTGGCACTCTTGAGATTCCAGCTATCTTGTTACTTGTGCCACCTGATCGCAGTTGCACTGCATTATTGACACTGTTGTCCATATTTCATGCCAATGTGGGGGTCCCAATCTAAAACTTGTTCACAACAGACATATTTGTTATGTGTATAAAGACACAGCAGAGTGGCCCTATGGCCAGATGGGCGGGGTATAAACATAATAAATATAATGAATAATAATAACAAACCCTATAGTCTACAAACTCTTGATTTTTATATTTCTAATACCATACATCCATTTCAGATGGGAGGGGGAGAGCCACCTAATCATTTCCCTGGGACTGAGGCCCTGAGGCTTGATATAAAAAGCTGTAGTTCACAATACCTAGTTCAAACATTGGATAAGCCATTATTTTCAGCCTCAGTCTTCCAGCTGCAATATGGGGATGGTGGCTTCAGTCTATTTTAACAGTCTACTGTAAAGATTCCTTAGGGATACCACTCCTAAGGCCCTTGCCAACTTGCTCCAGGGCAGTGTTGATGAACCTATGGCATCGGTGTCAAAGGTGGCACTCAGAACCCTTTCTGTGGGCACCCAACATGGCTCCTTCACAGCCACCTGTATTCAGGTTAAATTGCTGTATTGGCACTTTGCAAAAAAATTAGTGGGTTTTGAATCACAGTTTGGGCATTCTGGTCTCTAAAAGGTTTGCCACCTCTGGTCTAGGGTTTTGAAGACTTTGCACGTAGAGCTGATTCTTTGGTGTTATGAATACCGGACCCAGCTGAAGAGGATATCTCACATTTTTGTCTGAAGTGAATTTGAATTCAAAGGACACTTGAACTTCGCAATACCACAAGCAATTTGTGTGCTGGTGGTGTCGCTCAGGGCTTGGGCACACATGGCGTAGCCTTTTGTTGTCATTATAATTGCTCATATTATTTGTTATTCAATAAGAAAAACAAGAAGAGGCTCATCTAGTGAAATTGTGCTCGCAAAGGTCATCAGCAGATATTGAAGTAAAGAAATAGCCCCGTAGAACTCAAAAGTGTTACGTCTCTCTCACGTACACACATAGACACCCCACCACGGCTGCCGTTTAGGACTCCGAGTGGAAGGAAAGTTAATTTTACACACAGCTTGTTACAATATCAAAGAAAGGAAAATGAAGGGCCTTCTAGGGACGACTATTTATAAAACTGGCAGGTTGTTGGGTTGCTGGTGCCAAATGCAGTAATCACCTTATGTGGTAATCACTTGCAAAAAACAAAAAACAAAAAAAACCTGAATCTTTCTGCAACTCATAGTACTTTTATGGAGTGGCAAAGAACTTGAAAAGGACCATGACAGGCCTAGATGATCTGGGTCTGGATGTTCTGGGGGATGCCTTCCTTTTCATGAACTCCCCTTCATGCCTAAGAATGTGAGGAGAAAACCTGTCCAAGGCCACAGTCTTACCAGAGTTTTCCGTGTATATAAATTTCCTGCGTATTTTTTTCCCGGTCGGTCATGTGGTTTTTAATGTGCAGTTAGTGTCCTCTCTTCTGCATCATATTTTCGTATTCTGGTTCGGTCTCTATCTGTCTACTTCGCATTTTGTCCTTCTTTCCGGCTCTAGTTTCCAACCTCCGTGGTGTTAAAGGGGAACAACTGAGTTTACTGTGTATTTTCAGGGTCCTGTTGTGGTTGCAGAAGCAAATAAGTAAGCTTTTTCCAGCGAAGTTTCTAGTTTACTGCGTATTTTCAGGGTCCTGTTGTGGTTACAGAAGCAAATAAGTAAGCATTTTCGAGCGAAGTTTCTAAATCCAAGCCTTGGCGGTGGTTTAGGAAACTTCGCTGAAACTGCTGTTCGAGGAGCGTGGTCGGCCGGGACCAGAATTTACTTCTTTTCCCGGTTAGCACGCAATCTTTTATTATGCAGTTCGCTGGTGGGAAACTACGCAGAAAACGCCGGTAGGACTGCGGCCCAACTTCTCCTTTCTCCAAGGAACAACATTCAACTAGAGATGGGCTCATGCTGGTTCGTTTCTCGGCCAAACAGTGTCCAGTGCTTCCAAGCCCCACTTCCTCTGGTGAATGACCACTCAGACACAGCGCCAAAAGGAGGAGGGACAGGGAAAGCAGTCCTCTGCCTCTGAGTGGGCACCTGCTGGAGAAGGCGGGGCTTTGGAATGCCAATCAGCTGGGCAGAAAATAAATGAACTGGCACGAATCACAGAACACCCAACTGAGAGATGGCTTTGTGCCCATCTCTATTTAACAAAACGAAAAAAGATGGTCTTCTCTGTGGCAGCTAGAGCTATAAATTTTGTGGAAACTAAGGAGCTGCCTAGATGCCCTAAGCACCTCCGATTTCGCCTGATCTCGGAAGCTAAGCAGGCTCAGCCCGGTTAGTTCTTGGATGGGAGACCACCAGGGAATACCAGGTGCTGTACGCGCCTGGAGTAGGAACTGGCAAGCCACTCCAGTATTCCTGCCAAGAAAACTCCATAGACATGGAGTCATGAAAAGTCGGTCACAACTGTAATGACACAACACACACATGAGGAGGAAAAAGAAAAAGAAAACCTTCTCCCATAGCACCAATTTTCTATTTTTTTCCAAAGGTTTTCCCCCAAATGGCTTCAAATTTTTTGGAAATTTTATATCTCTGGTGGCAGCTCATTTTTTTAAAACACTGCAAGTTCTCCTTGAAATGTAGGTTCTTACAAAGCAGAGCTATTTTGGTATAAGAACATTTTGAAAAAAATAAAATGTGCTGCTTCTATACCTCTCCATAGAGCTGAAAGCACTAAACTGTGTACTCGGTTTAGTGCTTTGAGCTCTATGGGGTGGTATAGAAGCAGCACATTTTATTTTTTACTAAACTGTGTACTCAGTTTAGTGGCCTTGGAAGAATAGAAGTCTGGGCTGACCTTGAGCCCGCTACCTGAAGCCATCAGGATCAGAGTAGTGTCTTGGCAGCAGTACTTCAGTTTAATCACTGCACCACAAGGCACAAAGTTTATGTCAGTGGATATGGACGTATGGGCAGAAGATGGGAGATATGGACCACTACCACACTTCCTTCAGCAACCGCTTTTTGTTTTGAATCACCTTTTGCCCTTCCCCGGTCACGTGGGCGCTGAAGCGATTCAGCATTCCGCACTTGAGCGTTTTTCAAGGAATCGGTTTGCCATCCATACTTTGCAGAACTGCTTTTGTTCTGATCTTCTCAGACATTTTCCCATCACCTGCTTCTATTTCGAGAATTAATTTTTAGGATAATCTCATGCCGTTGTTCTTCCATTCAAATTAATGTTGTTAGTTTTCCAGTTCTCCCTTTAGGTTACTTACAACGTGGCGCATTGATTTTGATAGCCTAATTCAGTCGTTTACCTGCATTATAGAAGCACTGGAGAAGATGGTGGTCGTGAAGAAATTGCAGCAGGATTTATTTTTTTTTTTTTATATGGCAGGATAAGGCAGAAAGGGACCGGGATAAAGTGACGCACTGTGTCCGCAGTTGGAGCCAAATCGCTTGAAGAAGCGGTCTATAAATCGGTTTTAAAAAACACCACCCCTGGTGGCCGTTGCAAGAAAAAGCAACACAGCGGCCAAAAAGGGGCGTGGCCAAGGGGCCCTGCAGAAAAAAGCGATTGGGAGTGCGGTACGTGAATTTTAAGGCAATTTAACTTTAAGGAAAAGGTGATTCAAAACCTAAGTGCGGTAGAGGTCCTAGTCTAACAAAATCTAGAGGGAGTGGTGGATGAGTGGGAAATCCCGACCCCTTCTCTCCAACTTGATTTGCTGTCAGTTGTCATAGGCGATGCCTTGGTGGACTAGAGACCTATTTAAACGGAATGGATCAGAGCGATGGCTGATCTCCTCAACTCTGTTGCTAGATGGTCCCACCCCAACAGCTACTCAGCACATCCGCCCAATTAGAATCTCAGCTGGTGGGTTTTCAAACAGGGCTTTTGATTACCTAGTCTGTTAAAATGATTTAAAAACATATAACCTCAACATAGACTTTTTGTTCCATGCTGTTAAGGATTGAAGATGACCTCTCCATTCTA
This sequence comes from Phrynocephalus versicolor, assembly GCA_023846285.1. Taxonomy (NCBI): domain Eukaryota; kingdom Metazoa; phylum Chordata; class Lepidosauria; order Squamata; family Agamidae; genus Phrynocephalus; species Phrynocephalus versicolor. The sequence continues at coordinate 46,880,909 of JAHTLZ010000007.1, read as the reverse complement.
TCTTGTTAACAGGCTGACACCTGAACATTTTAATATCGTTCCACCTTGTGTCTATGAACAAAGCCAATCCCCACAATATTGCTAAACAACACGCTTTACGGTTCATATAACGTACCTCATATAGGCAACAAATGAGGGTCGGTTCACACAAGAATGTGCTCTAAGTCAACACAATAATTTCATATTGTCATCTTTTACAGGAAAAGTGACATCAGAAATTATGAATACAGCCTAATCACAACATATTGATTAAAAATAACCCCCATGGATTCTAGGATCCCAAAACTATGGGAAAGGACACATTTTATGACATAATCTTATTCTCAAATTCATTGTAAGGTGATCCCAATGAAAGTTGCTCATTTGATACCTGATGGCAAAATTAGAGTTCTAAATCGGCAAGCACAACTAGGACACTGGGGATTCTGTGGTCTCCCCCCACCGCCACCACTTTGGATATTTTCCATCTATAAGATGCCCCCATGTATAAGATGCAACCCCACTTCTCCAACCCAAAATTACAGTTTTACAACCACATGGTTCTCTCCTTGTCCTACTTCTGTGTATAAGACGACCCTTAGTTTTTAATCTAATGATTTTAGAGAAAAATATAGTCTTTTACATGGAAAAATACTGTAATTTTCACACCTTAGCACAAAACAGAAAAATTCTGTTTCATTTCATTCCGTTTCATCCCCCCACATTTCGTTTCGTATTGTAGCAATTTTTTTTCAAAAAAATTCCATTACTTACAAAACAAAATGAAAGAAATCCCCCACAGCACCACTGCTCTAGCTGGTGCCATGGGGGTTTCAAAGGCTTCTTTGCAAAAGCCTCCCAGCTGATTTTGACAGTTCAATACCAGCTGGGAGGCAGGCAGGTAGGAGGAAAGGAGCAGCCAGGCAGAAGTTAATTCCCTGCCTGACTGCTCATTTCTCCTCTGCCATCCCCTCCACCTAGGAAGGTGTTCAGAAAGCAATTTAGGGAACCCCCTGAAATTTGGAAACATTTGGGGTGAGAGGGCTGAGTTATGAAGCTCCAAAGGGGGTACGCCTAGGGGAAAAAACCTTCCAATTGGAATCATATGGGAAGTGGAGACAGCACTATCGCTCGCCCGATCAGCCTCCAATTCTAATTAGAAGGTTTTTTCCCCCTAGGGGCAGCCCCTTTGGAGATTCAAAACTCAGCCCCCTGACCCCCAAACCTTTCCAAATTTTCATGGGGTAGGCTAGAATTGTTTTCTGAAGGTACCCCTGTCATTTCCTCTAGAATGAAACATTTTGTTCTAGAGGGGGAAATGGTGTTTCATTTCGTTTGTGACAAAATGCTGCTTCCCCGTTTTGTTTTGTTTTGTTTTGTTAGCTGTCCATCCCTAGGAAAGGCCATCATCATCATCATCATCATCATCATCATCATGCCATCAAGTCCAATTCTGACTTACAGCGCCCCTTTTCAGAGCTTTCCAGGCAGAATATCTCAGGGCACCCCATTCTCCTCTTCTAGGGGTGCCGTGGGACTGTGTTCTACTCACCCAAGGCCACACAGGCTAGATGTTCTCTCTGGAGGCACAGTTGGAAATCCTAACCCAGGCCTGTCCAAAATCCAGCCCGGGGGGCCAAATGTGGCTCGTTTTCAAATTTTGAATGGCCCGCAGCCTCTTCTCCCCACTGGATCAGCATGTCACACATCCCGTCAGCTGGCACCTCCTCTTGCTGGAGAGAGATGTCAGCTTGCAGTTTTGTGGTTTGCCTGCCCTCCCTTGCCTCTGTCCATCCTCCCAGCCACCTGCCCAGCCTACCTGCCCCCGGCTCCGTTGCTTCAGCATCCTCCCTGCCTCCTCACCTGTCATAGAGGCTTGTCCAAAGTCTGGCCTGGGGGCCAAATGCAGCTGAATGGTCAGCCCCCACACATTTCCACCTCACCAAATTTGGCCCTCCTTGCAAAAAGTTTGGACATCCCTGTCCTAACCATTGGCTTTGCACCCCATTCCTAAATCTCTAAGCTTTTTAGCCAGTTTCTATTGGTTAAAAAAAACACTCCTCAAATATCTCACCTTGAAAGAGTTAGTGCAAGTCAGTTCTGAGTTGACGGCACATCATACACACATACACACATATGCACACTCCAACCTAGATCAATGGATAGATTAAAATGAAACAGAAGTGAATGCATTACATAATCCTTTGTGTCTCACTCCGCATTGTGACCAAATTAGTGGCCATATCATGCCTCCAGAATTCTCTACCTCCTCCTCCTGTTTTTCCCCAAACAGTACAGCTAGAAGGGGCTGGTTACAGAGATCACAAAACCCACCTATTCCAGGAGTTCCACTGGCTGCAGATCTATTTGTGGGCAGATTTCAAATAACTGTTTTTTTTTTAAACTTATGAAATCCTAAATGGCTTGGGTCCAATCTACCTAAAAGTCTGCTTCTGCTTCAATGAGCCTCCCCAGGCATTAAGATCATCAGGAGAGGGCTGACTATTCGTCCCACCACCTACAAAGGTGAGTTTGGTGAGGAAGAGGATACAAGGCAGAGCCTTCTCTGTCACTGCTCCCAAACTTTGGAACTCCTCTCACAGGAGACCAGGCTGGCCACATCTTTGCTGTCCTTCCACAAGCAGACAAAACATTTCTCTTCAGGTAAGCTTTCCCTTAATGACTGGCAGCCTTGGTGGGGGTTTTAAATCACCCTTACTGCTTTGCAAGTGTTTTCATTCTTGATTTTGTTTACTTTTTATGTGGCATTTTGTTTGATTCTTTGAAAATTTCTCTCTATATATACTTTACTGTTTTAGCTACTAAATGCTGCATTTTAATGATGTAAACCAGGCATGTCCAAACTCAGGTCCGGGGGCTAAATGCAGCCCGTTTTCAAATTCTGAGTGGCCCTCAACCTCTTCTCCTCACCAGGTCAGCCTGTCACACATCCCCACCAGCTGGCCCCTCCCCATACCGGATGGAAAAGTCAGTTTACAGTTTTACAGATTGCCTGCCCTCCCTGCCTCTGTCCATCCCCCTAGCCACCTGCTCGGCCTACCGTCCCCTGGCTCTGTTGCTGCAGCGTCCTCCCCACCTCCTTGCATGTCCTAGAGGCTTGTCCAAAGTCTGGCCCGGGGGCCGAATGGGCTGAATGGTCGGCCCCCACACATTTTCACCTCACCAAATCTGGCCCTCCTTGCAAAAAGTTTGGACACCCCTGATGTAAACTGTCTCAGGTCCTTTTTAAGGAGAAAGGTGGGGTAAAAATAATGTAAACATTTTGCAAAGTTGTCTCTAAACAACGAGGCAATTAAAGAATAAGAACATCACAATGAGCCAAAAGCAGACAACCTCTTCCCTAAAAGTAATGCACAAAAATAGTGCATAAGCTACCTCTCAGCTTTCTGAGAACAGAACAAATCTGCAGGAAGGGGATTTAAACTGAGCCGTACTAACAACCATGTGAAGAACTGGGGAGGTGGAGGCTGATGGAAGTAGAGAAGGTCTATAAAAATTCCAGAGCTTGATTGCTGCTTTGATCAGATCAGAGGCAAGGCCATTTTGAGAGCTTTGTTTGTGTGCCGCCTGCGACACTGCGGCACCTTCGCTTTTCTACATTCCAACTCGGTGTTGGGCGAACGATAAATCATTTGCATCCATTTCCCGGCAAATGGATGGGAGGCAAATTAGTATGCAAATGTAGCTGTTGGCAAGCAGGACCGTGTCAACCCAAACAGAGTCAAATTAGTTGACGGTTTTCCAAGAACAAATTTGCATACTGAAGAGGGGGGGTGAAAAAATCCCCACGCGCAAAACGCATGTACCTGCTCACTGAGCACACGTCCAGGTTATCCAACTGGGAAAAGAGAACCTGTCCATAATGCTGTCTGAAAGAATGTGATTAGGAAGAAAATAGGCGAGTCAGGTTGTGCTCTCCTTTAATTTGGTGGCAAAGTTATTTTCTGGAGCTTTCACTACTCATTGGCTGGTGTTAGTGTGTGGGGCCATCAGTTGGCAGCCAATGGCCAAGGACTCATACCAACAATGCCTGTTTTAGGTCCTCTAAAAGGTAGGAAGCTTAAATTTACATACTCCATCCTCTTGGAGATCATAGGTTGTTTACATAGCGCTTGGTTGCCAGAAACTATACACAGGGCTACTGTTTTTCATTGTATCATTGCTTGAGAAAGCTTAGATTTTAAAACTACAATGCCCTTCCTCGACAAATGCCAACCTCTCTCTAAGACCACAACACAATCATCACATTGGATGGATACAAAAGTTGAACAGGTGATACCTTTAGGCTACTATAAAAATAACAAAGCATTGCTAATATTTCTGGGTCAAAATGTCGTTCATCAGAGTAGTACCATAGGTTTTAGCATGGCAAAAGATGGATTTGCCAGGAGTTATTTCTTAGATGTAGAGTCCATGGCAAGATGTGGGTGGGTGGGGGGGAGCCAGGAAGTTTACTTGAGGCACAGTTCTTAGGCTGTATCCAAATTGAAGGGAGGGGGGTGTTTTAATCATCCCAGTCCGTCCAAAGACATGCCATGGCTCTCACATACACACATTCACATTGGATGGGTAATTCTAGTAGTTGGGGTTTTTAAAAGTAACTTTCCCAAGTGGGGGTCCATCAGCAGAAGCAGGACTGCGATTAGCTCCTGGCAACAAACCGCCATGAAAAAAAAAAAAACATACCATAATCCTCATGAGCATGGGGCATGGAAATGGAAGGTTTTCACCTAGCCATGATCAGTGGATCCGGGGCAGGCACCATGTCAGTATAAGAAGGTCCTCCCCCTGAGGTCTCACTGCCAGTGGCCCCTCAAAAGACAGCTCCTCGAATCAGGAACAAGCCTTTTCCATGTGCGTCTCCTTTCCTGCCATGTCTTTTCTTCCTGATACTGAGCTGAAATCTGTTTTCCTGTATCTTGAGCCCGTCACTATGTTGGATGATTGAGAACAGATCTTGCCTCTTCTCTGGATGAATAATCTTTCAAGGATTTGAAAAGTGTTATCATATCTCTTCTTTTTTCAAGGCTAAACATGCCCATTTATTTCAGTCTTTCCTCACAGGGCTTGGTTTCTAGTCCTCTGATCATCCTCGTTGTCCTCCTCTGAACTGGTTCCAGTTTGTTGTTGTTGTTGTTGTTGTTGTTGTTGTTGTTGTTCTTCTTCTTCTTCTTCTTCTTCTTCTTCTTCTTCTTCTTCTTCTT
>JAHTLZ010000007.1:46856887-46875205 GCA_023846285.1 Phrynocephalus versicolor | reverse complement strand
AAGGATTTAAAAAATTAAGTAAAAAGTTGGCCTCAGGTTTGGTTAATACTAATAGCAAAACAGCCTTCATTTCCCCTGATGCACCATCCATTATGGTGGTTCCATGGGGGGAAAAAAGGAGGCCAGGATGTAAGTCATTAAAATGGAAGAATGGTGATGGAAGGCCTAAGCTAAGAGAGAGGCCACTTAGGAGCAAACACCGTTTTAATGTAAATCGACTAATGTTAGGTAATCTATACCCTGAGCTCCACGAACTATTTCCTCTCTAACATACAGTTCATTTCCAGCACTCTGAGGGGAACTCTTCCTACCCTGGATAGGAGCTATAAACCAAATTATTTTACTGCAGACAGTAATTAGACAAGAGAGCTGCTAGTAAAAAAGAAAGAAATAATAAAATAAAATAAAAAGCCTCCCCCCATGCTCTCCACTTGCTGTACTAACTCTCTGCATGGTTTTTATGGTGCTCTGCAGAGCTCTTGTTTCCTGTCCCTGTTAAATGTGCCTTGCTTGGTTCCCCCCCCCCCCCCCAAAGGCAGCCAATCACAATCTAGCCCACATATTGAGCGGATATTTGCAGCACTGGAGTTGCCCTCATAACTCAAGGCGTGTGGAAAGCTCACGGACTCCAATTTTCAAAAGCTGCAGCTGAACAAAAAGGGGTTGGGAAGCACATAGAAAGCTGTGAATGTTGTTTTGGACGAATAGCGCTCACTGCAGAAGGTAAAGCAAGAAATGTGGAAATTTAACATCTGATCGCTTAGGCTGCGAATGCCGCAGAAAGGGCATATAATACATTTAGCTCCAAAAAAGGTTGCTCAGTTCTTTTCAGATAAAACTCAAAGCTGATTCGCCACCCATCTATGCTTTGTAGGGTAGAACTATAGGTAAAGGTCCCTCTTGCATGTCTAACTCTAAGGGTGGTGCTCATCTCTGTTTTCAAGCCAAAGAGACAGTGTTGTGCAAGTCCGTGGCCATGTGGACGCATGGCTGAATGCATTTCTGCACACAGAACACTGTTTACCCTCCCGCTTTTTACGGTGGTACCTATTTGTCTGCTTGCATTTACATGCTTTTGAACTGCTAGGTTGGCAGGAGCTGGTGTTACCAGTGGGCGCTCACTTTGCTGCGTGGCACCTGGGATTCGAACCGCAGAGCTGCCGACTTTGCAGCGGGCTAGAATTTCAGTACTCTAGCCTGCTGAGCCAGAATTATAGCAGTATGGATTCCTGCCATTCTACTTTTGAGTATCCTGTGCCGTCACACTGCAGATTAGCATAAAGAGTAGTCCCTGTTCACATTCATCCTTGCTGTCTTGTTCTCAGCTGCACAGATGAAGTGAAGATTTATACCTCAACTTTTAGTCCCTAGTATATGATTTCCTTCAGTAACAAATTTGAAATTATGCTCACCTTCCCCTCTTAAGAACATAAGAACATAAGAACATAAGAAGAGCCATGCTGGATCAGGCCAAAGGCCCATCTAGTCCAGCTTCCTGTATCTCACATTGGCCCCACCAGATGCATCTGGGAGCACACAAGACTAAATATCTGTCTCCTGATACCACTCCCTTGCATCTGGTCCTTGAAGTACCCCAGTTTTAAGCCTGGAGAGTATTCTTCTAGATACCTGGGACTGAACTCAGGTCGTGGGCAGAGTTTTGCCTGGAGTATTGCCGTTTAACCACTATGCCACAGGTGTGCAATTTGCACACAATTTTTTTCTCACCCATGCAGCCTGTGCTACCTGTCAAGAACATGAGGAAACCCCTTGCACTCTTGCATGGTAAAGATAATTCGCCTACCCTGCATCTTGTCCTAGGTGTGAACCTGATGGGATGAAAAACTATCACCAGTTTTCCTCATCTCCTGCTGGAGACAAGAAATCTATGAGACATATATGGACATTTACTCCCCTACCACCGATTCATAAAACTGGAAGAGAACGCAAACTTCATGAAATTCACTCTGACAATGTCTCTGTCCAGTTCTGTGCCCCTTAATTTAAAGAAGACGTTGACAACCTCAAACGGGTCCAGAAGAGGACGACCAGGATGGTTAAAAGTCTAGAAGAGAGGAGCGGCTCAGGGATCTGGGAACATTTAGCCTTACAAAAAGAAGGCTGAGAGGGGATATGATAGTCATGTTTAAATATTTGAAAGGATATTGTATCAAAGAGGTGACAGGCTTGTTTTCCAGGGCTTCAGAGAGTAGGACTTGGAGCAATGGTTTCAAAATACAATACAGCAAAAGAGAATTCATTAGAACAGGCCTGCCCAAAGTCCGGCCTGGGGGGGGCCCCAAATCTGGCCCGTCAGGCCATTCTGAGTGGCCCGCGGCTGGCTGGCCTGCCCCTCCCTCCCCCTCCTTCAGCCACTTTGCCACGGCTCCCTGTGCTTCCTTTGGTCCCCACCTTCCTTCTTTCCTCCCTCCCTCCCTCCCTTGGTCCCCACCTCCCTCCCTCCCTCCCTCCCTTCCTCTCTTGGTTTCCACCTCCCTCCCTCCCTCCCTTGGTCCCCGCCTTCCTTCCTGCAGGTGGGATGCAAGGGGTCAGTGGGTGGGGCTTGCAGTGGGGTGGCAGGGTTGGGGAGCAACTGGCCCCTGACACATTCTCAGCCACCAAATCTGGCCCTCCTTACAAAAAGTTTGGGCACCCCTGCATTAGAACATTAGGAAGAACTTCCTGACGGTTAGAGCTGTTCAGCAGTAGAATATGCTTTCACAAAGGAGGGTGGTGGAGTCTCCTTCTTTGGAAGTTTTTAAGCAGAGGCTGGATGGCCATCTGTCGGAAACAGAGATGGGCATGACCAGGAAAAATGACGTTTCGAGTTGTCGTGTGTCGGAGCCGGCCCGTTTCGGCTTGTTTCCGTTTGTCGCAAAATTTTTCAAAAATTTGTCATTTTGTTTGTCGTCTGTCATTAGTACTGGTTTAGGGGGGTAGGGTAGCGGGCTCCTGGAGGCACCTCTCTGGGGTGGATGCCTCCAATGGCCCGCTACAAAGGGAAAATGAAGGGTACATGACCGTGTAGCCATTGCGTACCAAGTGGCACTGGCAGAGGCACCTCTCCTTTGGGTGCCTCTACTCTGACTCACTAAGAAGGACAGCATACTGGCGTACAGGTTTGGAGTTTTTTGGAACTGGTGAGCGAGGTGAGAGGAACACCTCTGCTGGGCGCCCTACAGCTCACTAAGAAGGGAAGTGTACTTGCGTGTAGTGCAATGCGAGTACAGATCTGGCTTAGGGTTGGGGTTAGGGCAAGGGCTAGGCTTAGGGTTACGGGTAAGTTTAGGGTGAGTTAGTGGGCTGCACCTCTGGGTGCCTCTGACCCACTAAGAAGACAGTGTACTGGCGTATGGGTTAGGCTTGGGTTAGGCTTGGGCTTAGGCTTAGGGTTGGTGGACTTTTAATGCCCTCTCTGGCACATCCAGAAGCCTCAGCAAAACCTGGCCATGCGATTGGTGGAATGGCTCCAAATATTTGCATGGTCCCATCCCATGGCCAGCCCATCATTGCGCGTTCGCAGGTGTAAAAAAATAAAAATAAAATAAAATAAAATCAATTGAGATGTTTTGTTGCAAGAAAAACCCACTGCTGCTACTATAAAAAATCAGGCATTTAAAATACCTAATTTTCAAATGTTTCTGTGGTGCTTTGGTGGGTTTTTGGACCACAATTTCAAAAAAATATATTGTGGTCGCCATTTTGGATCCCCCCGCACCGCATGGCATGGCGAGACGACGAGGATGCCCCCCACCAGAGCAGCCCAGGACAGGAGAGGGGGGAGGCCGGGGACCCCCCCAGAAACCACCCCTCTGGTAGGTGCCCTCACTCGGGCAGGCATATTTTCACCTGCTTTTTTGGCCGGGAATCAGTTTTTTTAAACTTTTTTTCTGTGCCGCTTGGCATCACGCGATCGCCGCGCGATGCCATGAATGACAATGACAAATCAGACCCAATTTTCTTTTATCGGTTCAAGTTCGAGTTCTGACGGCTTAATTGTCGTTACCGTTTCCGTTGCGTAACGGAAACGAGGAACGGAAACGGAAACGAGAATTTCACCAAGTCGTGCCCATGTCTAGTCGGAAATACTGGAATGGGGGTTCCTGCATGGCAGGGGGTTGGACTGGATGGCTTTTGAGGTCTCTTCCAACTCTATGATTCTATGATAGACCTCTGCTAAAATCCTCTTACAAGGTCTGCCATTTAAATCTTTAAAAAAATACTTGTCATACACGGTGTTCAGCCTTAGAATGCAGCAACTTCGACAAATCTCAGAATGGTGAGAATGGAAATAGAGATCTGCATATTTTCTCATAATAAATGTGCCTGGAGAGTAGAGAAAAGCTGATTAGTTTCTGCCTCAAGAAGAAGGAAGCATGACAATAATTTCTGATTCTTTTCAGTTATTGAAGGGAATTGTAAAGATGTGTACAGAAAGAAATACAAGTAGGGGCAAAATTCCTCATTTGTGCAAATGAGAACTAGCTAACTAACTAACTAACTAAATAACTAAATAAATAAATAAATAAATACGTTTGGACAAGATTGTACTGTTGCAATTCTAGATTTATTTTATTATTATTTCTTTGGTTAAAAAAGTGGAAATTGATTTTACATTGTGAATATTTTGCACAAAATATTAGGTTTTTTTGTACAAGATGCAAAAGTTGCGCCCTTTTCTTTTCTTCTATTCTTTTCTTTTGCACAAAATGACTGTTTCCCCCCGCAGTGGCTGAGGATGATGAAAAAAAGAGCCAGCCCATTCACTGAGAAGTACTGTAGGAACAAATTTTCGTGCCTGATTATGTTTTCAGCCAGGGGGTCCTATTGTGTTGAGACAGCCTTTTAGGATGGAAAAATATATATCAAGTATTCATGATATCCTAAAAGCAACTGGAGGGAAGGAGATGGAATGGGAAATTTAAAGCTTCCACTCCTAGCTGATACTTTGTCTAAACAGAGGCTATGTTATTGTTCCTGACTGTTCTTAGCAATAAAATTATTTTGTGGGCAACCCAGAATATAGAAGACACGATGGGAAACTATCTGGAATGTTGGTTTACTTAAATGTTGAAAGCTAAATGTAAAATATGGATCATGAGCCATGAAAGAGTTTGGGTTAGAGATATTGTTAGTATTGTGCATGGATGTATAAGAATCTGTTAAAAAGATGACTGTCATATAACTTCTATGTTATTTTTGATGGATTATCAATTAAAATGATTCTCTGTCCCCTGTAAGCTGCAGCCAATGAAACAGAAAGGGGAGAGTTGCAGTGTTGAGTCACAGCAACTGGACTGATGAAGCTATTTGGATGAGTAGCGAAACATTTCGGTCTCTTAAGAAAAGAAGTCCAGTTGACTGAACTTCTGGATTTGGGGATTCTACTTAACAAATTTGTGCTGGACTTCCACTGCTTTTTGGTGCCTTCCTAATTACACTGCCTTCTCCCCGAAACAAAAACAAATTACTGCTCTGGGAGCTGTGTTCGTTTAACAGCCAGACTAGACTGCTGTCATGTTGCATATGCATAGAACTGGAGGTGCCCTAGTCCTGAATGTTACATGGCCTTCCAATCTTTATCAGCATTCATAAGAACATAAGACATAAGTTCCAGCCTTCCTGGAACAGGCCACAGCCCATCCAGTCCAGCATTCTGTCTCACACAGTGGCTCACCATTTGTTTCAGAGTATTCCCAAGCAGATGTCTTCACCTGCTTGTGATTCCCTGCAAATGGCATTGAGAGATATCCTGCCTATCTCTCCAACCCAGAGGTTGTCCTTAGGCATCCATGATGATAGCCACTGATACTCTTGTTCTCCATGAACTTGTCCAATCCTTTCTTAAAGCTGTCAAGGTTGACAGCTGCCACCACTTCTTCTGGCAGGGAATTCCACAGACAAGTGATCCTCTGGATGAAAAGGTACTTTCTCTTATTTGTTTGAGATCTAACACCCAATAGTTTCATGGAGTGCCCCCTGGTTCTAGTGTTGTGCGGTAGGGAAAACAGCTTTTCCTTATCTACTTTGCCCACAAGATGTATCATTTTATAAACTTCAATCAGGTCACCTCTTAGGTGCCGTCTTTCAAGACTGAAGATGTCCAGCCATTGCAGCCTCAGATGGTAAGGAAGGAGTTCCAGTTCCCACCTAATCATTCTGATTGCCCTCGTCTGCACTTCTTCCATTTGCATTTCCATTTTCCATTTCCATTTCCATGTTAGTAGAAGACGGGCGATGGTAATGGGTCTGGAGCGGATGCACACATTATCTCGATTTGAAACGTCAAGGCAAATCCACTTGTTTGGGACAATTAGCTTCAGGACAGAATAAGTGCCATCTTGAGTAAACATGGCCACTGAGTTCCTTAATACTATGTTAGAGGATAGGACTGACCCTGTTCTCTGCTTCAGAAGGAAACAAAAAAACTTTAGAATCAACTAGCATGACCTGCGACAGTCCACCAAACTAGATGCAGTTTGGCAGCTGTGTATGCAACCCACCTGGTGCTTCATGAACCTCTGCAGATCTGAGTCTACAGGTGCAAATATGACATTCACTTAGCTTGCGAAGCTGCTTCCCAGGGCAGAGTCGAATTTTTATGTTTAAAAAGTATCAGGAATAAAAACCATCCCATACCCCTACCAGAAGGCAGCCAGATCACCATTTGAACAAGGCAGTCCAGACTTCCTGGCTGAGATTCAGGAGAGATCTAGATGAATCTCTTGTGTCTTTTGCTCCCAACCACACAAGCCAGGGAAGGTATATTCAAAAGTTTTATTTTATTCTTCTAATTTTATGTTATCATTTTATTTTATTTCTTCCAGTGGATAAGTAAAACCGCAGGTATAGAAAAATAAAATGACAATAAACATTCAAACATAAACTACAGAGCACTTCTTAAATTCCCTATTCTTGTAAAATTTCATTATTTGCATTTCCCTTCATCCAGTCTAATATTTCCCTTTGGAACTAGGTGCCAATACATAAACTCCTGTCACCTCATATACAATTATTCTTCTTTTGGTGTGTACAGGTCAGGAGTGGACATGTTTCAGAAAAGAATTCCTTATTTCTCCAACCGACGGAGCTGCTTGGATGAGTAGCGAAACGTTTTGATCGCTTAAGAAAAGAAGTCCGTTTGCCATGACTCCACTTCCATACAATCCCACCTGGATGACTGAGAATCTTCACAGACACATTTCTCCAAAAAGATTGTTTTTGACATACCTTTTTAAATTTTCATATTGGGAAACCTTCCGAGGTTGATCTTCCGAGAAAGATAATTGTCAATGAGTTTTTAAGATTTCTGCTTTGATGTAGCACTTTTGGGTGTACAGTGGTGCCTTGTATAAAGGAATTAATTCATTCCAGATGAAATTCTATCAAAGCAAAATTTTCTTTGTACAATATTCCCAGAGGAATGCATTGAAAACAGATTAATCCCTAATCGTGACCATTATTCTGTTGTACAGATTCGCCTCATAGGCGATTCTGTTAAGCAATTTCCCCCTATCTCTGGATATTTTTTTTCTTTAAGTGGATCATCTGTTAAACAAACTGCTTGTTATATGAGGGTTCACGGTATTTTGTCAGGAGCATGGATCTAATCTGCACGTATTCCTCACCTTTACTCTTAATTTTTTAAAAAATATCTTGTCCCCTAATACATTTATTGCTGTATTTACCTCCGATTGTGATATGGATCATTGGAATGTGAAGAACCTAGTTTGCTTTTATTTTATTTTATTAATTTAACATTTCACTTGTATTGTGTGTATAATGGCATTCAGAACGGCAGCCTATCCGTCTTTGAAATATAATAAAACCAATACAGCCCAAGGCAAAGGAGATACAGAGCAACTGGCTTTCCATTAAGGGGAACTAATTTCCCATTAAGTGTTCACCTTCTCAACCCAGCCAGGGGAACTTGTAGTTCCTTTGGTAGAACTGACATGGACAAATTGAATCTGTGCATGAGTCCCCCACCTCTGCTTTAAGCAAACATTGTCTATCCCAATGCCGTCTGTTCACCAATTGTTTTTGCCTCTATAATAGTGGCTCTCAATGTTTGAATCATGCAGGATTACCACTGGCTGTCTGAAAAGTACCGCCACTGAAAAAAAATCTATTATTTGGCTGGCGGTGCTCATCCAGAAGCATCAAGAGCAAATAATGAATGAAATAACAGAATCCATCACCAAATGCATCCACTTCATGGACAGTGACTTCCTAGAACAGTGGTGGCGAACCTTCATCACTCCAGGTGTTTTGGACCACAACTCCCACAGTCCTTGGTCATTGGCAATCTAGGCTTGGAATTCTGGGAGTTGTAGTACAAAACATCTGGAGCGCCAAAGGTTCGCCACCACTGTCCTAGAAAATGCTTAATATCAAGGAAAAGTTTTTCTGCACACATCTCAAGCTGTAAATATTAAACCTGAAGAGGCCAGGCTAAACCTAGGAGGAGCAAAATACGACACACGTTGCCCAATGGATGAATGCTGACTAGTGTCCCCCACCAGGACAAGACTTGAGTTGGACCATCCACAGACTTCAAAGTGAAGTAAGAAGATAAAAAAATAATCAGGTAAAATGGGCTACTTGGGTACAGGACAACTTTTCTGTGACTGTGGAGAAATTCAATCAAGGCAGCACTTTTATGCATGCAGTTTATACCCCACCACAGATCTGTGAAGATTCTCAGTCATCCAGGTGAGTTTATCTGGAAGTTGATTCATGGCACTCTGGACTCTCAATCTGTCAATCTCAATCACTCGCTCTTTCAAGAAAAGAAGTCCAGTTGCTATGGCTCAACTTCCAGATACCTCAACACATGTACAGAAGTAGAGCTAACATATGGCTGAGAGAAAGCTATTTAAAACCAGCCTATTTTAACATTGTAGTTTGTTTTGAATTTTACCTACATTTTATATATGTCCATATAATTTAAAATCATGCAATATCTGATACAGATAAAGAAAGAAAGATTTGATCCATGAGATGTTTTGGAATTCAGCTCCCAGAAGTCTCTCCAGCCTGGCCAAAGCTCAGTCCAAACCAAGTAGAAAAAAGGTAAGAATCCCTGCTCAGTTAAATGTTTCCTCATTTAAAAACCGAAGCCCTGCTTCAGGTGTCAGAAACGGGCAGACCCTCAAGGAAAATGAAGACATCTGTGCAATTTAAGAGAGGACCACAAGCTTTGGTCTTCTCCTGAATTTGCTTTTGAATGCCTTGAATCCAAATAGAACTGCCTGGACCGCCAGTTCTTCTGGGCACTTGTGGTTGCCTACACTGAGGGAGGCCTGTAAAATAACAACTAGAAATTGGGCCTTCTTGGTGATTGCCCCTCAGCTATGGAACAAACTGCCCCTTGAAGTACGTTTGCCCACCCCTCACTTAAAACCTTCAAAAAGCCAGGTGAAAACATGGCTGTTTAGGGTAGCTCTCCCAGGATCTTGATTCTTACACTGTTATATTTGGAAACTTCTTTCTCCGCCTCTTATTGTGTCTATTTGTTCTTGTGATTGATTCCTTTTGTTTATTTTGTTAGAAAAGTTCTATTGGTCAACAGTTCTAAGGGTCTAACCGTCATTATTTTGTATTATATTTTAAAAATCGATAACAGTTTGTATTTTGATTACTATTATTATTCTCTATTACTATCTATTATTATTATTTGATTATTATGATTATTCTCTCTCTCTTCTCTCTCTCACACACACACACACACACACACACACACACACACACACACACACACACACACACAGAGGTACCTTGTATAAAGGAATTAATTTGTTCCAAATGAAATTCTTTTAAGCAAATTTTCCTTTATACAAATTTCCCATAGGAATGCATTGAAAACAGAGTAATTCCTAATCATGACCAATTTTATGTTGTACGGATTCGTCCCATAGGTGATTCTGTTAAGCAAATTTCCCCTATCTCCTGAATTTTTTATGTTGTACAGATTTTATGTTACACAAACTGTTTGTTATACGAGGGTCCACTGTATATATATAAAACCTAGACATTCCTATCATCAAAATATTGTTCCCCCAAAAGCAATATAACCACCCAGAGTAGCCTTTAGGCTAGATTATATTAAGATTATATAAATAGATTATATTTTTATAATCTATATTATATATTATATTTTTAAGATTATATAAAGATTATATATATATTTTATATGTACTGTATTTTTAAGTATGAGGACTGGTGAGGAGGTGCCACCTTTGTCCATCTTTGTTGTTTGCAAAAAACAAAACCAAAAACCAAAAACCGGCAACCAATAAACTTGTTAATCAAATAGCTGAGTACAAGGAGGATATAACTGTAAGGTAGGCAGAAGCTCCCACAAGATGATTCAGATCTGTTTAATCTAGAGATGGGCAAGAACCTGAAAAATGGTGGTTCATGCCGGTTTATGGTTAGATGCGAACCACGAGCCCCCACAAACCAACCGGAAACGTGAACCAGTTTGTGGTTCAGTTTTGGGGGCCGTGCCCAGTCTACGTGGGGCCTAGCTGCTCCTGTCGTGCTGCCACTGCCACTCCACTGCTACCTTCATCTTCCTGATTGCCATGCTCAGGGGCAGTGACCGGCCTTCTTTCAGGGAAGCCAGTCACGGCCTCTGAGCTTGGGCCTGCTTCTCCCCTCACCAGGGCCATCGGTTGGAGATCAGGGAGTCGGCAGTGGCTTCCTTGCAAGGAATCTTGCCACCGCCCCTCAGCATGGTGTAGTAGCGTGGGGTTAGTGATTTCAGCTCTCTGACATAGCAGGCTGGAGACAGCTTCTATTGTAACAACTCTTTATTCAGGGAGAGAACAAGACTGAGGGACTGGGGAGAGGGAGCTACATTTATAGGAATGAGGACTGGCTAGGAAAAGATACATTTTGGAGGGAACAATTACAAGCAATCACAAAGCTGCCTTTTGGCGGGAACCAATAGGATTGAGGATCCAAATGCAGCAACTTGAATCAACCAATAGGCCTGTGTTCCCTTTGGAACAGGAAGGCAGTTACTTCAACATAACCAATTACAGAAAATAGGAATACAGATCAATACACAACACATGGCATCTTGGCAGCCAGGGAAACATGGTGGCAGCATGGCAGCTGGAGAAGGTAGGCCAGCGATGGGGCACTAGGAAGGTTGGGCCGGTATCCATTTTGCTAAAGCAAAAGAAAGTTCAGCACTACGTTTTGCTTTGGCCAACATGGGATCTGCGAACCAGTCCAATTTGTCAAAAAATAAAAATAAAAATAAAAATCCCCCTGCTTCACAGTTTGGTGTCTGCCCCTCTCTGGGTTCTATCTCGTTCCATGGGTTGAGACTCGTTTCGCTGATCTTTGTGCTGTCTTTTGCTGACTGTCATGTTGTTCCTCATCTCCCTTGGAAGTTGCTTCGTTGTTCTGCCTAGTTCTGGCCAGCTCTGGTCTCTGCTACAAAGGGGACATTTGGAGATTTGCCCGCTTGGGAAGTGGGGTACAGTGCCAAGAAAGTAAGCTTCTCTCTTTATTCCTGCCAAGCTTGATAGATCTGTAATTAATATGCAGAAAGAAGGAAAACACTGCATGATGAGCAGATTACAAAGCCAGCTTTTTCATCATGTTTGTGATCTCTCCCCCGCCAATGGCTCTGATTACAATTCAGGCACCATTTCCATGTTTCCTTGAGAATTTGAAGGAGTGCACTGATTTGGTGGTTCGCTTCCATTTTCAATGCATTGCAGCTGTTTGGCGACATTCAGAATTGCACTCAGGTTGCTTCCACGTTCAGGGTTGCTGATGTTTCATTTTTCCCAAATCAGAGAAGTGATTGGTTTCCAGCCTCCACTTAATACCTTTTTAAAATAATGCCTGACTTCCTTCAAGAAGGCTTACTGGCAGGCATGACCCAATCAGACAAGGCTACCTGCAAGGTTGTTTACAAGTGTCGCCCATGCATTTACAGTAGGACCCCGGGCATCCACTGATTCATTAACCACTGATTCATTTATCCACAGTTGGCAGAGGAGGAAAATAACTGTAAAAACTGGCAGCTGAATTCTTAGGTCTCTTTGCATCCTACTCTCGTAGGACATGAAAGCTGTACATTCATAGCCAGGACATCCATATCAGTTGGATATCAGTTCTCTTCTGTAGGTGATGATTTCTTCCTTCAGATCTGATTGTGTTGAACTTTATGTGCGTTCAGAAATATTACATTATTTGGTCTCTGGGCTAAGATACACCTGGGTGAGATCAGGTAAATCTGAAACTCCCCTTCACCGGGTGTAAGGCTGGCAGCCATTAATGGCCCAACCTTGCATCCTGGAATGGGGACATATTTGCTGTCCTTTCAGCAAGATCAGAGACTTAGAACATTTCATGAAAATTAAGAAAAACTGTGCAATTAAATGTGTTCTATCTATCTATCTATCTATCTATCTATCTATCTATCTATCTATCTATCTATCTATCTATCTATCTATCTATCTATCTATCTTATTACTTATATACTGCTCATTTTCCAAAGGAACTCCGGGCGGTTTACAACACCAATAAAAACAATAACGAAATAACAAATTAAATAAAACATCATAAAGCAAAAAGGAATCATAGGCGAGATGGCGGGGCGGACAAAAAAGAAAAGAAAATTACCAGTCACCAAACGCCTCACAAAAAAGCCAGGTCTTAAAGGCTTTTTAAAAGGCTGGCAGGGACTGTGCAAGGTGCAACTCACCTGGGAGATGGTTCCATAGTACAGGGCCAGCCACAGAGAAGGCTCGGTTTTAGGTCACTGTTTTCCAAGCCTCTCTGGGCGTGGCCACCCGAAGTGAGTGCACCTGCGACATTCTGGTTGGCCAGGCCACAGTTGATCTTTGAGAGATTCGCTCTGCCAGGTATTCAGTTCCCAGGCCATGGAGGGTTTTATAAATTAAAACCAGGACCTTGAATCTTATTCGGGACACAACAGGTAGCCAATGCAAGCGAGCCAGTACTGGGGTGATGTGGTCATATTGACACACACCCGCTACCAGTCTGGCCGCTGCATTTTTAGAAATGCAAACAAAGGGAATTACACCAAATGATAATGACTCTTGATTGCACAGGCTTTTTAAAGTTTAGGAACATCAAAGTGGATGTTTGCCCTTTTTTTAAAAAAAAAAATTCACCCAGAAAGTCAGAATAGCTTCAAACTGAGCAGATTGGAGAACTTAACCAATATTCTTTATGCCCCTAATTAGGCACCACAGAATTATAAGGCATCCACCAGCCAAAGTGGTTTTCCCACTGCTCAAAATCCAGGAAATCCGATCAGCTCCTTTAATAAATTTATACAAGTACAATTGCCAAGAAACATAAAACAGGTGTTCCAGAAGAGATATTAAAAGGTAACTGGGGCCTCGGCATAACTAGGTCAATATGTAGGATGAGTTGTGTCAGCCTGAGTTTTTCTGAGCTTTTCTAGGTCCATGCTGATTATGGGGGTCAACGAAATGTGTCCTCTGGAGTCCTCACTCCGTCAGACAGCTGTAGATAGATTAAAAATAAAAATCCGTACGTGTTTGAAAAGTGCATATAATTGTCCATGGTCTAAAGTGTGCCTAAAACTTTGCTAAAATGCACTTCCACTCGTGTTAATATATTTGTGCAATGTTTAAAGTTTGAAACACACAAGCCAAGACATGCACACACACACAAAAATATGGAAGAAAGAAAGGGGCCCTGTCCCTTGGAAACTTTCTCTTTCAACATAGCCTGAATATAGTGTTGGGCAACATGACCTATAATTTTTATCTCTACTTTGTGGGGGCCTTGTCTGTCTGTGTGTAGGGGGCTGGGCTTCAGACGAAACCCGGAAGTATGTAGGAATTGACCTCGGCTGTCAATGTGCGATGCCAATGAAGCTCTGCCTGTATGTGGTCAGACCTTACAGGGATATGTCTGTGAAGATGCTCAGTCACCCAGATGAAGTTCTCCAGAACTTGCATCATGGCAACTGGACTTCTTTTCTTCCTGAATTGAAAATTGTTGCTACTTATCGATGTAGCTTCTCCAGTTTTAAGAACCCCAACCCCCTGGTAAGTAATAATTTCAAATAATTATCACTGCATTTTTACACATGCCCAGTGCCAGGACCCTGCCTGTCACAGAACCTGACTCTGAGGGGTTAAATGGTGAAGAGCTGCTGGAGGAGCCTTGCAGCTCAAGTCAGCAGGCAGCTGGGTCTGATGACTCAGCTGAAAACATATCTTCTCCCCCTAGAAAGGCCATGAGCAGGATTCTGCAAAGACATGCTACCAGGAGAGGTAGGGAAAGGGTCTTTGATGCTAGATGGGGAATCAGGTTGGGAAGCCCTGAGTACTAGCAGGAGCCTTTACAGAAGTAAGGGTGTGTTCCCTGTTTTGGGATAAAGCTGGTAAGCTCACCTTGAGCTCTCTGTGGGAGCAACACGTCATTTGAACTTGCAACCACGTTCCTGTCTGTGACCCTGGCTCTGTTTCCTGATTTTGGACTGGCTTCCTGGACCACGGCTTAATCTGTTCCCTTGGGTTTGGCATCTGGTTTCTGTGAGATACTCTGGTCTTGACCTGGACTGTTAATTGCTGGGAGTTGGATTCTGTTATTTATCTGGCACTTGATTGTTGGCAAAGGACTTGAACTTGCCTGGCTTTCCACTAAAGATCTTGGCAAAGAACTGAACCCTGTTTGTGTGTGTGCTCTGTGTGCAGGGCTTGACATCCAGGGCATTTTAATACCCAAGAAATCAATATTAGACATCTGGGAGCCATTTTGGGTCAATGTCCCCTAACTCCCCTTAATGGAAAAAAAATACAGCAATCTGAGAAAAGACATAAGTGCACGTTTTAAGGACCCCAACCCCCCTGGTAGGTATTATCGGGCAGAATAAATAATTATCACTGGGTTTTTATGGATATTCAGGATGCTTTTTAACATTTAAAAACAGCTCATTTCATTGCACATCACCATTAACGAAAACAAAACGTAACGAACCTAATATTTGTGGTTCTGTTCTGTTTGTTCCATTTTCATAGCATTTTTTGGTATTCGTTTCATTATGTAATGAAACTAATAACGAATAACGGAATGATTTTTTTTTTCATTTCATGCCCATCTCTAGTTTCCAGTATGTTTTGCTGGAGCCATCCGCTAGAGGGAACCAGAGACTATGTTATGCATTGGGTGCACTCTATCAATGCTTTCCGGCATCTGCAGCATCCTACTGTAGACTCTATTGAATTACCTTAGCTTTCCCCTGTCCACTGTTCAAAGTCTCACTTGAATAGCCTTACTGAACCCGTGATTATTCAGTAAATCAACTCCTCTGCCAATTCCTATGATTCAGATGAATATATTCTAGTTACAACTTACCATTTGAATCAATGGAACTTATGGAGAAATGGATTCACCAGATCCCCATTTCAGCCAATGAATAACTTTCTACTCTTACAAATGCATACCATGGATCCAGGGTGGTTTTACCCTGCCCCACGGGGTGAACATTGGTATCATGTTCCACCTCAGAGTGACTCCAGAGTTTCACCTGATTTGGTATTTCCTGCTGAATGTCTTCAAAGACAGCACCGATGCTCATCATGAATTATCATGAGTAGAGATGGGCACGGTATTCCCGTTTCCGTTTCCGTTACTCGTTTCCGTTACTCAAAGAATAATTTTGTCTGATTTGTTGTGGTCGTTCCTGGCATCACGCGATCGCGCGATGCCAAGCAGCACAGAAAAAAAGTTTTTAAAAGTTAAAAAAAAAAACCCGATTCCCGGCCCTAAAAGAAGGCGAAAACTGTCTGAGGGCACCTACCAGGCCAGAAGGGTGTTTTATTTGGGGGGGTTCCCTGCCCCCCTCTCCTTGGCTATTGCTACTGCTGCGCTGCTGGTACCAGGCGGGGGGGCATCGTCTCGTCTGCCTTTGCCATGCGGTGTGCAGGCAGGGGGATCCAAAATGGCGACCACAATATTTTTTTTGAAATCATGGCCCAAAACCCCACCAAAGCACCACAGAAACATGCAAAAATTAGCTATTTTAAATGCTTGGATTTTTACAGTAGCAGCAGTGGGTTTTTCTTGCAAAAAAAGTCTCAGTTGATTTTATTTTATTTTATTTTATTTTATTTTTTACACCTGCGCATTCGCAATGATGGGCTCGCCCATGGGAGTGGACCATGCAATGTTTTGGAGCCATTCCACCAATCGCATGGCCAGTTTTTGCTGACTGTACCAGGCTGGGAGGGCGCATCCATTTGCCATGCAGTGCGGGGGGATCTAAAATGGTGGCCGCAATATTTTTTTTAAATCGTGGTCAAAAATCCCACCAAAGCACCACAGAAACATGCGAAAATTAGCTATTTTAAATGCTTGAATTTTTACAGTAGCAGCAGTGGGTTTTTCTTGCAAAAAAAAATGTCTCCGTTGATTTTATTTTATTTTATTTTATTTTATTTTATTTTATTGTTTTACACCTGCACATTCGGAATGATGGGCTCTCCCATGAGAGTGGACCATGCAAATTTTCCACCAATCGCATGGCCACTTGGCCAGGTTGACCACAGAGACTTCTGAGATGTGCCAATCGGGCATAAACAGCCCACTAATCATAGCCCGAACCCGAAGCCTAAGCCTAAGCCTAAGCCATACGCCAGTACACTGTCCTTCTAAGTGGGTCAGAGAGGCACCCAGAGGTGCACCCCAATACTCACCCTAACCTCACTCGTAACTAGCCTAACCCTAGCCCTTGCACTAACCCGTCTTAACCCTAAGCCAGATCTACTTGCATTGCACTACATGCAAGTACGTGAGGCGCAGTGGGTGCAAAGAGTCTGCCAGTCTGTCACTTGTGGCTCTGGCTGACTCCTGCAGCTGCCTCCAGGAGCCCGCTACCCCTCCCCCAAACCAGTACTAACGACAACAAAAAAACGAAAAAACGAACCGACTAATTTTTGTGAATTTTCGCGAAAAACGGAACCGAGCCGAAACGGGCTGCCTCCGACACATGACAACTCGAAAATGTCATTTTCCCTAGTCATGCCCATCTCTAATCATGAGGCTGCTGATTGTTCATAGTAACACACTGACTACATGCAGGTAGAAAACATGCAGGTAACCCAGAAGAACTCTTTACGGTTCTTCATGTAATTGTGAAATAGAACACCTTTCAGAATGGCCACTGGCATTCTTTGGAAGAGGATGGAGAAATAACTGAACTGCACCATTCACGAAGAATCCTGATCTTTAGGGTTCTGTGGCAGGCCTAATCCTTATTATTATCATCTTTTCCTCCGCTTAAGTCGTGGCTTGTTCAATCATGCATGGAGTGACCTAGTTACACCTCTCTCTCTCCCCCCCCTCTCTCTCTCTCTTTCCAGAAATACAGTCAGAACTACAATAAAAGCACACACACATATGTAGGATTTTACTGTGCATTCAGTATTTCTGTCATGCCAAGTTCTTCTTTACATAAAAAAATAACAGATGGAGATTAAAATCAATGATTGGTATTTGATTGAACAACTGAAAGCCTTCCAAAAACCACATCCTGAAAACAAAGGCATCCTATAAGCATCTGACAATCATAGCAGTCAAAAGGTTAACATCTGTCTTACTTAACAAAGCTTTTCATCAAGCTTCCTCCCTTTTTTTTAGCTGTATAGCCCTATTCAGGTGTTACAGAATCCAGAAGTCAGAACAAGGTTGGTGAGAAGATCACTATTCCACTGTTTCTTTGTTCATCATTAGGATTTGAGTCCTGTTGGAGAAATGCAGAGTGCAGGAGCAACCACACAAGTGTTTTTCTCATTGTGTTCTTTGCACAAACCGGACTCATGATGGTTGCAACACAGGTGCCTAATTGGTCATGCAGTCAATTGTGCAAAAAAGGCAGCCATGGAAGATGAAAAACTGCAGTGTGGTTGCCTTTGTGCATCTAATTTTTCAAAATACAATCCTGGCATAAAACTAAATACGAGAAGTTTTGCTAGTGAGTAGACTTTCTGTTTTAACAAAAGCAAGCCAAAAGCAAAGAGTGCTGCTTATATAATGCCTCGTACTGCCTAAAGTATTCTCTGGGTCATTTATAATTTAATTATGCAAGCTATATGGTGCCCCCAGTCCCAGTGATATGGGCACTAGAGATGGGCACGACTCAGAAAAAATTTTTCGTTTTCGTTTTCGGCTAGGGTCCGTTTCGTTTCGTTTCCGTTTTCGTGAGCTAATTTCAAAATTTTTCGTTTTCGTTTCGTTACGTTATTTAAAGCTAAAACTCCGCCCCTTGCTCCTGCAAGAACAGGAAGT
>JAHTLZ010000007.1:46832185-46845486 GCA_023846285.1 Phrynocephalus versicolor | reverse complement strand
TTATTTATTTATTTATTTATTTATTTATTTATTTATTTATTTATTTACAACATTTTTAAGCTGCCCCACTACCAAGAGGTATTGGATTTTTCCATCCGTGGGATAGCGGCCTATTTAACTTTTAATGTCACATTTTTTTTCTTTCCCTATCCTCCATTTAAAAAAACACAGCCCAAAATTTTGCCCACTGAAGTTGGCAGATTTCAAAAAGCTGTGTAACAGTTAAGGGCTATGGGTGGAGGAATTGTTAGGAACTGTAGAATTAGCACACAGGAAGTGCAGGAGGATATGGAATCCTGGCCAGTCCATTTTCAAGTGCTGAAAAGTTGTCGACCATTTTGAGAGTAAACCATTCACCTTGCCTAAGAGGGAGCAGCCAGAAACAGCCGAGTTTGTCGGGGTTGCAAGGTCAGTTGCCACCAGCACAAAAACAGACAGTGAGAGCAGGAGTTAGGATTTGGAGTGGGTCTCTGGCCTGCTGCTTCAACTTAGGCTGCTTTTACATGATCCCTAAAATCTGAGGAAAAGGGCTCCCAAATGCGGAGTTTAAAATTGTTTTCCCACCAGCTGCGGACTTTAAACAAAATAAAGTATGACCACGCCCACCTAAGCGCGCCCCAGCGCACTTTAGAAGTACCTGGTCTCTGGAGGTAAAAAATCTTTCAATGCGGATTGTAAAGCTGTGGATGGTGGGCTCTCCTCACCCCTTTAAGAGACAGGAATCCCTATGGGGCTGCTCGGGACTGCTGGGACGGCAGACGGAGGTGAGCGGAGGTGAGCCTGCATTCTTTTCTCCCTTTTTCTCTCCCTCCCCTCGCCGCAGACAGGAGCAATGGAGGTCGGAAGGGTGGGAACACAGGAAGAGGAAAAACACCCCAGGATCTCTGGTCTGAATTTATTTTGCCAGCGGATTTTAGAGGTCGTGTAATAGCACCCTTAGTCATCTGGAGCCTGATTGCCCTTGGAGAAGATGGCAAGAGCCATTGGCATGCCTTCGGGCAAAGAGCCCACAGATCGACCAGCTGCCTTCCTTTTTCTAAATTGTCCCTAGCAAGACCGTGCTCCGGATTCCTCTCATGCGAGAGTGCTTCAACTGGGCCATTAAAAGACGAAGATCATCCAGGCTGTTGTTGTATTTCCGATCACCATGTATGCATGTGGAAGCTGGGCCTCTATCACACGCACACTAAATGTGCATGTTGATTTGATGGGTACTTTCTCCAAGACTGGTCATGTGACATTTAATTCGCACTTTCCATGTGTGTGTTTGTGTGTGTATAGATAGATAGATAGATAGATATATGCACACTAACCAGGCACATAGCTTGGGGAGGGCAAGAGGGTAGGGCACCCCGAGCACAGCAATTAGGGGATGCCAAATTGCCTACCAACCCCCCTGCCGCTGCCCCCCTGCGATCCAGATTATATTTTGCAATGGGGGGGTGTCACAAAAACTGACTGTTGCCCTGGGCTCTGGAAGCCCTAGCTACGCCTCTGACACTTTTGATGCGCACTTCAGTTCTCTGAAAATGCAGTTCATAAAATTACTACCGGAGGGGCAAGGATCAGAAGAATGTGGTGTGTTGCAATTCAGGAGGCGTGGCAGAGGCATGTATATTTTTGAAGCACATGACAGTGGCGACCAGTGCTCTAGATGTGAATTTAAAAAATAAAAAAAAATGTGCTTTTTACGTGCAGTGTGATAGAGGCCCTGGACAGTTTTGAAAGCTGACAGAAAAAGAATGGATTCATTCCAAATGTGGTGCTGGAGGAGATTTGTGGATACCCTTCAACCCCTAGATCAAATCAAGCCTGAACTATGCCTGGAAGCAAAAATGTGGAAACTGAGGCTGTCCCTACTTGGGGCACAACATGGGAAGGCAGGATTCTCTGGAGAAGACAATAATGCTGGGAAAAGTAGAAGGTAGCAGGAAAAGACCAAGACGAAGCTGAAGACCAAGACAAATTGAACCCCTATCTGCCTTTTAAAAAGCAGTAAAGACCTTGGCTTTTTAGAGAAGCATTCGGCAATCAGTAAGGTAAAGTTGTGCTGCCCCGTCTGTTGTATTTTTCCCACCTTCTCTTGTTTTTTGCCGCTTGCTGGTTTTAATATTTTAATATTTATTGTGTGCTTAGCTGTTATGTGTTTGCGTTGTTTTTTTGTTGTTAGTATTGTTTCTGCATCTATTACTGTTTATTTGTTTGGCTTTCACATGAACCTCCCAGAGTCCCTTCTGGGAAATCAGGCGGTCAAGAAATGCAAAAACAAACAAACAAGCAAGCAAGCAAACAAACAAACAAACAAGACAGGACATTTTGGCAATGGCTCACTCGAAGGGCAATTAATTGGGGGACATGTATGCAGCTCATTAATTATGGGGCAAGTATGTAGCACATATCAACAACAAATTATTCTCTTTGAGATTTAAGTACTCCTGGTACATTGTTTATGCCTGGAATACATTGGGATCCCCTCTTTTTTGTAGCATTCAGTTTTGGCTGAGCTTCTGTTATGATGGTTGTAGCTATTTATTATTGATTTAAATTTCTGGATCTTTTCAAAGTTTTATCGTGTTCCTTTAGAAAATAGCTCCATAGATCAAAGAGGATGGTGGACTTGTCAGGATTTTTAGCTCTTTTCTTGGTTAGCCCCGCAAAACTCTTACCACAGTGTGGGGTTTGGGGTGATTTTTTTTCTGAACGGCTGACATCACAATCTTTGTGGTTTATGCATTGTTTGGGATACAAATTAAAAGGGGGGGGTAAACTTACAAAATCAAGAACTGACAGAAGATGTTACAAGAGAGAGAGAGGGAGGGAGGGAGAGAGAGGGAGAGTCCACTACTGATGAGAAACTGTTTTGTGTGATTGCCATCTTAAAGGATTAAATCAACAAGGGGGGAACTGAATTTTCCTAACAAAACATTAAATTCATTGAGGGGGTCGGATTTAGATTTATTTATTAATTATTATTTTGGAGACCTTGATGAGATGACGCCAGTCACCCTGCGAAGAGGCTCCTTAAAGGAAACATTGTGCTTGCTTCTGATATTTTATTCTGATATTAGCCGTGCCCTAAGCAGGTAGTTATTCAATTTCAAACACACTGGGCGTTTATACATGACCCCTAAGCTCCGCTGCAAATGGCTCCCAGCTCCAGAGCTTAAAAATATTTGCCCACCAGCTCCGGAGCTAACAGAAAATTAAGTGCGACCCCGCCCACCTAAGCGCGACCCAGCGCACCTTTCAAGTACCTGCTCTGGGAGAGTGAAAATTTTTTGATGTGGAGAGTGCCAGGCTCTCCGAGCTTCTTTTTGTTTTTGTTTCTTTTGCCTCCCGCCCCTTTAAGAGGAACCAGGAAGTGACCGGGGCTCGGAACAGCTTCCACCGGCACCGGAGGTAAGGCTTTATTCTTTTGTCCCTTTTTAAGGCTTTTTTCCCTCCCTCCCCTCACACAGACAGAAGCAAGGAAGTGCGGAGTGGTGAGGAGGAAGGAAGAGCAACGAACCCCCAAGATCTCTGGTCCGAATTTAAGGGGCCAGCGGATCTTAGGGGTCGTGTGAAAAGGCCCACTGTCAAGCTTGAAAGAGATTCCACCAGGGCTCTCATTGCTACTTTTAACTCGTGTCCATCATGACTGACCCCATTTCCTTACCCCTCCCCCACCTCCCCTTGAAGACAAAAAATTATTTTTCTCAAGCCCCTGCTTAACATGAATGGGACACACACACACACACACACACACACACACAAGGCAGCACCAGCTCCACACGGGTTAGCAATTTTGTGATACACAAAGGGGTGTGTGATGTGTCCAGCTTCAGTGCAACTGCTATGGGTGGAAACATCGGCAGAAAGTCTCCATTCCAAACAGGTGTCTCTGAACAACCAAAAAAAGAAAGACCATTAATCAGTAGGTAGCACCATTCTCCTCTGAAAGACAGGCAAAGATGATGAATGCCAAATTTCCAGGACAGAAGCTGGAGTTTGAAAGCTCTCTCTCTCATTCTCTCTCTCTCTCTCTCTCTTCTCTCTCTCTAAACATAGGTTTCTCTCTCCCCCCTCTGTGTGTGTGTGTGTGTGTGTGTGTTTGTGTGTGTGTGTGTGTGTGTGTGTGTGTGTGTGTCTGTCTGTCTGTCTGTCTGTCTGTCTGTCTGTCTATCTATCAAGTGTGTGTGTGTGTGTGTGTGTGTGTGTGTGTGTGTGTGCGCGTGTGTGCGTGTGTGTGTGTGTGTGTGTGTGTGTGTGTGAGAGAGAGAGAGAGAGAGAGAGAGAGAGAGCTGCATTCCCCTTCCCCTTCAGCAAATGCAGAATTAACCACTTTACCCTTGAACTGGGGGTCATTTAGAATATACAACTTTGTGTGTCATATTTAAACAAGACTAGGCTGGGGCCCCCAGCCCTCTTGCCCTCCGTGATGTTCAGACCCTCATTTATTTAAAGTAGTCCAGATGCAGTCAGGGGTTCTCTGTTCAATATTTATTATTGTTTAACCTGCCCTGAAAAAAGGAATTCAAGAGGGCATTGGGGGTCAATGGATTCAGTTTGGAAAGCCAGCCTGCTTCTATTTATTTCTCTGTACCTCCCACCCACCCATGGTCTGAGCATCTTAAGAGAGACTTGTGGAAAGAAACAGATTATTTTAGAATCATCAGCTGAAACCATGTAGGGGGAATTATCCAATCAGTCAAATAACTGTTCTTGGACAGCACACTTTAAGAAATATGCTGACAAACTGATGCAAATTCATGGGGCGGAGGGTGGCAACAAGGATGATCAGCAGACTGGAAACCAAGTCCGTTTGGGAATGTCTGAAAGAAATGGGCATGTTTAGCCTGGAGAAAGGAAGACTAAGAGGTGATGTGATAGTAAACTTCAAATATTTGATTGTTCTGCAAAGGAATGACAGGATCTGTTATCCATTACTCAAGATGAGAGTGTGGGACACATAATAGTGGGCTTGAGTCACAGGATGTCGGAAATATCAGGAAAACCTTCCTAACTGTTATAGCAAAAGCAAAGCAAAATGTTCTCCTTATATACCGCCCCATACCACTTCAGGTAGTCTCTGGGTGCTTTACAATTTAATTATAGCATGCAGGCTACACATTCCCCCCACCCAGCAAGCTGGGTACTCATTTTACAGACCTTGGAAGGAAGCAGTATGACAACGGAATCAATTACAGTAATCCTCAATTTATCACGATGGTAAGGGACCTCACCCGATCCACGATAAAGGGAAATCTGCATTATGTGGATCCTGGACTGGGTCAGGACTGGGGGGGGGGCTGTTTGGGTCCTTCTGCACTTACCCCAGGCCTGGCGCTGCCTCTGGCTTCTGATGCCAGGCCTGGGGTAAGTGCAGGAGGCCCCAAACAGGTCCACACAGCTTCCCTCAGGAAGTGGTTCTGCGATATACAGGGAACACAGCATATGAACTGCAATATAGTGGGGGACAACTGAACCTCTGGAGGTGGTGAACATAAGAACATAAGAAGAGCCGTGCTGGATCAGGCCAAAGGCCCATCTAGTCCAGCTTCCTAAATCTCACAGTGGCCCCACCAAATGCCTCTGGGAGTGCAGAAGACTATATCTCTGTCTCCTGATACCACTCCCCTGCATCTGGCCCTTGATGTACCCCGGTTTTAAGCCTGGAGATTACACATCTCCATCATGGTTTGTCACCTGTGATGGACTTTTCCTCCAGGAATCTGTCCAATCCCCTTTTGAAGGCATCCAAGCCAGATGCCATCACCACATCCTGTGGCAGGGAGTTCCACAGTCTAACAACGCGCTGGGTAAACAAATATTTTCTTTTGTCTGTTCTTACTCTCCCAGCCATCAATTTGAGTGTATGTCCCCTAGTTCTGGTATTTTGTGAGAGGGAGAAGAGCATCCCTCTATCCACTTTACTCAGGCCCTACATGATTTTGCACGTCTCAATCATGTCCTCCCTCAGGCTCCTTTTTTCCAGGCTAACGAGCCCCAAATGTTTTAGCCTTTCCTCATAAAGGGAGTGTTCCAACACCTGGAGAAATTCAAGGGGAAATTGGACAACCGTCGATCAGATGGGCCTTGATTTGGTTTCCGGTACGGAGCGGAGGGGTTGGACTCAATGGCCTTATAGGCCCCATCCAAATGAATGATGTTGGAGTCTTGTTAGCTGGAGGATTCTGGGTAGGTGTAGTTACAGCAAGTAACTTTTCTAAACTCTGGGTGAGTTGCACAAACTACACCTTCTCTTCTGCAGCCTTTGATCTTCATGGACAGCTTGTTCAAAATGGAAATGCTGGAACTATCAAGTTAACAAGCCTTGACCCGCTGCTAGCCTAATCACTCTCTAAATTAGGGTGAACCTAGTTTTATGGGTTCGAGTATTTATGAATTCTCAACACAGCAATAATTTGTTGTAGGTCTTAAAATCTCATATGCTGCCTGTGGTTTGTGTGACGGGGGAGGCAGTTCTCAAGGTAGCATGACTGTCAAGTCTGTCTAGCAGTAACCAATAGAGATGGGCACGACTCAGAAAAATTGTTCGTTTTCGTTTTCGTTTTCAGCTAGGGGTCCGTTTCGGCTCGTTTCCGTTTTCGTGAGCTAATTTCAAAATTTTTTGTTTTCGTTTCGTTACGTAACGAAAACGAAAAAACGAAAACGAAAACGAAAAATTTTTCGTTTCTTCCCATTTAGCTCCATTATGTGTTTTTCCAGTAACGAAAAACGAAAATTGGCTCGAAATTAGTCGTTTCGTTTCCGTTTTCATTCCAGTTCTGAGCCGTTTTTCGTTTTTCGTTTCGTTACGTAACGGAAACGAAAAATGAAAACGAAAACGAAAATACCGCTAAGTCGTGCCCATCTCTAGTAACCAATTGTTCCTTCCAACCATGGAATTCACGAGTCCCACCTCTCTGCTGAGTGTTCCTTTCCCTCTCTTTAGTCTGTTGGAAGTCCGTCTTTCTGTTTCTTTTCTGTTGTCCTGTTCACAACTGTAAATAATGAAACATTTTGATTCTGTCTCCTACAAACATCTCAGAGTGAGTTAGTCAGATCTCAAGGGCCTATTAATGAGATAGAGCTGGGGAACTTCTATTAATCTTTGTACTTCTGCTGTGTCGCAGAACGGAATGACAGTTTGTCTACTGATAATAAAAGCTGTGCGGGAGAAAGAACAAGGCAGCAGCTGTTGTTGCGGGACCCACTGTACAGGTGCTTCTACGCCAATGCTCGAAGCCTCCGAGCAAAGATGGGAGAACTTGAACATTTAGCAGCTAGGGATAACATAGATATAATAGCCATAACAGAAACCTGGTGGAATGTGGAGAACCAGTGGGATACAGCAATCCCAGGCTATAAACTCTATAGAAGGGATAGAGAGGGGCGGGTTGGAGGAGGAGTGGCCATCTATGTCAAAGAAGGGGTAAAATCCAGCAGAATGGAGATGGACAGAGGGTCTGACTCCACCATAGAATCACTGTGGGTTAAACTACCAGGTCCAAGGAGTGATGTGATCGTTGGAGTATTCTATCGTCCACCAGATCAAAACCTTGAGGGGGACCTTGAAATGAGGAGAGAAATCATGGAGGTGGCTAAGAGGGATAGGATAGTAATCATGGGGGACTTCAATTATCCCCACATTGACTGGGCCAATGCGAGCTCCGGGCAAGAAAGAGAAATTGGGTTTCTCGACTTGCTGAATGACTGTGCCTTAGAGCAACTTGTCACGGAGCCCACCCGAGAACAGGCAACTCTGGATCTAATATTGTGTGATACTCAGGACCTGGTCAGGGGTGTGAATGTCACTGAGCCTCTGGGGAACAGTGACCATGCTGCAATTACCTTTGCCATGCATGTCGGAGGAAGAGTGTCAACCAAATCAGACACAAAAACCCTTGATTTTCGAAGGGCAAACTTCCCTCAGATGAGGAAAATAGTTAGAGAGAAACTGAAGGGGAAGGTTAAAAGAATCCAATCTCTTCAGAGTGCATGGAGCCTGTTTAAAACAACAATAATAGAGGCCCAGCATAAGTGCATACCACAAAGAAAGAAGAGCTCATTTAAGTCCAAGAGGGCACCGGCATGGTTAACGAGTGGAGTTAGAGAGGCTCTAAAGCACAAGGAGAGGTCCTTCTGTAAATGGAAATCCTCCCCAAATGAGGATAATAAAAAGGAACACAAACTCTGGCAAAAGAAATGTAAGAAGATGATAAGGGAGGCAAAGAAAGACTTTGAGGAACGAATGGCTAGCAATATAAAGGGTAATAATAAAAGCTTCTTTAAATATGTTAGAAGTAGAAAACCTGCCAGAGAACCAGTTGGCCCTCTGGATGGTGAGGGAGGAAAAGGGGAGGTTAAGGAAGACTTGGACATTGCAGAGAAATTGAATGAGTTCTTTGCGTCTGTCTTCACGACAGAGGACCTTGAGCGGATTCCGCTGCCTCAGCCGCCCCTCTTGACTAAAGAATTAAATCAAATACAGGTTAAAAGAGAGGAGGTTTTAGGACTAATTGATAAATTGAGGATTAACAAGTCACCGGGCCCAGATGGCATCCACCCAAGGGTTATTAGGGAACTGAGAAATGAAATTGCAGATCTCTTAACGGTTATATGCAACTTGTCTCTTAAAACGGCCACAGTGCCAGGGGACTGGAGGATAGCAGATGTCACACCAATTTTTAAAAAAGGAAGGAGGGGTGACCCGGGAAACTACAGGCCGGTTAGCCTTACATCTGTCCCAGGGAAGATGGTGGAAAGCCTCATCCAAGAGAAAATCTTAAAACACATAAAAGAACAAACCTTGCTGAGAGAAAATCAGCATGGCTTCTGTAAGGGTAAATCTTGTCTGACAAACCTCTTAGAATTTTTTGAAAAGGTCAACAGGCACGTGGATTTGGGTGAACCGGTTGATATAGTCTATCTGGATTTTCAAAAAGCTTTTGACACAGTCCCTCACCAAAGGCTGCTGAGAAAATTGCACAGTCAGGGGATAAGAGGGCAGGTCCTCTTATGGATTGAGAACTGGTTGAAATCCCGGAAACAAAGAGTAGGTGTCAATGGGAAATTTTCGCAATGGAGAGAAGTGAAAAGCGGTGTGCCCCAGGGCTCTGTCCTGGGACCGGTGCTTTTCAATCTGTTCATAAATGACCTGGAGACAGGGATAAACAGTGAGGTGGCCAAGTTTGCAGATGACACAAAACTTTTCCGTGTGGTAAAAACCAGAGAAGATTGTGAAGAGCTCCAGAAGGATCTCTCCAAACTTGGGGAGTGGGCTGAGAAATGGCAAATGCGTTTTAATGTAACCAAATGTAAAGTAATGCATATTGGGGCAAAAAACCCAAACTTCGTTTATCAACTCATGGGCTCTGAGTTATCCGTGACGGATCAGGAAAGAGATCTTGGTGTGTTGGTGGACAGCTCCATGAAGGTGTCTCCCCAATGTGTGGCAGCCGTGAAGAAGGCCAATTCCATGCTAGGGATTATCAAAAAGGGGATTGAAAATAAAACAGCCAACATTATAATGCCATTATACAAAACAATAGTAAGGCCCCACCTGGAGTATTGTGTACAATTCTGGTCACCGCATCTCAAGAAAGACATAGTGGAACTGGAAAAGGTGCAGAAGAGAGCGACTAAAATGATTACCGGGCTGGAGCACCTCCCTTATGAAGAAAGGCTAAAACATTTGGGCCTCTTTAGTCTGGAAAAAAGGCGCTTGAGGGGGGATATGATTGAGACGTACAAAATAATGCAGGGTATGAGTAAAGTGGATAGAGGGAAGCTCTTCTCTCTCTCCCAAAATACCAGAACTAGGGGGCATACACTCAAATTGAGGGCTGGGAGAGTAAGAACAGACAAAAGAAAATATTTTTTCACCCAGCGCGTTGTAAGTCTATGGAACTCCCTGCCACAGGATGTGGTGATGGCATCTGGCCTGGATGCCTTCAAAAGGGGATTGGACAGATTCCTGGAGGAAAAGTCCATCACAGGTTACAAACCATGATGGAGATGTGGAGTCTCCAGGCTTTAAACCGGGTTACTTCAAGGGCCAGATGCAGGGGAGTGGTATCAGGAGACAGATATCTAGTCTCATGCACTCCCAGACGCACCTGATGGGGCCGCTGTGAGATACAGGAAGCTGGACTAGATGGGCCTTTGGCCTGATCCAGCATGGCTCTTCTTATGTTCTTATGTTCTTATGTAATGTTACTAGAAATTCAAAGCTCTGCAACATAACCAGCCACCGTGCATCAATTAATTTAAATCCAATGAAATCTATACTTTGTAACATCCAACAGAAATGACACCAGGTTGGCTAGCAAAATGATAACACATGCAATTAATCAAATTTTGAAACATCGATGTAATAGCACAGGACAATAGGCAGCATCCACAAATCAATCAGCAAAGGAAAGGCAAAATATTTGCGGTAACTGTATAGGACCATCTATGACCTTAGGCCAATTTCATCATAGCCCCCATGTTCCTCCTTCACCTCCCAGCTGCTATCTTATCCACCGCCCACCTCATTAGCACCACATGCAGTCAAAGCTTAGGGAGTCACTGTGCTTGTCAATAATTTCTAGAGTTCATTGGCTACAGTGAACAATGGGATTTCAACACACCAGAATGGATCGCCTTGATTAAGGTGCCTTGAATGAGGGAAGGCACAGAATGTTTTGGGGCCTTATGGCCAACAGAGAAAGTTGAATCATGGCAGTGGTCTTTGGGATCACCGAAGACAGGATTTGGGTTTTAAATTAAAAAAAAAGGAACACAAGGAATCTTGGGTCAGTGTCTTTTAGAGGTAAGACACCAATGAACAGGTCTCGCACATAGCCAGTTTAAATTGCTGCTGCATGCTGATCAATGCAGAGCAGGCACATTTAATAACTAACTGTTACTGCTGTCGCAGCTGATAATGAAGTCGTAAAAAGTGGAAATGATTTTTGTTAAAAAGAAGCCTGCGCAATTGGCAATAGATGCAATATTATCTGAACACGATTCCAGCAGACTCTTCGCCAATAAATGGATTAGTATTTAAATGTCAGAAGACATGACATGAGTCCAGATTTTTGGATCTTGGGAAGTCAAGAAGATAGCAAGATAGTTGAAGTTGTGATCTAAAATTCACATGTCCTGATGGGGAGGAGAGTAATGAGGTCTAGACCAATGGTGTCCAAACTTGGTCCCCCAGATGTTTTGGACCACAACTCCCATAATCCTTTCTCATTGGCAATCTAGGCTTGGAATCCTGGGAGTTGTGGTCCAAAACATCTGGAGGGCCAAAGTTTGGACACCCCTGGTCTAGACACTTTACAGTCACCCCCCGCCATTTCGCGGTTCAGGTCCCGCGGTCCCGCTACATCGTGGGATCGCGGTACCGTACCTGCACCGGGGGGGATCTGGTTGCTCCGTGCGCTCCCCCCACACCTCCGAGAAGCCTGGGGGGCGGCGGGGGCGGGGGGCGATAGCGTCGCTCTCCGTCGCCCCCGGGCGCCGCCGCGCGGGAGGGCTGCGGTGAGGGCTGGCATCCCTCTCCATGCCCCCCCGGGCACCTCCTGAGGGCCTCGGAACCACACATAAGGGCTGTGGGGAAGGACGCCATCCCTCCCCGGAGCCCTCCCGGGCACCTCAGGAGTGCCTCGGAGCCGCACGGAAGGGCTGCAGGGACGGACGCCGTCCCTCCCCGCAGCCCTCCTGGGTGCCTCCGGAGTGCCTCGGAGCCACGCGGCAGGCGGCGGGCGGCGATCAGATGGCTCCACACCACCCCAACACTCCTCCAAGGCTTTTGGGAAAGGCGCGGGATCGCCCCCTGCCCCCAGGCCCCCCACCCACTTCCGCATATCGCAGATTTTTGTGGATCGCGGGTGGGGTGGGTCCCTAACCCCCGCAATCGGTGGGGGGTTACTGTATTAAGGATGTACAGTACAGGCAAATGCTAGGAGAGTTTATGTCCAGAATAGTGAGGTGGACAAAGCTATTAATTTTCAGCTTGGACCTCATGCAGCTTTTGCCATTACATTTCATCTCATTTTACAACAAATCTTAGAGAGGTTTACAGCTACAGAAAATGACTGTTCACAACATGGAAGGAAATCCACAATCATTTAAATGAATGACCATAAAACAAGAACCACAAGTAAAGAAACATAATGCTGGCATAAAAGCCACATCACTAATGATAATTGCAAATAAGATGATCATACATTAATTGCATTCCAGATCATCATAAATGGACCAAACAGCTTTTCTAAATGTCTTGTACATGACTCCTAATAATTCACTCTGGCGCAAGTATGCCTCTGTAGCAAATGTATTTCAGAAAGCCGGGAACACCATAGAGCAGTCTACGTTACAAACAGGTTGACTTTTATTGGTTTTGAGTACTGTTAAAAAGGATGGATGAAATAAAAATCTGGAAGACAACTTCTCCAATTAGCAATAAGATGAGGGAAACTTGAAGATGAAAAGAAAGCATATTTCTTGAGGGATTAAGCTTGCCAACCATCTGATGTTTTGCTGGCTTTGACCAATAAAACTTACTTGTTATTCCTACAATAAGGGTCAGAACTGGGAAATTTTCCCTTTTTTGGATTACAGCAATCTGTAACATTTCAAAGTTCTGACACTAGTTTCAAAAACCCATAGACAACAGATTGTACATCAATGCACTTGATTTCCCAGATTATATTTGACTATTCTCATGACGAGTCATCACCTTAGTTCCAGCTAGGTTTCTCAGGTTTCATAGGCTTGGTTGGCCCATAAGAGATCTACCCTCCTTCTTGGGGTCTCTGGGAAAAGCCCTAAAACAGACTTCAACAAGGGAATGAACCTCAAATGGTTGCAACTGAAAATCCTGTCCGGGCTAGTATAACCAATGAGTGGAAATTATGAAAGATGACCACAGTAATCTGCAAAGTACCACACAGAGCTTTTGCCAAAGGTTCCACCTCATGCCATGCTCTTCTCTTGACCGTTCAATCTGTGTCGTCTACCACTACTGGGACCAGCAGAGCGAGCGACTCCTATTTCGCCTGGTTGTTGAATCCATGCTTGGTGCTCTTTCAAACTTAGCAAAAGCTACCCTGTAACGTGCAAACTAAAATCTGGAAAGGATTCATTGCTCCCACCCCTGTGGATCCAGAGTCATCTGGCAGGAACCCTCTGCTCTGTTCTCACACCATCACTTTGGCCCTGAACCGGACAGATGCCCCTGGTCTGTATCCTACAGTAGGTAAAGGGATCTACTCTTCTTATATATGAATTTTTCTGTAACATATAGTGTGGCC
Source organism: Phrynocephalus versicolor (assembly GCA_023846285.1). Lineage (NCBI taxonomy): Eukaryota > Metazoa > Chordata > Lepidosauria > Squamata > Agamidae > Phrynocephalus > Phrynocephalus versicolor. Next base: position 46,832,200 of record JAHTLZ010000007.1, on the reverse strand, counting down.
AGGTTCTGCGCCGCA
>JAHTLZ010000007.1:46808813-46820789 GCA_023846285.1 Phrynocephalus versicolor | reverse complement strand
TGATGTCACTAAATAGGCTTTGATTGGCCAATGAAACCATGTTTGTTTGCAGTTCAGTTTGCTGATACAGTGGACCCTGGTATAACAAACGGTTTGTATAACATAAAATTTGTACAACATAAACAATTCCGGAGATAGGGGAAATTTGGTTAACATAATCGCCTACGGGGCGAATCTGTACAACATAAAATTGGGATCACTCTGTTTTCAATGCATTCTTATGGGAAATTTGTAGAAAGGAAAATTTGCTTAACATAATTTCATTTGGAACAAATTAATTCCTTTATACAAGGTACCATTGTATATCTCTTGAATGCTTGTCAAGAATAATATCTTTCTTCCACACTTCCTAGGTGTATGTTCCTTGACCCCCAACTCTGAATCAGGCTATTTCACTCGAACATTTGTGCACCTAGCCTGAATCCTAATTCTTGTTCCATGTAGCCCATGTAGTAATTTCCTGTCACATACAATTCATGGGATATCATGTATGGAAGAAAATGCCTACGTTGACTTCCTAACTTGCAGCAATGTGCCCTGGAAATCATGGCAATTGTATTATATTCACAGTACTAACTAGGTTCTGGGCCAGGCTGTTAAAATAAAAAAAAGAGTTAAAAGCTTAAGAGGGTGGAGTGAGGACTTTAAAAGCCAGATGAATTAATGTTTATACCCTGGCCTAGGATATAATAGGAAATTCAAATGTGAAATAATAGTTCTTTTAGAGAGAAAGGAAGAGATACCCCTAAGTAGAACTCAGATTTTAATTTTAATATTGAATTCGATAACAGTGAACACAAGTTTTGCCTGAGAAAATCTTGATTTATTATGTTTTCCCTCTATTTGGTAAATCTAGTGAACATTTGAGGATAAGCTATTAAAAGAGAAATATTCATTCTCTTTTAGTAAGGCCCAACAAGAGACATCAATATTCACAATGTCTGTGAACACAATCCACTTAGACAAATGAAATGGTCTATAGTTCTTACTACCTGCCAAACTGATCGAATAAGTGTTGTTAAACGTGCCTGGAGTTGTTCCAGGAACATAGCAGTCTCATTTGCTATCATGCAACGTCAGGTGCTCTCTGTTTCTGCGAAAAGCTCTAATAGTTGGAAGCAAATTTCTAGGCACCTGCAAAGCTAAGGAATGAATGGTCACCGCCATGTTGCTGCCTGATTTTCCTCAGGAAGTGAGAACTAGGGCTGGACATTCTGTTTTGGAACCAGGAGGTTACGAAATGTGCCACGCAAGCCCAGGTGGTCCTCGGAACTCGCTGATATATGCAGATCCAATGGCTTTACCTTTCTCTGTCTCACACAGGGTTAAAATCCAATGAGGAAGTACACTGCAATGTCATCTTTCCTGCTTTGTGCTGCTGGCCAATCAGAGAGGGAGGCGGGATGATGCCTGTCCCTTCACAGCTCCTGATTGGCCAGCATCACAGATCAAGCACAGATGACATTACAGCATGCTTCCTCATTAGACAAAGGTAAAGGAATTGGATCTGTGTGCATCAGACAGTTCCGAGGACCACCTGGGCTCGTGTGGCTCGTTTTGTAACCTACTGGTTCCGAAACGAAATGCCCATCCCTAGTGAGAACCACATGAGCTTGACATTTCAAGCTCAAGAAGCAGCAAGGCAGGAGCAGCAGAATCAAAGTAGGACAGGCATGTCCAAACTTTGGCCCTCCAGATGTTTTGGACCGCAACTCCACAGACATTTGTCATTGGTAATCTAAGCTTAGAAATCTGGGAGTTGTGGTCCAAAACATCAGGAGGGCTGAAGTTTAGATATGCTGGAAGTAGGATATCAAATGAACCCAGTGGTTCTCATTTATTTATTTTTTACTTGCAGCTCCCTTGACTTAATGGCCATTGGCCGTGGCTCCCCCAATACAAAACTGTGGGTGAGAAGGGAAGAAGTGGGAAGCATATTCTCAGTAGAACTTCATTGGTTTCCATTATGCCTCTGGCTAGATTTGGTAGTGCCCTGGGTTGCTGTGGGGCATAGTTTGGGAACCAATGGCCCAACCCATCAACCTCTATTGAATCAAGTTAGAATCAATTCAATGGCTGATACTTCACGTCCATCTCGTTGCTGTTTGCGGTCCCGCTGGGGACCGGTACAAAGAAATCAAACCGCACGTCCATTGCGGGACAAAGGGAGTTCATCCCGACCACGCCCCCTGAACTGCAATCTAAGTAGGATGAGAGATTCCCCTCCCTGGCCTTGGGAATCTCCTCGTCTCACTTCTCATTCTGATAGGAGAGCCCGTGAGGTAAGGCTCCTCACGCAATGTGCCATTCTCCATCTAGTGGCAGGAGTGCAAAGTGCCATTCGCCAGTACATTCCCTATGGAGTTAGCAACGCAGTGCAGAGAGAGTAAAAGACAAATGCCTCAAACTTAGCTCTGTAATGCATTGAAGGCAAGGCTTCGGAGAATTGAAACATAAAAAAATGGAAGGTCGGGCCGGGAAAAAAAAGGAAAACAAAGGCATGGAATTTCACATCTCATCACGGAACGAGGATGTGCGGAAACAGTCATGCCGCTATCATTAATCACACCAGTGCATACACGGGAACAGGGACAGAACCACAAGAAGACCACGTGACTGTGACCGACATCAACACGCAACAAACTTCCTCTCAGGACGAATGGACGTGAAGTAACTGTAAATGTTGAAAGCTCCTTGCAAAGGAACAAAGCAAAAAGCCATGAACGATCCCCTTGCTTATACTTTCTCCTGAAGTTAGAGTTAATTTTTGTCCTTGAAATGGAAGTGTTGCTCTTCTTTCTCTTTGTTTATGAACTTATCTTCCAATTATCTATTTATTTATTGAACTTTCATACCACCCATCTAGCTAATAGCTACTGTTGGCAGTTTATAAACCAAATAACTAATAAAACCATTTTAAAAACATAAAAATGACAATAAAATTAAACAAATCACATTATAACTTAAACAGATATCAAGGCAAAGGCAGAAGCAGTGCAGAAAACAGTACAGATGGTAGAGCATCAAAAGTCATAGACCAGGGAAAGCTTGCACAAATAATTAGCATTTAAAAACTCCTAGTGGAGGGGCACAGTTTTTAAAAAGTCCTGATTGGACGATAATGCAGGAAGAATTAAGCCTAACTTATGTGTGACAATTTAAAAAACAAAACAAAACAAAACAAAACAAAACAAAACAAACAATCAAACAAACAAACAATCAAACAAACAAAAGGAAACTCCCTTCTCTAACTTATTATTCACTGGTTAATGGTCCCTCTCTTCTGGCATAGTAGAATCTAGGCATAAAGTTAGAATGAATTTGGAAATTTAACAGAAACTGCTGTTCAGAAAAGATCATTGAGAATTTATTAAAAGTTTCCCTTTTCCTTCCTTTCAGCAATTTAACAAGGAGACACAAAGAAAAAAATTGCTGGGGTTGGGGGTTGGGGGAATTACTCCCATGGAACAAAGAATTTGTATAACATTAAGCGTTTCAAAACCAGATCATTTCCCCATCTCCCTTATCCATGTGGAAGTCAGTTTTGTCAAAACTGATTACAGGTGATGGCTAAATTGAACTCTCATATTTGGAGAAATTTCCAGAGGAATGGCTGTGTTTGTGGCAACAAGGACATTAAAGCATCTTGGGTGAATTTAACTAACAAATATGTAAACAAATGCACAAAAGGATTGTGCCTGATGGCTCCTAAATGGGTCACCGTGCCAGAAGGGTAGTTCTTAAAGCGACCCTTCCCTATCTGTCCAAGAATCACTCTAGCCCAGTTCCAAAAAGAGTAGTTCTACAACTGGCCCAAAAAATGTCAGTCTTGGACATGGCTAGGGGTTGGGCTGAAGGGCTACTGACTCTGTATCATGTGATTGCCAGGAAAGTCTGTGTGGAACTCCCTGCCACAGGATGTGGTGATGGCATCTGGCCTGGATGCCTTCAAAAGGGGATGGGACAGATTCCTGGAGGAAAAGTCCATCACAGGTTACAAACCATGATGGAGATGTAGAATCTCCAGGCTTAAAACCGGGGTACTTCAAGGTCCAGATGCAGGGGAGTGGTATCAGGAGACAGAGATCTAGTCTTGTGTGCTCCCGGACACATTTGGTGGGGCCACTGTGAGATACAGGAAGCTGGACTAGATGGGCCTTTGGTCTGATCCAGCATGGATCTTCTTATGTTCTTAAAGAGCTCATGTCCATCTCTGACACAAGCAGTCCACAATGCAAGCTCTTTTCCCATCTGATTGCACCCTAAGAGGTTTATGGACCACATGTTTTCATGGATTGCGGTACTTTTCTTCAGATGTGTAGTATGCAGCCGGTCCCTAGGGTCTCCAGGAAATGTGTTGGGAGGGGCCCAGGCCCAGGGTGGATGGCACACTGGGGACACCTGGAGCATCCACCTCATGTTACCTGATGGCTGATTACTATGGGACCCCCAAATCCAGGGGGATTGGTTCTATCCCCAGTCCCACAAATACTGAAATCAGTGGACAACTGCAAGTGCTAAAATATGTACAGTAGTATAGTCGAAAAAATATGTTAACATGTACAGTATTACCACAACCTGCCATAAGAGGCTGTCGGATACCATGCTACGGTATGTGCTAGGGATGGGCATGAAACAGGAAAAAAAGAGTTTTGTATTGCCCCCATTTTTTTTCAAAAGAATTTTCAAAATAATTTCGTTACTTATGAATAATGGCTTAGGACTTAGATACTTGAAGGACCGCCTCCTTCCATATGAATCTACACAGCAATTAAGATATAGCCAGGGAGCCCTCCTGAAAGAGCCACGCCTCAAGGAGTTGGAAGGGATGGCTTGTAGGAACAGGGCCTTTTCGGCAGCTGCCCCCAGGTTATGGAACGCCCTCCCAAGTGAGACCCGCTTGGCACCGACGTTGATGACATTCCGGCGTCAGGTAAAAACATTGCTGTTCCAGAAGTTTTTTAACTGATTCTTGTGGGTCCTGATGGCAATTTTAGTGTAGTATTTTAATGTACTGTATTTATTGTATTTAAATGTTTTTATTGTTTTAATTTTATTGCAATTTTGAAGTTTTAATTGGCTGAATTGTTTATTTTGATTGTGAGGCACCCAGGGACCTTTGGGTAGTGGGTGGCATACAAGCTATATAAACAAACAAACAAACAAACAAAATAACAAAATAACGAAACAAAATGAGGTAAGGGAAAGGATGGAAAAAGTACGCTGAATAAATGCAGCCAAAAGAAATGTTTCTGGTTCTCAGGTGGAAAAGGCTTCCTCCCTTTGCTTGAAGTTCTTCTGAGGACAAATATTTAATGTTAGGTTGTGAAGTCCATTGAAATTAGTATACACTAGAGATGGAGACGAACCGCCACCCATGAACTGATGAACTGATGAATTAGTTCAGTTTGTTGGGGGAAGGGGTTAGACAGCCCAGGGGTTGCTGCAGCAAAGGTAGGGTGGAGATGGGGGGGCTTTGGGGGGGGCTTTTTTTTTTTTTTGAGATAGCCACAAGAACGAGACAAGGACAAACAGGCATCTTTTGCCACTTAATGGATCAGTGCTTTAAAATATATGCTACATGTATGGTTTTCATCCGATCCTCTGTTTCTTTCTTTTGTTTTGTTTTGCATGACATTGCCAGAATTGTCTGCAAGGACACCAAAATCTTACATAAGAACATAAGAAGAGCCCTTCTGGATCAGGCCAAAGGCCCATCTAGTCCAGCTTCCTGTATCTCACAGTGGCCCCACCAAATGTGTCTGGGAGCGCACAAGACTAGATCTCAGTCTCCTGATAATACTCCCCTGCATCTGGCCCTTGAAGTACCCTAGTTTTAAGCCTGGAGATTGCACATCTACATCATGGTTTGTAACCTCCAGGAATCTGTCCAGTCCCCTTTGGAAGGCATCCAGGCCAGATGCCATCACCACATCCTGTGACAGGGAATTCCACAGACCAACAACGCACTGGGTAAAAAAATATTTGCTTTTGTCTGTTCTTACTCTCCCACCCCTCAATTTGAGTGTATGTCCCGTAGTTCTGGTATTTTGTGAGAGGGAGAAGAACTTCCCTCTATCCACTTTACTCATGCCCTGCATTATTTTGTATGTCTCAAACATATCCCCCCACAGGCACCTTTTTCCCAGACTAAAGAGCACCAGATGTTTTAGCCTTTCCTCATAATTTTCAACAGCAAAACAATGGAATGCTGAGTCAAAAACTCTTTTTTAAAAAAATATTTCATTGAATTTTCTAAACATAACAGATTAAAACAAATACATTGCTTGTGTGTTGCTGTGTGACATAGTTCAAAGACAAATATTTTCTCAAGATTTCGGCCAAAGTGTTTGGAATATTCCAAACAACTCGGATCTTCCAAACAAGCACAGAATATTGAAACCTACACAAAACGGCAGTTCTCCTGCCCGTTTATCCTGTTTGTTTCCAGGGATCAGTAGAGGCGGTTAAGGACTTTTCAAAAGCATTTTCATCTGCAGCTGGCTGCCTTGTTGAGTGAGGCGGGCAGCAGCTTTTGCGAGCGTCCCAACAGGTTCTATCGCCTCTGGCTGGTGTGACAGTATTAAACCCGCTGTCTGTGTAAGCATTTTGAACGTTCCCATTGCCACCGCATTACCTGGAGGGTTTCCTGCCCTGCAGAGTGAATTCCATTGAATGACATTGATTTTCTGTTCAAAAGAAATGTAGTCCCTGCAAGGCAAACTGAGTGTGGAGGCTGAGGTGTTTCTCGAGGGGTCGAGAGGAGAGCATTTCGGCCTAGGTGACAAATAGCCTTCTCATCTGGCTCCGGGAGTGAAGGACTACCTGGTGTTATGCATGGTCCTCGGGAGAAAGCGATGAGAGGAGAAGCGAAATTGCCATAATCTGTCAGGTTTTAACAAGTGGAGAAGCTCTAGAAACAGGTCTACACTCCATCTCAGTCAGAATCTGGTCTCTTCCCTAATGGGAATGTAAAAGGCTTCCAGAAAAGAGTCAGAGCTTTGCCACATTTGGAATTCATAGAATCATGGAATCATAGAGTTGGAAGAGACCTCAAGGGCCATCCAGTCCAACCCCCTGCCATGCAGGAACCTCCATCACAGTATTTCTGACAGATGGCCATCCAGCCTCTGCTTAAAAACCTCCACAGAAGGAGACTCCACCACCCACCGTGGCAGCATATTCCACTGCCAAACAGCTCTAACTGTCATGAAGTTCTTCCTAATGTTCAAATGGAATCTCTTTTCCTGTAGTTTGAAACCATTGCCCCGAGTCTTAATCTCTGAAGCCATGGAAAACAAACCTGTTCCTTCTTCAATATGACATCCTTTCAAATATTTAAACATAGCTATCATATTCCCCTCTCAGCCTTCTTTTTGAAAAGCTAAACATTCCCAGTTCCCTAAGCCGTTCCTCATAAGACGTTTCTTCCAGACCTTCAACTATCCTGGTCACCCTCCTCTGTACCCGCTCGAGGTTGTTAACATCCTTTTTAAATTGAGGTGCACAAAACTGGAGACAGTACTCCAGGTGTACTCCAAGGGTATGTGAGATAATGGGGTATCCATCTATTTATTTATTTATTTTAGAGTATTTTTACCCCGCCTTTCTCCTTGGAAATGGACCCAATGTGTCACACTCCAAAATTTAAAATTCATTATGAACTTAAGCACATTCACCACCTCTCTTCCCAGTCCTATCTCCTTCCCCCTGGCTTTTGGGTGGACCAGTATTGCACAGACACAACACACAAAAGTTATTTCAACCTTGTATGCTCCCGTTAGTAGGTATGGTTGGGATGACCTTTTCTGGGCTAATGTGACTGTCAATTGATCAAGGAGTAACCAATTGCTTCTTCCTTATTTCAAACACAGCCATATCACTCTGCTTAAGTGTCTCTTCCCCAGTCTTTTTAATCTGCTGGTAGTTAGCATGCAGTTATGAAGTTAGTGCAGTTGTCGCAATGTCGTTTGTAAGAGTTTGCTGAAAGCAAATAGGCAGTGAGTCTGTTGAAGACTGTTGCTCTGAGCAGTCATTTTTGTACAGTACATTCTTTTTGATCTGTTCAGAACTGTGAGTAAATGAAAACCTTTTATTTTTCCTCTTACCAATGTCTCAGAATGAGTTATTAAGTGTAAGCACCAGTTGATGAAGGAAAAAGGGGTGATCTACTCTTGCGATACTTGAAGCTAATCCCGCTTTGCACCTCTGCTGTGTAGTTGGACATTTCTAACCAAAATTCAAAAACTCTGCTATACTGAGAACATCTTTGCACTGAGCCAGTAGTCTCTGATACCAACTAAAATGACTGATGACTGACGCCTTGGTTTTAAAGACACTTGAGCCCATAGAATTATTTTTAAAACAAATCATAAGATAAAAATCTTCATCTCCTCCATCATTGCTCAAGCTGATGTTTGTGTCCCCACTTGAAGACCAAGGAACACATCCCACTTCACCGAGACACCATTCAAGATCCTGAGATCTGGCATCCCTAAATTCAACACCATGGATTGTTTTAAACTTTGCACTTAAATTGCATATCCTACAAAAGCTCCTGTAGTTTCTGCCTGGCTCCCCTGCTGTGGCAGGTTCTTTGAGTTCAGTAATAATGAGCCTCGTGGCGCAGTGGTTAAATGCCTGTACTGCAGGTAAAACTGTCCTCATGACCTGGGGTTCAATCCCAGGTAGCAGGCTTAAGGTTCATTCAGCCTTCCAGCCATCTGAGGTCGGTAAAATGAGTACCCAGCTTGCTGGGGGAGGGGGCAATGTGTAGCCTGAATACTGTAATGCAACTGTAAACCGCCCAGAGACTACTTGAAGTGGTATGGGGCAGTATATAAGCAGAACACTTTAAAAACACCTTGCAAAACCTGTCCAGGACAATGATAAATAGAAAAAGTAATTTTTTTCCATCGAAAATATCTGTTTTAGGGCTTAACTACAGGATGGCTTTATTTTTCAATGTCTCACGAATAGCAGCAGAAAAATAAATTGTATTTCATATTTAATGGGAGGTCATGCTTTTAAAAAAGCACTCAGAATATAATGGCACAAGTTTGCTTTAAAAAAAATACAAACACAAAGGATTGGGGGAGGGGGGAGGGAGAATCTGCTCTCAACAGAATAAATAGATCAGAGGACCACTGAGAAAGAAGGCATAGGGAATCCAACATGCACCTTATTCAATAACAGGAGATGGGTCGATTCGAGAAGCTTTTAGAAAACCTCTACAAACGTTTCCTCTGTGTTAAGAGAAGATACTCCATGGACACGTGAACTATCTCTATGCAATGCTCAGGTCACTTTTTCAAAAGTAATTCGCTGTTATTATAATCACAGGCCCCCTCCCGGGAGTTATTTATCAATGCCCTTGTTTGCTGTACAGAGGCCTGCATCAAACCATGGGTATGTGAAACCACAAATACATGAATTGCATACAATTGCATTGATATTTTTGGGTTTAGAACTGTGTTGGTGAACCTATGGGACAGGTGTCAAGAGGTGGCACTCGGAGTCCTTTCTGTAGGCACCCGACATCGCCCTTCACAGTCACCTGGATTCAGTTTAAAATGCTTTATTGGCACTTTGTGAAAAATTAGTGGGTTTTGAATCGCAGTTTGGGCACTCGGCCTCTAAAAGGTTCACCCTCACTGGTTTAGAAGGTTTGCCTGTGTTATGGATACCCAACCCTGCCGAGGGAGGTATTGTCATAAGAACATAAGAAGAGCCATGCTGGATCAGGCCAAGGGCCCATCTAGTCCAGCTTCCTGTATCTCACAGTGGCCCCACCAGATGCGTTTGGGAGCGCATGAGACTAGATATCTGTCTCCTAATAGCACTCCCCTGCATCTGGCCCTTGAAGTACCCTGGTTTTAAGCCTGGGGAATTACACATCTCCATCATGGTTTGTAACCCGTGATAGACTTTTCCTCCAGGAGTCTGTCCAATCCCTTTTTGAAGGCATCCAGGCCAGATGCCATCACCACATTGTGTGGCAGGGAGTTCCATAGACTAACAACGCGCTGGGTGAAAAAATATTTTCTTTTGTCAGTTCTTACTCTCCCAGCCCTCAATTTGAGTGGATGTCCCCTAGTTCTGGTATTTTGTGAGAGGGAGAAGAGCTTCCCTCTATCCACTTTACTCATGCCCTGCATTATTTTGTACGTCTCAATCATATCCCCCCTCAGGCGCCTTTTTTCCAGACTAAAGAGCCCCAAATGTTTTAGCCTTTCCTCATAAGGGAGGTGCCCCAGCCCAGTAATCATTTTAGTCACTCTCTTCTGCACTTTTTCCAGTTCCACTATGTCTTTCTTGAGATGCGGTGACCAGAATTGTACACAATACTCCAGGTGCGGCCTTACTATTGTTTTGTATAATGGCATTATAATGTTGGCTGTTTTATTTTCAATCCCCTTTTTGATAATCCCTAGCATGGAATTGGCCTTCTTCACCGCTGCCACACATTGGGGAGACACCTTCATGGAGCTGTCCACCAACACACCAAGATCTCTTTCCTGATCTGTCACAGATAACTCAGAGCCCCTGAGTTGATAGATAAAGTTTTGATTTTTTGCCCCAATATGCATTACTTTACATTTGGCTACATTAAAACACATTTGCCATTTCGTAGCCCATTCCCCCAGTTTGGAGAGATCCTTCTGGAGCTCTTCACAATCTTCTCTGGTTTTTGCCACCCGGAAAAGTTTTGTGTTATCTGCAAACTTGGCCACCTCACTGCTTATCCCTGTCTCCAGGTCATTTATGAACAGATTGAAAAGCACCAGTCCCAGGACAGATCCCTGGGGCACACCGCTTTTCACCTCTCTCCATTGTGAAAATCTTTTCACCTCTCTCCATTGTGAAAATAATGACCTTCAAATCCAGGGGACACTTGAACTTTGCAAATTTTGCAAGCAATCCATTTATTGGTTGCTGTTGCCAAGGCCGGGGTGGGGGTGGGGACACACATTGTAGCATTTTGTTGCTGTTATAACTGCTCATGTTGCCTGTTATGTGAATTCAAATACAAAAGGACATGTGTTTGCAAGTTTCGCCAGTATTAAGCAAACAGTCCCAGAAGAACGTATTAGGTAAAGGTAAAGGTTCCCCCCGCACATGTGTGCTAGTTGTATCTGACTCTAGGTGCGGTGCTCATCTCCACATCAAGCCAAAGAGCCAGTGCTGTGCAAGTCCGTGACCATGTGGCCGGCATGGCTGCCAGGATACACAGTTTTATCTTTCCACTTTTTAATTATTTACTTGTATTTACATGCTTTCAAACTGCTAGGTTGGCAGTACCTGTGGTTAACAGTGCGAGCTCACTCCGCTGTGTGATACCCAGGATTCGAACCGCTGAGCTGCTGACTTTGTACCTGCGGTTTTCGGTGCTCTAGCACTATGTGTTACATATTATTATTATTATTATTATTATTATTATTATTATTATTATTATTATTATTATTATTATTATTATTATTATTATTATTATTATTATCATCATCATCATCATCATCATCATCATCATCATCATCATCATCATCATCATCATCATCATCATCATCATCATCATCATCAATTAATTAATTAATTAATTAATTAACCACACAGCTATCTGTGCTGGATTTTGTATTACCAATCACTAGTTGAATGCAAATTATGCGAGCAGATCCCAGTAAGGTGGCTTTCTGCAGCTGACTGATGGTGACTTTGTCAACTCCAATTTCTTCTAAATACTTGCTTAGCTCTTTAGGCACCGCACCCAGCATGCTGATTACCACTGGGACCACCTGTACCGGCTTATGCCAGAGTTTCTGAAGTTCAATTTTCAGATCCTGATATCGGGTAATTTTTTAAAGTTGTTTCTCACTGACTCTACTATCACGTGGTATAGCAACATCAATGATCCACACTTTTTTCTTCTCTACATTATTATTATTATTATTATTATTATTATTATTATTATTATTATTATTA
>JAHTLZ010000007.1:46766064-46808803 GCA_023846285.1 Phrynocephalus versicolor | reverse complement strand
TATTATTATTATTATTATTATTATTATTATTATTATTATTATTATTACACCCTGCCCACCTGGCCACTCTGGGTGGCTTACAACACAAGGCAAAATACAATTACCGGTAGATATAAATATAACCCAATTAATACAATAAAACCACAATAACAACAACAAATCTGTAAACAAAATAAAACCAGTTAATACAGTATATTAAACAAGTCCTTACATAATATTAAAAAGCAATGAGCTAATTTAACAATGGAAGAAAATAGTAGTGATGCTTTTATTAGTGGGGTGTAGTATTCATGAGAAGTTTAGAGATGAGCACCTTTTCAAGGTGAATACAACCATTTGTGCTGGTTCGTTGATCTTCTGAACATTGCCTCTTCTAGTGGGTGCCCACTAAGCGGCAGCACCTGGAGGAGGCAGAATAGGGAAGCTGGTGCACTTCCTCTGAGTGGGCACCTGCTGGAGGAGGCGGGGCTGGGAAGCACTGAATACCTATACAGCCGATAAACGAACCAGTACGAACTGCTGAACCAGCGGTTCATGCCCATCTCTAGACAAGTTACTTAGTTTTAAGTAGTTATTTCACTTAGCTGTATGGACATCAACTTTTTTTCAATAAGAATACTTCCAGGACATTCTTCAGCCTTCTCTCCTCACCTATTATCTTACCGTAGAGTAAGAAAGAAGGTGGCTACATGGGAAATTATGGGAATGCCTGCAGACGCTTAAATTTCAGAAACACAATGGGAAAGTGAATAGAGACAGTTTGATGTGTCATCTAATTGTTTTAACAGCCTTTCAGATTCATTAGCCAGCCTTTACCAAGTCAAGATGTCATTTGTTTTTTACTCTAAAGAATGCAAGAGGGGAAAAATCAGAACTGAGGATTTCTCTAAGTGATTTTACTGCTCTCTCTTCTTATGGCTAGACCTCAAGGAGGACTCTAAATGATACTTCCACAGCTTTTCAAGTGGTACAACGAGTGTTCTGGGCTGGAAGACTCAGTCAGAACATCATGTCCCCTGATTGCTCGAGGTCTGTCTTTTTCATCCTCACAGATGTTGACCAGAAGGAATAGCCTGAAGACATGCTGTGGGGGTGGGAGTCTGTCTCACTCTTGTTAGGAGGTAAGGGATCTCTCAAGACTCCAAAATTCCTCACTGGGATGTCCTGTACTGCAGGGACAGCCTAAATCAACTGGAGAGGGGAATTTATCAAGTACAGTGGTACATCTACTTATGAGTTTAATCCGTCCTGAATGCATGCTCTTTAGTCGAACAATGTCTAAGTAGAGCAGCCCTATCTAAAATATAATAAAAATAATAATAAATGATAAGTAGAGCAGACCACATCTAAAATTTGTAAGGCAGCAGTTAAAATGGTGACAGTTTCCCACTCTTAGGTCGAATTGCTCTTAAGTAGAGCTGCTTGTAAGTAGAGGTACCACTGTCCTTTATTCTTTCCATTCCTAGATACAGTAAGAGCAGTTTTAGGAATGCAGGACATTATCTTACCATTGGTCCATCTCGCTCAACATAATGGACAGAAAATTGTAGAAAACACATTTGTAGGCTATATCACGAGTGCCATATTACCAGCTTAGCAGGAGTCCTGAGCATAGTTGGAAACCACAAGTTCTAGCCTAAATGTACGCAAACAGTGTCCTGAGATCTTGACATGATGGTAACAGGCTGCCCTGGCCTCACATGATGTCTGTAGTTAAAGTGACTTTTCCTGGTTGTAGTGATTGTCAATCTAGTCAGCACGAATAAATTATTCCTTCCAGCTTTTGAAATTCAAAGGGAGGCCCGCCCCTTTGCTCAGTGCTTTATCCCTCTCTTTGGTCAGTTGGAGGCAGTTTTTCTTTTCTGTTGATCTGTTTTGTTGGTTGCTAGTATGTGTGCGTCAAAGAAAGAGAATTTTACCAGAAATTCAAAACTCTGCAACAAGAGGCTCTTTTGGTGGCATATAGGAATATTTTCTCCATGCTCCCAATTTCAGTGTGTGTGTGTGTGTGTGTCGGCTGTAGGGAGCAGCCTTGTGGCACAGTGGTTAAACTGATGACGCACTGCAGCTATAACTGTGCTCACGACCTGGGGTCCAATCTCAGGTACCCGGCTCATGGTTGACTCAGCCTTCTCTCCATCTGAGGCCGGTAAAATGAGTAGCCAGCTTGCTGGGTAGGGGTGGGGGGCAATGTGTAGCCTGCATAAATAAATTGTAAACTGCCCAGAGAGTGCTTTAAGTACTATAAAAGGTAAAGGTAAAGGTTCCCCACACACATGCATGCTAGCTGTGTCCAACTCTAGGGGCGGTGCTCATCTCTGTTTCTTAGCCAAAGAGCTAGTGTTATGCAAGCCCGTGGCCATGTGGCTGGCATGGCGGAACGCATTTCTGCACATGGAACACTGTTTTAGCTTCCTGCTTTTTACACTGGTACCTATTTCTCTACTTGCACTTACATGATTTCAAACTGCTAGGTTGGCAGGAGCTGGGGTGAACTGCAGGAGCTCACTCTGCTGCGTAACACCCAGGATTCGTACTGCCGAGCTGCTGATTTTTGCAGCCAACAGTTTCAGCACTCTAGCCTGCTGCACGACCATGCCCCTAGTTTAAGTACTACAGGGTGGTATATAAGCAAAAGACTTTGCTTTTTTGTTTTCATAATGGTTGCTCAGCTCATGGTATCCCCTCTGCTGTGAAAAAAGGGACAACTGCCTTTGCAGCATTTTGGCCACAAAGAAGCACATCCGATCTCACCTGATTTCGGAAGCTAAGCAGGGTCGGCCCTGGTTAGTACTTGGATGGGAGACCACCAGGGGATACCAGGTGCTGTAGGCGCCTGGAGTAGGAACTGGCAAGTCACTCCAGTATTCCTGCCAAGAAAACTCCATGGACATGTGGTCACGAAGAGTCGGTCACGACTGTAATGATGCAACACCCATAACCCACACCCACACACCATATCCACCTGGACTCACGAGGGTGCAACAAGGTGTGTTTGCACATGTGTGTGTTTCCTTCTGTTGCATTATCTCTGCCTATGCTGCATCTGGGTCAGCCATCAAAAGCTTCATCGCGCTCTGAGTTAATCCACGGGACACATGTAGGTGTGAGAATGAAATCAAAGCACCAGTTTATTCTCCTATTTTCCTCTGTGAGGAGAGCCTGTTTTAGGCTTGGCTGAATCCTATTTTCCTGTAAACCATTCTCAGTCCTGGAGTCCTTGTGCCGTCAAAGTCATATTATTTTCTAAGGCGACAATGGGGTGTCTCAGTCACTCTCTCAATATTTTTTTCTTCTGCCTCACAGAGCAGCTATGGGAAGGCTGACCATTCACATGCTTCCTTTGCACCCCATCGAGCTGGTGTGGGCGGGTGCAAGGGAGAGGTGTGCATGCTTGTCCAGGCTGCTGGAAGACTTTTTAAAAAAGGTGCGCTTACCCTCCCAACCCGCCTGGGGCCTGACTTGACTCTCCTCCCCCTCCGGCCTCCTCCTCTTTCCCCCCCTTCTCCTTTCCAGCTCCCTTGCTGTCACTGCCGCTGTTGCTGCCGCTGGCAGCTCTCACTCACCTCTGCCATGTTCGCTACACAGCTGGGGTGGGCTGAGCCAGCAGTGTGGCAATCACATTGCAATGGCAGCACAACAAGAAGGGAATGGCTCAGAAGGGGAGCAGGAGGAGCGGTGGTGGTGGTGGCAGATCATGGTCTCTGGGAGGTAGCCATGGGGGTGGGAGGAAGGAATTATCCAGGGGAGAAGAAGAGGGGAGACATCACCACGCAAAGGAGGTGGACACACCTGCGACTCCGCCTCTTGTTGTCCCCTCCCCTCCCCTCCCTCTGCTCCGCACTAGTGACTCTGCTGGTCACAAGACAGTGGCATGCAGTGGCATCTGGCCGGGAGGGGGAGCTGGGGACTGTGCCGCGGCCCTTGAGCCGCCCCGCTTGACTGAGATTGTGGGCTGGCAGACCCAGAACTTTGTCGGAGCAGTAGTGATCCTTGGGGTGGGGGGAGGGAGGGGTGGAGAACTTATCCCCTCACTTTTTTGATGGATGTCCAGCGGGCTACTTTTGAACCCTTCGCGGGCTACTGGTATCCCACGGTCTACCTGTTGGGCAGGCCTGCTCTATAGTTTCAATTGTTGTGAGCCACATGGGGTCCCTTATAGGCATACAAACAAACAAACAAAAGGGCCCTTATACAGGGCCCCATCAGTTCTACCCAACCCTCTTCTCCCATTCCTGTTTTTTTTTTTTTTGTGGCAGCATTGTGCAAGTACCATTATTCATTCATTCATTCATTTATTGCATTCCATTTATTTATTCAATTTATTGCATTCCATTCATTCATTCATTTATTGCATAAGCCAACAAACATATGCACAGTGAACCAATGAGCCCTAACAACAGATATAAAGGAGTCTCAATCTATTTGGTTGGCTACTCGTATGTGTGTGGCGAAGAAAGCAGCAGAGAGAACTCAGGAATTTCAGGCAAGTAAAAGAAGCGTTTTTGTTCTTCTTTTCTCAGAGAGAGTTGCTGAGACTTGAAGTGCCAGTTAATGAGAATGTTGGGCATTGAGGCTTAAAACTACTGCACTCATACAACTGAAACTTTCTCATCTTACATTGGCCTGAGATTTGGAGAGCTGCATAGCTATTCTCAGAGCCCTGCACTGCTACACAATAACCTTTCTTACATCAATCTGTAGTCATTTGGGACACTTTCTTCTCTTCTCTCTGATTGCCTTCAACTTGCATTTAGATTCCACTCCCCTGTCTTTCAGGTACAAAAAGTGCTGCAGAGGTTTGAACTTTCTGGTTAAATTCTTCTTGATGTGCAACAGAAGTGAAGGGATTCAAGAGCAGAATAGCTTCAAGTTCTTCGCAGTAGTCCACCTCTTTTCCTCATCACCTGGTACTTACAATCTCAACAACTCACTCTGAGGCATTAGTAGGAGGAAGAATAAAATATTCCATTCCTCACAGTGGAACAGATCAAAAAGCAAGCTGGCAAACAGGGGCTTTCTTTGGATTTAGGGACAGTAGAGAGTGATTGATTGATAGTCACCCCAGTTCAGAAAGGTCCCGCCCAACCACACCTACTCAAGGCAGCATGCGAGATTGTAAGAGTCCCAACAGGACAGCCCCAGGCCATCTGCAGCTGCATGTACTTTGGGAGAAGTGAAGGAGAACAAGAAAAGGAGAAAATAAACACTGCATGTGTCACTGTGGTGTTTGCCCCACCCAGGAATCACAAATACAGTAATACCTTGGTTTACAAGCATGTTTTGATCCAGAAACATGCTCGTAAACCAAAACACTCTTATATCAAAGCAAATTCTCCCATAAGAATTAAGAGAAACACAGAAGATTCACTCTGGGGTCCCACACACCTCATATTGTACACAAATTATGCCAAATCTCGCAAAAGAAGTTGCCTAGAAGTCCACATCCACACCATGGTTTAGGTACCTGGCTGTGGATTCTGCTCTCTTCAAGACTAACAACTGGATTTTATTCTGTTTTTAATGTGACAATAATAAAATGCAATGTGTAGCCATATACACACGTGAATGGCTGCCCCATGACTAGAAATGGTTTGAAAAATAAGAAAGGATGTTGGAAACAAATTAAATAAAAATATAAATACTGTATAAAGAAAAATAAAACCCTAGCCTGCACTCTCCTTTCAAAACGTTCCTGGCTGGTGCAAAGGAGATGTTCCTCCCTCTCTCCTCCCTCTGCTTTTGAGGCTTGCCTGAGAGGAAACATTCCAGAGAATCTCCCACAATCCAGCAGAGAGGGAGGGAGAGCCACCATTGGCTCACTTGCAATCATGTGACATGCTCTATTGCACCTATTGCAAGACATTGCTCGTTGATCAAGGCAAAATTTAGAAGAAATGTTTGCTCATCTTGCAAAACACCCGAAAATCCAAGGTACTAGTAAACTAAGGTATTACTGTATTAAAGAAGGAAGGAAATTTCCTGGATTTGATAATATGGAGGGATGGGTAGGTGGGCAAGTGAGTTGCACTGGAATAGGGAGGGAACACAGAAAAGGGACAGAAATGTACTGTGTGGAATGATACAATCTGGAAAGTACCATTTCGCCACTTCCAAAAATTTGCTGTGAAGAAGACAATGACAACATAACCATGCCCTCAAGCTTCTGTAAGCTTAAGGGGGCATTCTGTAGAATGTAAGTGCAGAAAAAAATAACAACCCAATATCACCTACAGTACTTTAAAACGGGAACAGCTTAGAACTCCTGACCGAAAACAAAGAATGCACCAACACTCCATAGTTAATGGGAGGCATTTGCATTAGAGAAAAAGTGTGATTAAATGTGGACATTAGGACAAAGATGCACTTAAAAAGCACTTTAGATTTTTACTGATTGTTTTTCTGATTGTAAACCACCTGGAGCATTAATTAGTAGCAAAAAAGGTGGTGGTGGGGGAAATGTAAGGACTCCAGCAGCATCCACAACTACCTTGGTGTAGTAGGTTTGGAGGGGTTTTGGGAAGGGTGAGGACTGACCTGAAAGACCAAAAAATCACAGATGGGAAACCTTCTGGAACCACCAAACAGACCGTTAGGTCTTCCAGGTCTCGATCGCATGCATGGAAATGAGAGGCAATGTCTAGAGAATGCAAATCATGGCTAATATAATTCTTGCAGGTGAGCATGAAACTTTTTAAAAGTTTTTCCTCTGCTTGAGATCTGGTGAGTGTATTTTTTTTTCCACATTGAGAGTCCCACTGATTGAATAAACAATTGCAGTTATTTTTGGCCAACCTGCTTGCCACCTAAAAATCTATGGCCACCAGCCATGCAGGCAACCATAACAGAGATATCTCCCCTGTTTCATAATAACTTCCCAAGGATATTTCCTAGAGTTCATACTTGGTTTTCTTAACAGGACATGGTGGGACCTGAGCAGGAGAGCTTCTGCATGGAACTATGGTCACCACCATGAGATCTAGTCTATGTGCTATGACTCTAAGGCAGGCATGTCCAAACTTCGGCCCTCCAGATGTTTTGGATCACAACTCCCAGAGTCCTTTGTCATTGGCAATCTAAGTTTAGAATTCTGGGAATTTTGGTCCAAAACAACTGGAGGGCTGAAGTTTGGACATGCCTGCTCTAAGGTGTTACAGTCCGCCTGGGAGGACTAGGTCTTCTCTGAATGCAACCTATGGAAGAGGATGAGGAGATGTCTACAGTATGTCCATGGTCCCAAGCTTTAGGAAGCCAGATTTCAATGGAATAGCAAGGAATATTTCCTTACTCTTTCTGCAGTACAACAATGGAACCAATGGACCCAGGAGTTGGTGAGGCATTTAAAACAGGCATGTCCAAACTCCAGCCCTCCTGATGTTTTGGACCACAACTCCCAGAATTCTAAGCCTGTATTTCCAATGACAAAGGGCTGTTGGAGTTGTGGCCCAAAACATCTGGAGGGCGGAAATTTGGACATGCTTGATTTAAGAGAAAATTGGATCATCGTTCGTCAGATCTGCTTTAATTTGTATTCCTGCACAGAGCAGGGGGTTGGATTTGACGGTCTTATAGGTTCCTTCCAAATCAACGATCCTATGATTCCACAAATGAAAAGTTAAGGAAGATGTATGGTTACTGAGCCTGCTTGTGGTCAATAACATAAGAAGATAAGAACATAAGAAGAGCGATGCTGGATCAGGCCAATGTCCCATCTAGTCCAGCTTCCTGTATCTCACAGTGGCCCCACCAGATGCATTTGGGAGCGCATGAGACTAGATATCTGTCTCCTGATAGTACTCCCCTGCATCTGGCCCTTGAAGTACCCTGGTTTTAAGCCTGGAGATTACACATCTCCCTCATGGTTTGTAACCTGTGATGGACTTTTCCTCCAGGAATCTGTCCAATCCCCTTTTGAAGGCATCCAGGCCAGATGCCATCACCACATCCTGTGGCAGCGAGTTCCACAGACTAACAATACGCTGGGTGAAAAAAATATTTTATTTTGTCTGTTCTTACTCTCCCAGCCCTCAATTTGAGTGTATGTCCCCTAGTTCTGGTATTTTTGTGAGAGGGAGAAGAGCTTCCCTCTATCCACTTTACTCATGCCCTGCATTGTTTGGTATGTCTCAATCATATCCCCCTGCAGGTGCCTTTTTTCCAGACTAAATAGGCCCAAATGTTTTAGCCTTTCCTCATAAGGGAGGTGCCCCAGCCCAGTAATCATTTTAGTTGCTCTCTTCTGCACCTTTTCCAGTTCCACTATGTCTTTCTTGAGATGCGGTGACCAGAATTGTACACAATACTCCAGGTGTGGCCTTACTATTGTTTTGTATAATGGCATTATAATGTTGGCTGTGTTATTTTCAATCCCCTTTTTGATAATCCCTAGCATGGAATTGGCCTTCTTCACCGCTGCCACACATTGGGGAGACACTTTCATGGAGCTGTCCACCAACACACCAAGATCTCTTTCCTGATCTGTCACGGATAACTCAGAGCCCCTGAGTTGATAGATAAAGTTTGGATTTTTTTGCCCCAATATGAATATGGGAAAGGAATGACTAGAGCTCTAGACATTATCCAGAAACGCACCAGCCTCCCCGGTACATTTCTCCCTTGGGTCTCCGGGTTTCAATTTGCACGGCACTTCCAAAAATAATTCAACTGAATGGTGGCCCAACATTTCTGCATCCCTTGGCAGCTCAGCGAGCCCCCAGCCTAATCCCTGAAGGATTGGTGCCAAGAGAAAGTGATAATTAAAAGACAGAGTTGGGGAAAGCAGCGGTCCTCTGGCAGAAACGTGATCTGATAGAAGCGGAACGAAAAGAACAAAACCAAGCGGGCCAGAGAGGGAGAAGGGGGGAGAAAGAGAGAGAGAGAGAGAGAGAGAGAGAGAGTATTGTGTGTTTGTGAAGGGAGAAAGGAAGCTTCTAAAATAATAAGAGCGGTGCTAATAAGGGACCCTTCGTTTCATTGGCAAGGCACCGATCTTTAAAAGAGAGCTCTCATCCATAATTAATCCGAATGGGCTGCCTCTAATGTGGCTTTTCAATATTAATTAGCACAAGCCATTGGAAAAAAAAAGAAGACGGCCTTTGAAGAAACCCTTTAGACAAAGCCCCGTGCTGCTGTGATTCAAAGGGTTTAATTTGTTGCACGGCTGTACACGCAGATGTTTTATTGGGCAAGAGATCACTCTCAGTTAAAATTAAAATTGCATCCCCACCACCACCACCACTACCATACGATGATGACTGTGACCGTTGTTGTTATTGTTAGGCCTTTCAATGATACGAGCCTAGTAGACGCACCTTCCGTCTGGTTAGACCCATAGAATAATTGTGTTGGAAAGAGCATATAAGGCTATCAAATCCAACTCCCTGTTCAGTGCAGGAATCTAAATCAAAGCATATCTAACAAGTGGTTTTCTCCTTTTCTCTTGAATGTCTCCAGTAGAGATGGGCACGAATAAAAAAAATGGTGTTTTGTTTGTCGTTTGTCGTTTAGGGGGTCCGTTTCGGTTCATTTCCGTTTTTCGCAAATTTTTGCAAAAAAATTGTTTTTGTTTTCATCTGTTTCGTTACCATTTCGTTACCATTTATTTCAATTTTTTGTGTTTTTTTAGCATTTAAAGCAGTTCAATGTATTGCTGTAACGAAAACGAAACAGATGACAAAATTTCTGGTGTTTCTGTTCGTTTCGTTTCATTTTAGAGACAAAATTCATTCGTCGTTTCGTTACATAATGAAATGAAAACACAAAAATGAAAATGAAAAATTGTTCGTTTCGTGCCCATCTCTAGTCTCCAGTGTTGCAGCACTCACCACCTTCTGAGATCATTGGGTCCATTGTTGTACTGCTCTAACAGTTAGGACATTTTCCCTGATATTCAGCCCATATTTGTAGCTTGAGTCCATCATTACGTTTCCTGTACTCTGGGATGATCAAGAACTGATCCTGCCATCCCTTTGTATAACAATCTTTTAAGTATTTGAAAAATGCTGTAGTCTCTCCTCTCAGTCTTCTCTTCTCAAGTCTAAATATTTCCATTTCTTTCACTTTCCTTTTAGAGTTAGATTTCTAGGCTCCTGATCATCCTTGCTGCCATTCTCCGGATCAAAAATAGTAATTTCTATATTTTTAGAAGTTAGGAATGCACATCAAAGCTGTCTTGGAACGTTTCACCAATAGCGTTGTTAGATCCTCCGAGTCTTCTATCTGGAGAAGAGGGGTGGAACTGAGTTTGTAGGCCAGTGAGAGCAAACCTTTTAGAGACCGAGTGCCCAAACTGCGATTCAAAACCCACTAATTATTCGCAAACTGCCAATACAGCAATTTAACCTGAATATAGGTGGCTGTGAAGGGGCAATGTTGGGTGTCCACAGAAAGGGCTTCAAGTGCCACCTGTGGCACCCGTGCCATAGGTTCACCAACACTGCCTTCGGAGATGATTTTTGTTTTGTTTTGGTTATTATTGTGTTTATATCATGCCTATCTAAATGGCCACTCTGATGATGTTCAAGAAGGCAATGGAAAGGTTTCACCTGTTCAGTATATCTTCACAGTCTCCTTATTAGGATCTGAAGGAAAGAGAGGGTAGCCAAATTCAAGTCAAGATGAATGTCCAACATACTTATTTCATTCTTTATAGAATGCATAGGAAATGACCTTGATCTGATTTCTAATCCCTCATGTTAATCTTTACAGTATTTGATATTTTACCCTATTTCTAGGAACCTCTTGATGGAATTGTCTTTTTTATTAGGATCCTGCCCAGTTCTTCCACATGTACCAAGAGTTCAGGAGAATTTAATCCATTTCTCCATTAAAATATTATTAGCCAGGGATGAGAAGAGCTAAAAAAAAAAAGTGCTGAAGCTATTTCTGGCCCTTGTCAGGTTCTCACATGTTCATTTATAAGTCAATCACATCCCTCGCCTGAAAACAGGGTTGATGATACCTGGATTGAGAAACAGAAAAGTCCTTGGTGCAGAGGTATCTTTTTGAGTGTTAGTAAATCTTCTTGCTCCCTAGGACATCTCTACATTGATGGCCCCATGGACAAAATCCTGTTGCTTAGCCTAGCAAATCATGCTAGACTTTTGGGAAATTGAATCACTGGGGATTTGGTGAGTCAACTCCTCCATATATCTGGAAGTTGAGTCATGGCAACTGGACTCCTTTTTCTTGAGAGATAGAAACGTTTCGCTGCTCATCCAAACAGCTTTATCAGTCTGAATAAAGCTAGTGCGAGTCCTCCGTTTTACAGTCAGCTTTGACCTCTTGTCACCCTGGTCTGAAATAGGCTCATAAAATGAACAGTGGCCTGAATAGGCTTGTTAGGTAGACAACAGTGTGTGTGTGTTGTGTCATTACAGTCGTGACCATAGCCTTAAGGTGAACAATGACCTAAGGTGCTGAAACTAATAAAGTATGGGTCATTAGCTATGGCCTTGGTGCTGAAGGCTTTTTGATTTGTCTGGGCATTGTTGAAAGCACACCCTGATAAGTACCAGACAGACTGTGCCTGAGGCCCCCAGCTCTTTTGAGAGAGGGGTTTTCAGTGCTCACATGAATGGCTTCCCTGACCCCTCTCTCAAACCACCTGTCTTCTCTGTCTAATATGTGTACATCCAGGCACTTAATAATCCAACTATGCAGTGCTGAGTCAAAGGCTTTTTTAATAGTCAATCCAAATCATATATAAATTCATTTTCCAGGCTTTACAATTCTCTAGGATCATTTTATCAATGAGGAACTGATCTTTTGTGCCTCTACTTCTCCGTTTGTTCCCTTTCTGCTCTACTGTCATGATGTTATTTGCTTCCAAATAATCCTGGACTTTATCAGCTATGATGCCTGTCAGTCGTTTATACATAGTTGGTAAACACGTTATTGGCCTGTAATTTTCAGGTAGTGCTCTTTTTGTTGGATCCTTCTGAATCAAATAGGTTTTGCCAGTTGTTAACCACTCATTAATATAACCTGTCCTCAGCATTTCATTAAATTGTTCGACCATTTTTCCATGCAGACTGGTCAGAGGTGTTTAAGCCTGATCATTGCCAGGTGATGTCCAGTTTTTGACTCGTTGCACTCTTTTGGTGGTCACATCAGCTGTTATTTCTAGTTGATCCACTGTGCACTTGGAGAATTTCTTCTCAAAATCTTGGAGCCATCCAGCATTTTTATTATAGTCTTTCTCAGTCCCCCTTATGTCTTTCTAAAACTGGTTGCCATTTTTTCAGGCTTTTCATCTTTTATACCTATCTTCTGATTTAAACTCTGATAGAACTTTCTTTGATCTGATCAAAACCAACTGGTTGTCTTTATACTGAGTAAATCTAGCATCATATCTTTCTATTTTTCTAGCTGTGTGTGTGTGTGTGTGTGTCTGTTTTTTTTTTTTTAATTTTTGTAAGCCACCTTAGGTCCTTTTTAAGGAGAAAGTCAGGTTAAAATATCTTAAGCAGTAAATAATAGTAGTAAAAGTATGTGCACATTTTCACGTGGGAATTTAAGAAAACAGTTGCAAATGGATGTGAACATAGAGTGAAACAGATGTGCAGCCTGGGAATGATTAAATTAACTGAAATTGTAAGCCATAGTTTTGCACATCTTTAGATATTATAAATGTATAAAATCATCCTGGTAATGTCTATAGGGATATAAAGAATTCGTAAAGGCATACTTCTCATTGATTTATCATAGACGGTTACTTCACGTCCACTCTCGTCCTGGGAGGAAGTTTGTTGTGTGTTGATGTCGGTCGCGGTCACGTGGTCTTCTTCCGGTTCTGTCCCTCTTCCTGTGTACACACGGGCGTGATTGATTATACCAGCATGACTGTTTCCGCACATCCTCATTCCGTGATGAAATGTGAAATTCCATGCCTTTGTTCTCCATGTTTTTTCGGCCCGACCTTCCGTTTTTTGATGTTTCGATTCTCCGAAGCCTTGCCTTCAATGCGTTACGGAGCTAAGTTTGAGGCATTTGTCTTTTAATCTCTCTGCACTGCATTGCTGACTCCATAGGGAATGTACTGGCGAATGGCACTTCACACTCCTGCCACTAGATGGAGAATGGCACGTTGTGTGAGGAGCCTTACCTCACGGGCTCTCCTATCAGAATGAGAAGTGAGACGAGGAGATTCCCGAGGCCAGGGAGGGGAATCCCTCATCCTACTTAGATTGCAGTTCAGGGGGCGTGGTTGGGATGAACTCCCTTTGTCCCGCAATGGACGTGCGGTTTGATTTCTTTGTACCGGTTCCCAGCGGGATCGCAAACAGCAATGAGATGGGCGTGAAGTATCAGCCATTGATGAAAAACCTTAACAAGACCTTTCTGAACCTCTGCAATGTTCTCTGCCTTCAGGGCAAGATCGATAGAAGGGCCACTTCTTTCTTTTGTTTAGATTTGTGCGTAATATGTAGTAAACCACACAAACCACACAATTTGTGCACAAATTACACCATAAGCATTGGTGAGGTGATAGAGCTGAAACATATCCTGTCTGTGAAATTTTTTGCAATTCCTCATCTTTGCCTGTGAGAATAAGGACTTAGATCTTCCACATGTGTCATCCCGAATGTCACAATAATCTCTTCAAAATCAAAATTAGTTGAGGGGGCAGCCGCATCGTGTAAAATCTGCCCTTTTCAAACATGTGCATGTGTTTGTAAAATAATAAAAAAATTTAAAAAATCTTTACTCGTGATTTACCAGCTGCTCTCTTTCCTCAAAAAGTACAGGAAGAGGTACCAGGAAATGAAGAAAACAGGGACAGATGCAGAGCATGTCATTCTTGCACAGTGCTAGTTAGAATTGGCTTGAAGAAAGGTGATTTCTTAGGACGATGCTGATAAATAACTCTTGCAGAAAGCCTGTCTGAACAGAGTCTGTTAAAGGGACTGGTTATGGGGTTTTTTTTTTGGTGGGGGGGAGGCAGTGGAAATAATATGTCAGCTTGGAACTGAAAAGAAGGAAAAGAAACAACATGTAACAGCAGGCAAAGTTGAGGGGACGGATACGCAAAACCGAGGATGACTCTAGTGGGAGGGCTGCAGCAAAGCAAGGGTTAAGGATTCATTCCCACAAAATAATATAATTCTCTGTATCCACCATTCCCCCCTCCCCCCGACACACACACACACACACACACACACATGCCCATACACAAACCCATTATGTCCTTCCTGTCTCTTAGGTCTCTCTGCCAACCAGCTATACATTTGCTCATTTTCAAAAGGAAACCAAAAGCCTTGCTTGAAGGCATTTTAAATGGTTGACATGCTTTAGAACCGTGGTTCCCAACCTTCCTAATGCCATGACCCTTTAATACAGTTCCTCATGTTGTAGTGACCCTTTTTCCCTGCATGGAAGAAGCCACAAGCCCCCTTTGGCAGGCCACTGCCACAGGTGCCATAGAGAACTTCCCTCTACAGGCACCCTCAGCCAATTGCATCCTCCTGTGCCATTGACTGACATCCCCTCCAACCTATCAAGCTGTAACTCAGTCTTTCTTCCCGCCCCTTCCTCCTCCTCCTCCTCCTCCAGACCGAAGCCGTTTGTGCCTTTTTCTTCACTGGCTCATGGCGACTCCTGTGAAATGGTCATTTGACCCCCAAAGGGGTCCCAACCCCCAGGTTGGGAACCACTGATCTAAATGATAGATAACATGGTGATTCAGCAAACATTGCTCAGTGCATTCACCACTAGATAAACATTTAATCAACTAATGTCTTTTTAAAGACTATCTGATTTCATTTCTGGCTTCCTCTTAACAGATTTTCATGCCCACCACAACCACCGGCAGCGCCTCTACCTCTGCCATGACAGCTGTGGGAGGGGCGGGCAAGGCGGCCCTGGCACCCAGGCTGCCTGTCCTGACTGGCCCTCGGGTGGAGGAGGAGTGCCGCATGGCCCTGGATGAGTGCCCGCATTGGACGCCTGCAATCTGCAACAACCCAAGACCCAAACTTACAGGTTTGGCCATGTGCTACAGCTGTAGCATGGAGCTTTTTTTCCCCCCAGCATTGACCGTGTGGCCCCTGGGCCCCGGTTGGCACTGGTTTTTATTTTATATATTTTTTAAGACTTTAGGGTGCCGACCAGGCCACCCCTGGGGCCCAGTCAGTGTTCCTTTTTTTTTTTTAAATGTTTTAAGCACCCACCGCATGGCACCTGGGGCCAGGTGAGTGCTTCTTTTATTTTTTTATTTTTTTATTATTATTTTTCACTATTTAGGGTGCTGACCAGGCCACCCCTGGGGCCCAGTCGGTGCTCCTTTTTTATTTTATTTTATTTTATTTTATTTGTTTTGTTTTTTGTAGAGATGGGCACGAATCAAAAAAATGGCATTTCGTTTTTCGTTTGTCATTTGTCGGGTCCGTTTCATTTCGTTTCTGTTTTTTGTGAATTTTTGCAAAAAAATTGTTTTCATTTTTGTTTGTTTCGTTACCATTTATTTTGATTTTTGTGATTTTTAAAAAGGATTTTAAGCAATTCACTCATATTGCAGTAATGGAAACAAAATGCACGACAAAATTTCCGGTGTTTCTGTTCGTTTTGTTTCATTTTAGAGACAAAATTCGTTTGTCGTTTCGTTATGTAACGAAATGAAAAAACAAAAACGGAAATGAAAAATTGTTCATTTCGTGCCCATCTCTAGTTTATTTATTTATTTTTTTACTTTCATTTTGGCCCCAGGCTACATATATAAAGATTCTTGGGTGCCAACCAGGCCACCCCTGGGGCCCAGTCAGCGCTCCCCTTTTTTGGTTTTTATCTTATTTTTATTTTATTTTTGGTGGTTTTTCTTAACTTTCGGGTTTGGCCCTGTGCTACAGCTGTAACACAGGGCTTTTTTGGTGTCTTTCTTTCAGCCACAACCACACAGCCCTTGGGGCCCGGTTGGTGCTGTTTATATATCTATCTATCTATCTATATCTATATATCTATATCTATATCTATATCTATCTATCTATCTATCTATCTATCTATCTATCTATCTATCTATAGATATAGATATAGATATAGATATAGATAGATAGATAGATAGATAGATAGATAGATAGATAGATAGATAGATAGATAGATAGATAGATAGAAGATTTTAGGGTGCTGACCAGGCCACCCCTGGGGCCCGGTTGGCACTCCTTTTTAAATTTTTATTTTATTTTTATTTATTTTTTAATGCCGACCACATGGCTGCACTACAGCTATAGCACAGCCATCGACTTTTTTTTCCTGGTCGCCATCCCTGAAGGACCTCCGGACCAGCACCCGGTAGGAGACATCTCCCCCCCCCATTAACAAAATGAACCTAACTGAACCATTTTTTCCATTTTGTTTCATTTTGTTTCATTATAAATCCACTCTGCACTTCGCTATTCATTTTGTTATGTAACAAAATGAATAACGAATAACAAAACAAACTAAAAGTTCATTTTGTGCCCATCTCTAGTATCTAGTGTGTATGCATCCTATGTTCTGCAGGAGAATATTGGAAAAGCTGGGGAAGGCGACCTTTGGATTGGCAAAAAACTTTCCCTGATTAGATACTAATAAAATAAGTAATAACCACGTGAACGACAACAATTCTAGCAAAATTCTTTGGTAGCCCTAAAATGAAAGCAGTGGCAAGAAGAAGAAGAAAATTCAGGAAACCTGGCTATATCACGTTTCCCCCAGGACTGGAGAAACCTAAAACTAACTTAAAACAAGTTATAGGTAAAAATAAGCAGAAGGTTATAGCGCTAAAGCACAGTGGCCAAAATCTAACTGAGTAGCTCCCCTAATGCAGAAGAAATGTTATCACTGATAGTGTCGGGTTGCCTTGCCTTAAAACCCCCTTCCTTCAGTTTTCTATGTTGTGAGTCACATATAATGAGTAGAGATGGGCATGACTCAGAAAAAATTTTTTGTTTTCGTTTTCGTTTTCATCTAGGGTCCGTTTCGTTTCGTTTCCGTTTTCATGAGCTAATTTTCAAAATTTTTCATTTTCGGTTCGTTACGTAACGAAAACAAAAACCGAAAACGAAAACAATTTTTTTTCGTTTCTCCCCATTTAGCTCCATTGAGTGCTTTTCCAGTAACGAAAAACGAAAACTGGCTCAAAATTAGTCATTTCGTTTCCGTTTTCGGTCCATTTTTGAACCGTTTTTCGTTTTCGTTTCGTTACATAACGAAAATGAAAAAACGAAAACGAAAATACCGCTAAGTCGTGCCCATCTCTAATAATGAGACAAAGTTGAGAGTAACCCAGAGTCAAACTGGGGACTCTTTAATTAGAGGCAATGTGCCGCAGCTGGTGATGTCATTCCCCCTTCACTGGCAGAACTATGCAACAGGACACAAGCCAATTTGCCTATCAGAATACTAAAACTCTGGGAAGGTTGAAAACTTTATAAAACCACTGGTTTTTTTAAAAGAGCAGCTTGAATCTGTTAAAAGCCCATTTCCTGCTGACAAAAGCCTGTCTGCATAAAAAGGCCTTTGCCTGCCAGAAGATGGTATGGAAAATCCAACGTTTTAGAAGAGAAGGAGAAATATTTTTACACAAAGAGGGCAGGTGGAATTTTAACTCCATTTTATAATGAAAACAGTTTTGTAATGACAAAAGGCTTCCATTAAGTATGCATGGGGAATCGGAACTTGGCAAAGTCCTTTATGAAATCATGGGACCCACACGATGAGCGGGGAGGTTGAAGTTGAGTGAGATTTTGCATTTCTCCAGGCACTGTGATGCCGTTCTCAACAGCTGAATGCATCAAAATACACATTTAAATATGCATTTAGGGAGAACATGCATATGTAAATGTGTACTAAAACATTCTTTTAAATATTTATTTTCACAGAATTTTTAAAGGGAAAAAACCAGATTAAAATGGAAGTGGAATGGAAACGAATTCGGGATAAATACCTGTGAAAGGAATGTAGGCTGAAATAAATAGATCAACCTGTTTCTGATGGCTTTCTGCAAAAGAGAGGGATAGGGTGGTGGTCTCCCCCAAATCCTAAAGGTGTTTATTATTTTGATGTATGAATCAAAAGAAAGTACCCTAGACGTGCAAATTATGCACAAAATGCAATATGCACAAATTGTGTTAGATTGACACATTGCAGCCTCTCCCTTCCGAAAACAAATTCCTATGGATCCCACAGCCCGCTCCTAGGCAAAACAAACAAACAAACAAATAAATAAACAAAATAAAAAATAAAAAAGAGAGAAAAGTATTCACAACACTGCAAGACTATCCTAGTCATTAAATCCAAGACACAAGGAACAAGCATTGTACTTTCTCTATCATCAGTTACCATCCACACTGCCTGCGACGGATATTGCCAAAGAAGGTTCATTAAGCATTTTTTGCCAAGGATTATGGAATTCAAACAGATCTGCCTTGCCAGCTCGCAGTGCATACAGAATTGTGTGGAAAAATCCAACTTTAATTTATTCCAAGTTGTGTGTGTGTGTGTGTGTGTGTGTGTGTGTGTGCATGCGTGTGTGTGTGTGTGTGTGTGTGTGTGTGCGTACGTGCTCACGGGTGTGTGTATGCATCTGCACGCTTTGTCAGCCACCAAGGGAGAGAGATTTAAACTTTCGGGTCAGTTTGCGGTCTGTTTATTGGCAATCAAATTCTGTACGTGGCTAGAATTCGGCTCTCCATATTATTGCAGCAAAATGGAAAAACACACACATACATCGCTGTCTGAATTCACAACGATTCTTCCGAAAGCTTAAGAGAGCAGGGGCACAGACTCAAGACAGAGGGCTAACTACTGTTCTTGGATAGCTCAGTGGTTTAGGTCTCTGGCTGTTCTTGGATAGCTCCCTGGGTCTCCTTGACAAAGGATGGAGCAGATGATCCATTGATGATCCCTTCCAGCTCTGCAGTTCTAAGGTCATTTGTTTACTTGTTGGTGACATTTCTATCCCAACTTTCTTTTAGTGACCTGAAGGTGGGCAATCATGGGCTCTTATTCTTCCCATCTGACCTTCGTAATAACAACAAATGTGAAGTAGGTCAAGTGGAGATGGTATGGTGGGTCAAGTTGAACGGTGAACCCAAGTATCTCAAGTCTAGTTTAAATGTTATATTTCTCCATGAGTGGGAAGGGTCGCTCTTCTGCCTCTCACAAAATACCAGAACTTGGGGACATCCACTCAAATAGAGGGCTGGGAGAGTAAGAACAGACAAAAGAAAATGTTTTTTTTTTTAACCCGGCGTGTTGTTAGTCTGTGGAACCCCCTGCCACAGGATGTGGTGATGGCATCTGGCTTGGATGCCTTCAAAAGGGGATTGGACAGATTCCTGGAGGAAAAGTCCATCACAGGTTACAAACCATGATGGAGATGTGTCATCTCCAGGCTTAAAACCGGGGTACTTCAAGGACCAGTTGCAGGGGAGTGGTATGAAGAGACAGATATCTAGTCTCATGCACTCCAGGACACATTTGGTGGGGCCACTGTGAGATACAGGAAGCTGGACGAGATTGGTCTTTGGCCTGATCCAGCAGGGCTCTTCTTATGTTCTTATGTTCTTATGTAAGATTTTGGTGTCCTTGCAGACATACATACATACATGCATACACACACACACACACACACACGTGCACACATGCACACTCACACTCACAGATACATACATACATACCTACATACTCTGGAAAACTGCAGACATGGATATTCCTGTCGTATCACATGATGTCAAGCCCTACTGTAGTTCAAAATGGTGCCCAAATCTCATTCTCCCGTCTCCTCGGTGTCCTTTCTCATTTCCTCAGGGGGGGGGTTGTTCTTAGTGTGTCTGCCCATTCCTCAATCAAAATGCATGCTTCCCACCTCCACCTATCGTGCACTCCCAGACACATATGGTGGAGCCACTGTGAGATACAGGAAGCGGGACTAGATGGGCCTTTGTCCTGATCCTGCATGGCTCTTCTTATGTTCTTAAATTAGCCAATCGATGGATGCCCTTTTTTATTTGGAAAAGCTCAAAGTTCATAAAGGATGCAAGGGGATGGTAAAGACTTGAAACACCTAGGTCTCTTTTTGAAATGCTGTTTACATTGACATATACTATAGGAATCCCTGAGCCTCTGCCACAGATCTTTTCAGAAGCATTGAACATGACCAGGTCTGTTCTAGGTAGGCAGGGTTACCTCAGGGTTCAAGGTAAATTCTCCTAATTTGGCACCTGGAAACCATCAGAAAATCCAAAGGTGAACTATCCTTCAAAATAACGTCTTCGAATGTTGCAATAGATTGACGCAAATATAAATGTTTGTGTGTTAGGGGAAGGTGCCTGTGAAAAGAAACCCACCTGAGGTAGGGATCAGGGCCTCCTCTTCCCATCAGGGAGACCATAAAACCTTTCCTGTGAGCAAACTGCAACTACTACTCAGAGTTCTGCTATGGAAGACAGGTGGTATAGAAAAATAAATAAAATAAAATAAAATAAAATAAAATAAAATAAAATAAAATATTCTACCTACCTACCTACCTACTTACCTACCTACCTACCTACCTACTCCAGAAAACTGCAGACATGGAGATTCCTGTCATATCACATGATGTCAAGTAGAGATGGGCACGAATCAAAAAATGGCATTTTGTTTGTCGTTTGTTGTTTGGATGGTCCGTTTCGGTTCGTTTCCGTTTTTCGTGAATGTTTGCAAAAAATCATTTGCGTTTTCATTCGTTTGTTACCATTTTGTTACCATTTATTTCATTTTTTGTGATTTTTTTAGGATTTTAAGCAATTCACTCATATTGCAGTAACGGAAACGAAACGCACAATAAAATTTCCGGCGTTTCTGTTTGTTTCGTTTCATTTTAGAGAAAAAATTCATTTGTCATTTCGTTACATAACGAAATGAAAAAACGAAAATGGAAATGAAAAATTGTTCGTTTTCTGCCCATCTCTAATGTCAAGCCCTACTGCAGTTCAAAATGGTGCCCAAATCTCATTCTTTTTGCTTGGTTTTTTAAGGAGTATTGGGCAATATCCTCTCTGTTCCCCCCATCAACCAGTTGTCTGCCTGCCCCCTCATGCTCCACTTGCTGCCCTCCTTGTTTCAGCCATCATTTCGCTCGTCTAATTCTCCTTTCAATCTCTGTTTGCAAAGTTGGATGATGATCACCAGCAGCAAGCAGCAGCATGGACGGATGTAAGGTCCACTCAGCCTTCCATCCTTCCGAGGTTGGTAAAATGAGTACCCAGCTTGCTGGGGGGGGTCAATGTGTAGCCTGCATACTGTAATTAAAACTGTAAACCACCCAGAGACGACTTGAAGTGGTATGGGGTGGTCTATAAGCAGAGCACTTTGCTTAAAAACCTTTGATGAAGACTTTGATGAACTCCCAACCTCTGGCTCCATAGCCAGAGGCCTAGCACTTACCAAGTTATTCAGCTGGCCGATGGTCATCTACCCCATGGCACAGTGGCTAAATGCCTGTCATGCAGGTAAAATTGTGCTCACAACCTGGGGTTCAATCCCAGGTAGCAGTCTCAAGGTCCACTCAGCCTTCCATCCTTCCGAGGTCGGTAAAATGAGTACCCAGCTTGCTGGGGTAGTGGCAGCGGCAATGTGTAGCCTGCATACTGTAATTAAAATTGTAAACCGCCCAGACACTAGTTGAAGTGGTATGGGGTGGTATAACACTTTGCTTTGCTTTAAACAAAATTAAAATAATCCAAAGAAGGGAACTGGAGCAGGGCACGATGTCACAGCCAACCCCTGACATTCCCATGGCAACAGCATACGTGCCAAATTAAAGCCAAGAAAAAAGTGTGGCCATTTAGGTGTGTGTTACAAGCGGAGTCATGCTTGCAGCTAACCCACTGGAAATATTCATCGGTTTATTGTGAACAATGAGTTCCATCTAGTGATTGACATGAACTGCATTCTGGCAGTCTGGCCTAGTTTGGTGTTGTACCTGCCCAGGTGTTCCACTGGTGCCACACACTCCCTTCTCCTATCTTCTTGGTGTGCTTTGTCATTTCCTGGGTGGGTGGGGGAGCATGCTTCTGACTGCCTACTTGCCAATCAAAATGCATGCTTCCCACCATTACCTCTTCCAATGGCCACTAGAGATGGGCACGAATCAAAAAATGGCATTTCGTTTGTCGTTTGTCATTTGGACGGTCCGTTTCAGTTCGTTTCTGTTTTTCGTGAATTTTTACAAAAAAATCATTTTTGTTTTCATTCGTTTTGTTACCATTTCGTTACCATCTAGTTCAATTTTTTGTGATTTTTTTTTTAGGATTTTAAGCAATTCACTCACTTGTATTGCAGTAACGGAAACGAAACGCACGGCAAAATTTCCGGTGTTTCTGTTCGTTTTGTTTCATTTTAGAGACAAAATTCGTTTGTCATTTTGTTGCGTAATGAAACAAAAAAACAAAAACAGAAATGAAAAATTGTTCTTTTCGTGCCCATCTCTAATGGCCATACCTACTCAGGTGAAGAGACAAGGCAGGGAAGCCCTCAACATGGCCTTTGAATGGTGGCCATCGGAGCAGAGAAGCACATGCTGTGATTGGCGAGGGGGGAGTGTGCACCACCTATGGAACAGGTGTGCCAGACTGGGTCAAACTGCTGCACTGCGGTTCGTGCCCTTCTCTAGTTCTAATCCAGTTGAGAAGCAGGAATAGTGGAAAGTGGCAGGGAGGGAGAAAGAGAGAGATAGAGAGAGAAGAGTGGGCACAGTATTCTCTAACATGAAGCTGAAAGGGAAATTTGCAAAACTATTATGTTAGTTTTGCACAATGCAACCAGCTGTACGACCAATGTCACAGCTTGCGTGAGAACTGGATGTGACAGGAATGTGCTAAAACACTGGTTGGGGGTGGTTGGGATGGATACACAACTATTCTTCTGCCTTGTCCTTATGCAATAAGACAATGGCACTGTCCAGAATAAACAATTGGTCTTAGTCAGGAAACAATTGGTCTTAGTCAGGAATGACCTATGGTCCATTATAGGCTGCCCTGTCACTGGAAATATAAATATATAAATAAATAAATAAATAAATAAATAAATAAATAAATATTAAAAAAATAAAAATCAAAACAAGGATTTATTTATTTATTTATTTATTTTTGAGGTTAGGAACCTGTGAGACCTCTGAAGACTTCCTGGGACATCGTTTGGTGAGAATTGCTTGGCCTGGTTCTACTGATTTCATATAAAACCATGGTGAAATGTCTTTATAAATAGTATCTTCTAAATCCTATTTCTAGGTCAGAGTCTGGAACAGGAAAAGAGAGTGGGAATCAGATTTAGAATCTTGCCTTGGCAAAAGCTGGCTCCTTGGACGCTGATTGATCAGAGTGGGTTTCTTTTTTGAGGACTGCCCCAGTTGTACATTGATCAAGCATGGAAGGAATATGAGCTAAACCCCTTCCTCTCTTTAGGCTCAAAAAGGGGGCAACAAATGTAAAACCCTCCAACATTGCCTCATTTCCACCCAAGAGCGAGCCAGAGCAGTTTTTTCCCCTTTGAAATCTATGAAATCCGATAAAATATCTTCATTGTCATCTCCCTTTGAGGAGCAAAGCTGAACGTATCCAGCAAGTGCAGGACTGGCAGCTGATTGTTAAGAGAGATGGTAACAACCCATCACCTACTTAGGATTCTTAAATAAAGCAGCTGTCATCCTAACTCCGGGGCATTTTTGCACAAAAGCAGAGAATTTGAGAATATCTCCCTTTCCCCACCCCTGCTAAATATAATTGTAACAAAGATGAGAACTCGGTGGAAAGTGCCAGTAAATTCCTCAGCATCCTCTTCAGGCAAGGAGAAAAAAACTCACAGTCCTTTCTTGTTGCCTGCAAGAATGAGATGGGCAACATTCATTTCTATTTCTAGCATTGAGGGTTTCTCCACAACTGAGTTGTGTTGCAAAAGTGAAAGCATTTAGAAGGAGGAGGAGGAGGAGGAGGAGGAGGAGGAGAAGAAGAAGAAGAAGAAGAAGAAGAAGAAGAAGAAGAAGAAGAAGGAACAACTGGTCTCCCAAGAAAATGAAAGAGGAGCATCAGTAAGCAGAGATGGGCACCAAACGAAAAACAAAACACTGTTTTGTCATTTTGTTATGTAATGAATTGTTTTGTTATGAAACAAAACAATACAACCTTTTTCATGACAAACAGAACCGAACTACCTTTTTTTTGTTTTGGGAAACAAAATGGGGGAGCTTTCTCGAGCTCTTCCCTGTAAACCCCCAAGAGGGGAGCTATTCGCAATTTCGCAACTCAATTAAAAATGATTTTCTCCTGGGGGAGGATCCCTTTTGGACTTTAATAACTCAACCCTTTCAATCCCAACCTCTCCAAATTTGGGGGTCTTACAGGGAAGAATCCAAAGAAGCTACCCTGTGAGTTTGGTGCCTCTAGAATCCAGGGGTGCCATTAACAAATCATTCTGTTTCATTCAAAAAATTATTTTAAAATTTGTTAGCAACGAAACTACTAAAGAAACAAAAGGCAATGAAACACTAATTTTTGTTTTGTTTTGTGCCCATCTGTACCAATAAGGCATGGAGGGGTTGGAGGTCCTCACCCACTAGCATCCTCTTTAGTCTGAAAAAAAGGCGCCTGAAGGGGGGATATGATTGAGATGTATAAAATAATGCAGGGCATGAATAAAGTGGATACAGGGACGCTCTTCTCCCTCTCACAAAATACCAGTTGAGGGTTAGGATAATGAGAACAGACAAAAGTAAAAAAATTACCAGGTGTGTTGTTAGTCTGTGGAACTCCCTGCCACAGGATGTGGTGATGGCATCTGGCCTGGATGTCTTGAAAAGGGGATTGGACAGATTGCACTGAAGGAAAAGTCCCTCCCAGGTGACAAACCATGATGGAGATGTGTAATCTCCAGGCTTAAAACCGGGCTACTTCAAGGGCCAGATGCAGGGGAGTGATATCAGGAGACAGACATCTAGTCTCGTGCACTCCCAGACACCTTTTCGTTCTACTGCATTGTGGTTCCTGCTCGTGGGGACACAAAAGTTGCGGTTCTTTAAACTGCACCTTTGGCAACACAGGAACCGCATTGTCAAGCCCGTGACCATTCCGGGGGGATATCCGCATTTTTCTTTGATCCGGATTTTCCAGCCATGGCCTAGCAGCCCATGTGAACAAGGACATTCTGAAGAGGAGACAGTCTGTTGCAATTTGGCCTCTGTCTGGGAGCCCTCTTCTTGAGTTTTGAGGATTCCCAGCTGCACAAAGACCTTCTACCTGGAGTAGAAGTTTTTCTATCCCAGCAGAGAAATTGACAGGCAGGGGATGGGGCAAGAATGCCCTCCCTTAGTCATAAATCCAATTAACCTTTGCTTGGAACATTTGGATTGAGCTAAGGTCAAAGTACTATCCAATGAAGATCAGTTTTGCAGTATTTGCTTTCACCTCCAGGAGGAAGATCTCATTATGAGAGTCTGTTCTCAGAGGCACACAGAATCCAATGGGGCTTAGGCGAGAGACTCCTGTGGCACTCTTAAGGCTTGCAGACCCAGTGGGGCTCTGCATATTTGATTTGTCATAAGTCCCAGGGGTGTCCAAACTTTTTGCAAGGGGGGCCAGATTTGGTGAGGTGAAAATGTGTGGGGGCTGTCCATTCAGCCCATTTGGCAACTGGGCTGGACTTCGTACAAGCCTCTAGGACATGCAAGGAGGTGGGGAGGACACTGCAGCAACAGAACCAGGGGAGGGTAGGCCGGGCAGGTGGCTAGGGGGATGGACAGAGGCAGGGAGGGCAGGCAAACCATAAAACTGCAAGCTGATGTCTCTATCTGGTATGGGAACTATCCTAACTAGTTTACTCAACCCATGCTGTTCCCCTCCCCCTACCTGTGAAATCAACAAAGGATTTTTTTTTAAAATGTGCCATCAATAAAATATGGTTCAGAGCAGGTATCATTTGAAAACAGTTTCTCAGATCCACTGATACATCTACCTTGTTTTGAACTTCAAAGATTAAACGATATTCAGAAATTAGTTGCAGAAAACAAGTCTTGTAGATAATGGAATGCCAGCCATGGGTCCTTCTGCACATGGCAGTGAATGCAGAGCTTCGATGTAACTGGCGGGGATGCGTGACAGGCTGAGCTGGTGGGGTGAAGAGGCTGCGGTCCACTCAGAATTTGAAAATGGGCCGCATTTGGCCCCTGGGCCTGACTTTGGACATGACTGTCATAAACATTCACAGATGGTCGCCAACATCCACAGATACAGTAACACATGTTACTATCTAGGGTTACTGCCCAATTAAACCTGCATTGTGGCAAAAGAAGGGTTCAAAAGAGTGATACTCAGAAGAAGAGATATAAAAGCAAGGTCTTTTCAATAATGCCGAAATAATGCTGGAAAGTTGTCCAGGGTGGATAGGATTGTCCGGAAAAGAACTGCCAGCTTGAACCCAAAATCCAAAATGTAAAATGAAATTATTTCCAATAATAATTAAAAGATTGTCTACTGAATTTAATTTTAAAAAACAAAACAATAATCACAAAATAACCCCCAAGCTTCTTGTGCAAGGTGCAAAGACTCAGTAAATAGAATGGAATGTGTCTTTCTCTCAGGCAACTCTGCTCCAAAAAGATGTAGAAAAGCACACCTGGGAGTTTTTAATGCCAGAGGGAAAAACCTATAAGGTTGAGGGGGGGGGGAGTCAGGCAGACGTACGTTTGATCCTAGTCAAGTTGCTATGGTAATTCCGTGATGTCAGGTATTCTGCAGCTTAATTAACTGTGTGATTTCTATTTAATAAGTTGGGGTATTCATTTCTAATCAGCTGCTGAGATACAAACTAGATTCTTCCTTTTCATTTCTTTTCTACTTCCTATACAGGAATTTTGGAATAGTCTATTCTATATTGTAGGGACTGACAGGCTGATTAACTGATTGCTTTATCCACCTTTCTTCCCCGTTTTCTTCGCCTAAGAGGTGACCTGAGTGAAGTTTATAAAATCATACACGGTAGGAACAAAGTAGATAATGAAAAACTGTTTTTCCCTATTGCACAACGCTAGAACTAGGGGGCACTCCATGAAACTTTTGGGTGCTAGATCTCAAACTGATTAGATTATCAAACTAGATCTGATTATCTGGCAGAGCGAATCTCCCAACGATCAGAGCTGGCCCGACCCACCCATTCCTTTATGGCTCTCTCACTCCGGGTGGCCACCCCCAGGGAGGCCCGTAGGGTAGTAACTCGAAAACAGGCCTTCTCAGTGGCCGGTCCATCACTTTGGAACAAGCTACCTGGTGAGATACACCAGGCTCCCTCATTGGCATCCTTCAAGAAAGCCCTTAAAACCTGGCTGTTCAGGGATGCCTTTGGCGACTGCTAATGTGGTACCAAGTTGTTTTTTTTCCCCTTCTCTCTTTTTTTTCATGGTTGTTAAGTTTTCACCTCTTGCCCAGCACTATTTTGCTATTTTATATTGTTTTATTGTTGTCTGTTTTTAAGCCTGTTGTGTGAACCGCCCAGAGTTCCTTTGGGCAATGGGAGTGGTATACAAATGCAAAAATAAATAAATAAATAAATAAATAAATAAATAAATAAATAAATAAATAAGAGAAAGTCCTTTTTCACCCAGAGGTTCACTGGTCTGTGGAACTCCCTGTCAGAAGAAGTAGTGACAGCTGTCAGCCTTGAGAGTTTTAAGAAAGGATTAGACAAATTCATGGAGAACAGGGGTATCAATGGCTATCATGATGGATGCCTAAGGACAACCTCTGAGTTGGAGAGATAGGCAGGATATCTCTTAGTACCATTTGCAGGGAATTGTAAGCAGGTGAAGACATCTGCTTGAGAATACCCTGAAGCAAATGGTGAGCCGCTGTGTGAGGCAGAATGCTGCACTGGATGGGCTGTGGCCTGTTCCAGCAAGGCTGTACTTATGTTCCTATGTTTCTTCTTATAGGGAACTCTGATGGTTAACAACTTCCATGAAAGCATTCCATTTGTCTGCCATGTGTGGTACTTCCATGAATTATATCAGTCCTGGGTACCTGCAGTAGATCTTAGACCTGAACTATTTGCATTCCACCACTGATTGCTCTGTGACCTAAGAATATTGTCGTAGCAACTTAAGAATCCACCCGGCTTGCTGACACCTGAGAACCCTATGTAGAGCTTGGAAAGTGTGGGATATGGGTTCAATAGTTTAATTTGCCCTCTTTTTAGATTCTCAGGATGGCTATAATTCCAGAAATACCAGTTTGACCACCACAAATAAAGGAAAAATTCTCTGTTTGGGGCTCCTTGGCCATTGGAATCTCCAGTGTCTTTGTCCTTTACACATTTTTTTATTTTATTTTTTTTAAGTAGAAGTTTGCAACTATAACTGAGGGAGCAGGTTATATTTACTTACTTATTTTATTTTAGAGTATTTTTACCCCACCTTTCTCCTTGGAAAAGGACCCAAGGCGGCTTACAGTAATGAGGGATAATATACAGTCCAGTACAATTAAGAGATGTTCAAGTATTTGAGAATAAGGAACTGAGAGACATCTTACAGCATCAATAGACAAACATTACATTAAAGCAACACGGTGATAAGCAGTGATAAACACAAAGTCTATGTCAGTGTTGGCAACCCTATGGCACTGGTGCCAAAAGTGGCACTCGGAGCCCTTTCTGTGGGCAGCCGACATTACCCCTTCACAGCCACCTGTATTCAGGTTGAATTGCTGTCTTGGCACTTTGTGAAAAATTAGTGGGTTTTGAATTGCAGTTTGGGCACTCAATCTCTAAAAGGCTCACCATCACTGGTCTATGTGAACCCATAGATTCATATAAATACACATAGTAGTCTATCATTCAGGGAAAGCTTGCCTGAAGAGAAAGGTCTTTGCCTGTTTCCGGAAGGACAACAGAGAAGAGCCAGTCCTGGCCTCTAGTGGGAGGGAGTTCCAGAATCTGGGCGTAGCAGTTGAGAAGGCCCTTTCATGGGTTCCCACGAGACATACCTGTGAGGGTGATGGGATGGAGAGAAGGGCCTCTCTTGATGACCCTAACACCCGAGTCAGTTCATACTGTGAGATTCAATCTTTGAGGTAGCTAGGACCCAGGCCGTACAGTGCTATGATATATCGTATCATTTACCACTTCATTGCTTATTTACAGGGCCGAGCCATAGAAGGCTGCAACAACAGAGCAACAGAGATGAGAAAACATTAACATTAACAGAATCTTCACCACTATGAATGTGGTCAATATTACAAAATTTATCTTTGAAAACACTGCTCATAAGTCTGCCTCTAAGATCAATAAGAAATGAAGGAGCAGTTACATATCGTGCACCAATTCTGAAGGTATTTCATGCCTACCAATAAACCAGGTTCCAGATCATCAAGAATTATGAAATGTAAATGTCTGAAATGTAAATGTCTTAGATGTATCTGCTTAGATATAAAGACTGGGTGGAAACATCTTCCACGAGGAGCCCCATCTTCTATGGGGGTCACAATGCTTAACAGCAGCAACAACTATATCTTATACAACAACTCCGGATAATAAACTGCAGAGATAATCAGTGAGCTCAAGGCCACTGCTTACAAATGACTGTTTACATCTGGTCCAGTGAAGCACTGTTTCTTAATTAAATCATATCAAAGAAACAAATCAATTACAAAACAATATGTTTTCTAGTCCTGGTCTGTGTTTGCTAGAAATTTGTTCCCATGAATTCTTCTTTGAACCATGAGTCTTCCTTGTAAGACTCAAAAACATTTTCGACAGGGCTTAAAATGCTTCCTGTCCCAAGTTGCCAGATCAGCAGTGTCCTATTTATTAGGGCCAAAATCACAAGGATGGGTCCTTGCAATGTCAAAGAAGCAGAGCCTTATGATGTCACAGAGATGAGGCAAGCAAAAGCTGCAAGGGAAGGAAGTGGAACAGGCAAATAAACATGTGCATACCAATGCCCCGGTCCCACGTCCCTTTAAAAGCAGTTTAAATTACCAGATAACCTGTGTCTAAAAATGCCGTCCCCACAGCCACCAGGCTTTTTGAAAAAAAAAGAAAAAAGAAAACCCAGTAATGCCCCTTGAAACGAGGTTTGTGTGACTCACCGAACAGGTAGGAAAATTTTTGCCTCGCTTTGAAAATCCAGCTTTTAAGGAGGCAGATGCCGTGGGACCACGCAGAGGATCCGGGTTTCTTTTTCTTTTTTCATAGCACCGACCGGCTGTTCCTGGGGCCGATGGGCTATTTTTTAAAATTGCTTTTCACCTTCGGAGAAACAGGAAGCTCTATCTGGTCCTACAAGTTTTCCTTTCCCCCAGCCAAGTGGTCCGTGTTTTTTTTTTCAAATGCTAGCGCCACCTGCTGGCCAAGGGGGGCTGAACTGCACTTTAAAATAAAGGGGGGGGAAAACAGCTTTTGACTTGTTAACTCCTGTCCCACTTATTCAATCATATGATGGGACGAAGAGGAAAAGCCGGACCTTCAGAAGATCAGGATCGAAACCCAGGTGTGACCCCGGCCCAAGAGAGTTAGGTTTGGTGCCAGCTTGGGGATTTTGGATTGTGTGTGTGTGGGGGGGGGGTTCTCCAAAGATTTCTAGGAACCACACCCCAGAAACGGAAATCAACACACCTGTTCAGACTTTCCTGTTATTTACATGAACCATCAGGTTGCCAGCCGTCATGTTTTCTGTGACTGTTGTGTGAACAGAGCAAAGTAAAAGAGGGAGCCACTGATGCAGTGCCTTTTGTTGTTTGTGAGTAGCCTTCTGTAGAATGTAACAGGCTACACCCAGGTTGGTGCAGAACTCAATCACACGCAACCGTGCCTTCTCTGTGATTGGCCCCTCGCTTTGGAACCATCTCCCGAGTGAGTTGCGCCTTGCACAGTCCCTGCCCACCTTCAAAAAAGCACTTAAAACCTAACTTTTCCGGGAGGCATTTGGCAACCTTTAATTTATTTCGTTTCATTTCATTTCATTTCATTTCATTTTTACCCCCTCTTCTCCGTTTTGATGCCTCTTGGCGATAATTCCCTTTTAGTATTGAATTGTTTCGTCCTCTATTCCTTTTCTCCTCTTTTAAATCTTTTTTATTTTATTTTTGTGGCTCCCGTTTTGTGCTTTATCTGTTTTTGTAATCCATATTGTTAACCGCCCAGAGTTCCCTGGGGAAGACGAGCGGTATAAAAATAAAGTAAATAAATAAATGAATAATGGGACCATGTCTCCCAGAAAAACACTGAAACAGCTTTCTTGCTTTCTTTTAAAGAAAAAAGGCACCCAAGA
This sequence comes from Phrynocephalus versicolor, assembly GCA_023846285.1. NCBI lineage: Eukaryota > Metazoa > Chordata > Lepidosauria > Squamata > Agamidae > Phrynocephalus > Phrynocephalus versicolor. Next base: position 46,777,536 of record JAHTLZ010000007.1, on the reverse strand, counting down.
TTAAAGAAATCTCACAAATGAAAACCAAACTTTCTCTTTGTCTAACACCTAGTCTAGACCTAGGGAAGCTAGGCAAATCCCCACCCACCCCAAGGCTTCAGCTGGAGCGCTGAGATATGCCAGTGCTGCTCAGACTTGCTTGGGAGGACGCATGTGGTGTTTGATAAGCAATACCTACACCCGCCGCTTAGACATCCACCTGCATGCATACATACAGCCATTCAAAAATGAAAACATTGTCAAGAAAGAGAATCCTAGATGAGGCAGATTGCTGACATTAAATTAATGCCCACTCAGCCAATGTTACCCAACTGAGAGAGAGATGGGCAAAATGGGGGCATTTGACACCTGCCTTCTCCCCACTAGACAAACAACCAAGATTCGGAGGAAGCTGGTGACACCAGTTTTCATGGGTCTATTGGTCCCTCTCAGTTTTTTGTACCCCTAACTTCACAGGAGCTAACCAAAGTGCTGAACTTACTTAGAAGGTTGGTTTCAGCACCTTGGATAGCTGTTCAATAATTCAGAATTAAATTGGAGTGCTGCAAGCATCTCTCCAAGAAAATTATGAGTCACCAGGTTTCATCGCACTGAAGGACACTGAATAACTCCATGCCTTCTGGTCATTAACAACTGATGGCAACCCTTGGAGGGGTTCCCAAGGTGGTTCTCAACCTTTGGTCCCCAGGGGGTTTTGGACTACAGATCCCATAAGCCTTTGCCACTTGCTGTGCTGGCAATGGTTTCTGGGAGTTGTAGTCCAGTATCATCTGGAGACCCAAGTTTGGGGATCATGGTATATAGTATTCAGAAGTTGCCTGCCATTTTCCCCTCCTCTTGGGACTTTGCAGCTTGACCAAGGCTACCCAGGAGAGCTCACCTCAAGAAAGGCCCAGTAGGGAATTGAACTCTGAACCTCTGGATCCGGAGCCACATACTCAGCCTGTGGAGTGATCTAGCTGCCATGTCTGGTTTAGGAAAACAGAATCACAGCTCAGATCACCCGTGCCAGCCAGGCAGGACACCTGGGAGTCCCAACCCCGAGGGAGGCCCGGAAAGTTGTAACAAGGAGTAGGGCCTTCTCGGTGGTTGCTCCCCAATTATGGCACCATCTACCCCCTGAAATTCAGCTGGCACCCTTGATTCTTCAAACACTTAGTAAGGCACTATATTTTTTTTTACCACTTTTTTCTCTTCCCTCTCTCTCCCCTCATTTTTTCAATCTCTTGCTATTTTTAGCTTCATTTTATCTTCATTTTAGTTTTTGTTGTTGATTTATGTATACTTTATTTTATTATGTACCTTGTATTTTGGTTTTTAAAATATATTCCTTTGTTTAATTGTTATGTTATCATATGTTGTAAACCGCCCAGAGTAGCCCTGGGTCTAGATGGGCGGTATAAAAGTCAAATAAATAAATAAAATAAATAAATCTGTGGAGGGTGTTTCTCCCTTGCATACTATGCGAAGGCCAGCCCTACCAGCTGCTATATCTATATATGTAGTTTCACACTTGACAAGTCTTCCACTAGTATTTAAATCACGATGTTTAGTGCATGCTAAACCATGAGACAGATGTAGATTCCATAAAAGGCATTCTGGTGAAATATTGAGGTGCTTCAAACTCCTATGGAAGTAAACATGCGTTAAGCAGATATAGAACTTCTGCGGAAAGAACTCTCAATGGCTATACACTTCAGGTATTTCTCGACAGCTGTTATGGCTCTTTTTACTTGCCTTTTGACCACATCATACACATGTTTTTCCTTTAAAGTTTGCCACACACCAGTGCCTCCAGCCTTACAGAGACATACGATTATTTTCCGCAGGCGCAAAGAATACATAAAACAAAACCACCTCTTTCTCCAGTGATTTTTTCTAATCCTAATATCACAGATGAGCCCTCCTTATTTATTTCCAAATGTGATGCTCCTCAGAATAAGGCCTGCAACTATTTTAGTTGCCAAAACTACTGAAGAGAAGGAAAGAATAAGAAGAACGTAGCTTGCCTCTGTGCTGGATCCTTGGAATGATTGAATTTTATTTGCAACTTGACATGCTGTTTGTGGTTTGAATGACTGGGAAGGCTGGGGTAATTATATGACTATCCAGCACTAACTAATAATACCTTCCAGCATTAAACATATTAAAAAGAGCTCTTCCTCTCTACTCAAGTGTCCTATCCCTTTCATTTTTTGGTTGGATGCAGTTGCTGTGTTGTTGTTGATCTGTTCATTTGGTTGCTTAGTTAAGTATGCACTGAAGAAAGCAATACACACAAATCTCTAATTTCAAGCAACAGTAAATAAACTTTAAAAAAATTCTCCTACAAATTCCTCAGAATGAGTTGCTAAGATTTTCAGTGCTTATTATTAATGAGAAGAAAGGAGTTGAATCAGAGAAACTATTATCCTCTATGAATCTCTGAATGTTTGCTGAGTAGTAAAAAGAGAATTTCACCAGTAATTCAAAATGCTGCAATGTTATTTTGGCATACAAAGTGGGCAAACCCTTGCTTTGACAGACTGCCACTTTTCTATTTCAGAAACCAGTTAAAAACATATATATTTGCACAAGCTTAGAAGAAAATAAACAAATAGTCAATTGGTCTTTGTTACTTCTTCATACAGCTATATTATATTTATAATATTTAATTACAATAAACATTTATAATTTTAAGTGATGGATGATAGTTGTAATTGTTGATTTTACATGTGATGCTTTAATGAGCGACTAAAATGATTACCGGGCTGAGGGACCTCCCTTATGAGGAAAGACTAAAACATTTGGGCCTCTTTAGTCTGGAAAAAAAGGCACCTAATGGGGGATATGACTGAGACATACAAAATAATGCAGGGCATGAGTAAAGTGGATAGAGGGACACTCTTCTCCCTCTCACAAAATAACAGAACTAGGGGACATCCACTCAAATTGAGGGCTGGGAGAGTAAGGACAGACAAAAGAAAATATTTTTTACCCAGCGTGTTGTTAGTTTGTGGAACTCCCTGTCACAAGATGTGATGGCATCTGGCCTGGATGCCTTCAAAAGGGGATTGGACACATTCCTGGAGGAAAGGTCCATCATAGGTTACAAACCATGATGGGGATGTGTAATCTCCAGGCTTAAAACCGGGGTATTCCAAGGACTGAATGCAGGGGAGTGGTATCAAGAAACAGATATCTGGTCTCGCGCACTCCCAGACACTTTTGGAGGGGGCACTGTGAGATACAGGAAGCTGGACTAGATGGACCTTTGGCCTGGTACTTTCTGGGGCCTTCTGTACGTGACAATACTGGCTATGTATTCAAGCTATGACCCCTCACCAAGTTCATAAAGAGATCTTGGGAAAGTCCATTTTATTATTACAATTCTGAGAGTGCTCCAGAATAATTTAGCTAATCTTTTATGTATGGTGATTGATGTCTTACAAAAGGACTCTAGCCACATGGGTCTTCTTAAAATGTACAGTATTTTCTTCACCATAGCTGTGGTGCCCAGCTGGTTGTGTGGCATGTGAAATACACTTTTAGTAAAACTAAATTTATATAATCTTCTTTCAGAATATTTCAGCTTTCCAAGAGACCCTGTTAGCAACCTTGATAGGTCTGTTGCAGAAAAAAAAGGAGTTATAAATGGTGATGGGGGTGATTAGGGTACCTAAACAAATTCCATGTCTCTCTAAGGGCTTAAACAGAGACTATGATTTCTTGGTTTACTGTGTATGTTAACAAGGCATTGGAAACCATTCTTAGTGCTCCAATGGCAGTCAAACCTACCTGGCAAACGGCTAATCATTCAGGGGTTGGGCTGCAATTCATAGTATCAACTCTCGACATGTCTGAAGAATTGCATTCTGATCTATGAAAGATCACAGTGGAACGAAACTGTTACGCGAAACAAAGCTGTTCCACAATATTTTTTCTGCAGCTCTTTTCCTTTCCTTCATCAGTTCTTCCAGCATCTAGTGAAACGTGGCAGAACTCTTCATATTTACTATATTAGTGGATTGGGCTGGACCAACTGCCCCCGTAGAGGTGGTGGTAGCACCACAGCAAGATACAGAAATATGGGTTGTGGACAAAGATGTGAGGAAACGTTCAGCTATCAAAAGTTAGGCCCACATTTTGGAGGGCAAGAAGTCATCTTCTCTTGCTCCTTTTGAGGGGTGGAGTAGACATTTTGAGATGTTAAGACTTTCATAGAACCAAAACTGTTTCACAATCTCATCTTTCCCCTCCTTCTGAGGTAATTCCTTCTGAGGTAAATAGGCTTTCTAGGCCAGAAATATGCAGAAATAGCATAACAAGGGGACGGTGATCACCAAGACTGAGTGAGGAGAGGAGATGTCCTAATAACAAATCTGGCTACTGTATTTTTAACTGAAGTGAGGTTACTGAACAGTCTTCAAGGGCAGCCCCACGCACAGTCAGATACTGGGATCCAGGCAGAATGTTACCAAAGCTTGTGCTATTGTAGCTGCCCTAGCTCTGTCTGGGAAAGATCACAGACAGTTATATGATATGGCTGACCATTATACGTGTTTAACTCTTTGTAAAGAAAGCTTTCTTTTCCAAAACAACTTGTCAACAACAGGTGCTTGAAAGTATATAATCAATTGATATTCTCTGCAGAGGAGAACGACCATCAGGAGATGTTAATATGTACTGTTTATCATCGCACACGACGAGCAGCATTTCCAATGAGCATTTGATTTCCTGTTGTGAAGCAAAGCTTATTTTCCCCTCACTTAGTAAAAACAATCCAATCTGTTTGATATCAAACTCCCCATCACTTTAAGATGAGTGCATTCCTTTCACCATCAGTGTAATAGGATATGCATCTCATTTCAAGGGACGGTTTGGAGATACGTCAGTGTTTTGGTTATGTACCAGCTGCTGCAGAAAAAGTAACCAAATCATTGGAAAATAAGTTTGATGGTCAGGACCATCCCATGTCTTGGAAGCTCCGGGCCAAATCCAGGGGGTGAACCATAGTAATGTCACAAGGTGATTCCTAATGATATCACGGTTGGTTTTTTTTTTTTTTTTGCAACCTCACATGCCACCTTTTTGTAGGTTTGGCTGGAGGTGACTGCTAAATCTATCCAGCACTAACCAATTCAAAGACTGCCATACCTCCATGCTCAGTGCCTCTTTTGCTCTCTTCTCAGTGCTTTGATGAAGCTGTGAGTCCATCAAAGTCTGTTGCTGAAAGCAGCCAAGCTTGTCAGTTTGCTGTTCGATCCCTTCAATTGTAAGTCAAGAAAATGGTTTTTATTCTTTTCTACTCTTAATATCTCAAAGAGAGTCTAAGAATTAAAGATACGGTCGTCCCCCGCCATTTCGCGTTTCATATACTGCGGTCCCAGTATATCGTGGGACCTCAGTATATGAAACAAAGGGCTCCTGGGGCAAGCTGCATGGGCCCGTTTGAGGACTCCTTCATTTACCCTAATCCTAGCAATGCCCTGAATGGGCCTCTGACAGGCTTCCCGTGCCTGTCAGAGGCCCCAGAAGTGGTTTCCGGCAAACCGGAAGTCAATTCCAGAAAACCGGGAGTGCCTTCCAGATCGCCCAAAACCAAAACCGTTTGAGGCAGTGCCAGGCCTCTGGTAAGTGTATCCATCATCCGCCTATCGCAGATTTTCCATTATCGCAGGTCGGGTTGGGTCCCTAACCCTCACGATAGCTGGGGGATTACTGTACAAGAATCATTGGAAGGCAAGCTTCCTGGAAGCACTGTAGAGAAAGTGGGGGCGGGTCTCTCTGTCTCGCATTGGCAGCTGATGGTGTCCAGCAGCCTGAAACAGGGATGGCCATGAATATTGATGGAGATCCTCAGAAACAATTCCTATGATTGCAGGGACTGAAGAATATGCGGCAACAATCGCGGAAATTGGCACTGGGAAGCTTCAGCTGCATTCCCAGATGTCACCCATCACGTGTTATACTCTGTTAGCGAAGGCACCAAAAGGATTTTGCAGGACAGGGAGAAACAGTGACTATCTAAAGCTACTGCAGAGGACCTAGGATCACCTGGTTCACCTCTTCCAATGTTGTTCCTAATACGTGCTTTATCTGTGTTGTACTTTTAAATTTGAGTTATATTTTTTTCATTGATTTAGTATATATTACAAATTTTATGTTGTTGATTGTTGTTTTGTCCTCTTGCAAACTGCCTGGAGTGGCTTTGGTAGCCTGATGGGCATTATATAAATCAGATAATCTTTAAAAATCAAATAAAAATGATTATCTGAGAAGAGGGGTCACAGCTCGGTGCATGGGAGCCTTATCGTCCGCCTACAGTACTGCAGCTGAAACTCTGCTCAACAACCTGGGTTCACTTTCAGGGCGATGGCTAAAGGTTCACTCAGCCTTCCATCCTTCTGAGGTAAGTACATTTATTACAATAAATAATATTGTAATATTATTTATATTGTCCACTTAGTATAGGAGAACTTCTGTTCTTGCACCCCAAATTGTGTGTGCGTGCAAGCAAATTGAAGTTGGAAAACTTTGAAAATAAATGGTATATTTTAAAATAAATCCACACACCTCCCACTCCCAGTCGACCCTGCCCATTTATCCAACAATAATATCAGAAAAATCCTTTCCCCACAAGCAGCCAGAGAACAAAGAAAGAATAACTGCTATTCCCTTCGGCAGACAAAGCTGCAGAGAATATATTTTTTTTTCTAAATTCAAATCGATCTTCTTCTGGATCTGGATCTGGATCTCACACAGTCACAAGACAGGAGGAGAAATCATGCCTGCCTGTTGTGTTGTGTGTTCCTTCCCTGCCTGCCTAACTTAACGCCTAAAGCCTCCCAGGCCTCCCTCCCCGAATAATCTCTCGATCGGATTGCAGCAGCCAGCCCTCCTCCCTCAACCACATCCACACACCCGACTGCGATTTCTAGAAGGTGCCTCGGCTTTTTATACCTTCTGAGACATGCAAAAGTGTCAGCCAAAACCTGGCCATGCCATTGGTGGAATTGTTCAAAAAAATTGCATGGTCCCATCCCATGGCCAGCCCATCATTGCGCAGGTGTAAAAAATTAAAATTAAAATAAAATAAAATAAATGCAGGCATTTTATTGCAAGAAAAACCCACTGCTGCTACTATTAAAATTCAGGCATTAGAATAAATAAGTTTCAACGTTTTTGCGTTGTGCTTTGGTGTGTTTTTGGACCACGATTTAAAAAAAAATATGGTAGCCATTTTGGATTCCTACCCACCGCATGGCATGACGAGATGACGAGGATGATGCCCCCCCAGCCTGGTGGCCGGGGACCCCCCAAAAACCACCCCTCTGGTTGGTGGCAAAGCCTCAGGTAGGCATATTTTCGCCTGCTTTTTCGGCCGGGATTTTTTAAAACTTTTTTTTCTAATTCTTTTCTGTGCTTCATTTGGCATCACACGATGCCACTAACGGTAACGGAAAACCTGACCAAATTTTTCTTTTTTCGGTTCGGGTTCTGGCTGGCCCAGCTAAATTACCGTTTGTCGTTCCGTTACATAACGGAAACGCTAAACGGTAACGGAAACGGCGACTTACTCGTTCTGTGCCCATGTCTAGTAGGGAGCCATCATGACATCTACCCCATCATTTTGACAATAGTAAAAAGGGAGGTTTGGGTTATCTGCAGAGATTTGATTGATGGATGGATGGATTGATTGATTGATTGGATTGATTGATTGAATGAATGTCCATCTAGCCGACTGGCTACTCTGGGTAGTGAGATGTATATATTTGTGTGATTGGATTGTAGGAACCCCAACCACGATCCCAAGAAATTTGCAGCCCAAAAATCATACACAAGATTGCACACCATTTTTAAAAATTCTCCTGGGATGCTGGCAATTCTTTGGGACTCAGCCCCAAGTCCGAAACTTGGTCCCAAGTCTGAGCCCCTATTAAAAACAAGGCTCCCCCCCCCGAAGAAAAGAGTCGAGAGGAGGGCTTCAGATTTGTCAGGAACTGGAGAACATTTTGGGACAGGCCAAACCTGTTCAGGAGGGACGGGTTGCACTTGAATCATGATGGGACCAGATTGCTGGCACTCAACCTCAAAAAGGCTGCAGAGCAGCTTTTAAACTGATAACTGGGGGAAAGCCGACAGGAGCTGAGTGGCATCCGGTTCGGAATACCTCATCCACAGGGAATGAGGTTGGAAAGGGTAGAGAATCACATAGAGATGACATAGCAGGTATTAGTACTGGGAGAATAATGGAATGTGCTAGTTTGTCGACTGAAAATAATAGCTGTTGGGGGAAAAGTACAAAGCAGCAGCTGTTGTTGAAGAACCCACTGTACAGGTGCTTCTACGCCAATGCTCGAAGCCTCCGACCAAAAATGGGAGAACTTGAACATTTGGCAGCTAGGGATAACATTGATATAATAGCCATAACAGAAACCTGGTGGAATGTAGAGAACGAGTGGGATACAGCAATCCCAGGCTATAAACTCTATAGAAGGGATAGAGAGGGGCGGGTTGGAGAGGGAGTGGCCATCTACGTTAAAGAACGGGCAAAATCCAGCAGAATGGAGATTGGCAGAGGGTCTGACTCCACCATAGAATCACTGTGGGTTAAACTACCAGGTCCAAGGAGTGATGTGATAGTTGGGGTATTATATCGTCCACCAGATCAAAAACCTGAGCGGGACCTTGAAATGAGGATAGAGGGAAGCTCTTCTCCCTCTCACAAAATACCAGAACTAGGGGACATACACTCAAATTGAGGGCTGGGAGAGTAAGAACAGACAAAAGAAAATATTTTTTCACCCAGCGCGTTGTTAGTCTATGGAACTCCCTGCCACAGGAGGTGGTGATGGCATCTGGCCTGGATGCCTTCAAAAGGGGATTGGACAGATTCCTGGAGGAAAAGTCTATCACAGGTTACAAACCATGATGGAGATGTGTCATCTCCAGGCTTAAAGCCAGGGTACTCCAAGGGCCAGATGCAGGGGAGTGGTATCAGGAGACAGAGATCTAGTCTCATGCGCTCCCAAATGCATCTGGTGGGGCCACTGTGAGATACAGGAAGCTGGACTAGATGGGCCTTTGGCCTGATCCAGCATGGCTCTTCTTATGTTCTGATGAGTTCCACATTGCGAGTGAAATCCAAGTCATTGGGGGAAAACGCGCACACAAATGCAAGTTGACTCTGTTTTGAGTCGCTGGTGTGTCTTAAGTCCAACTTGACAGGGAGGTAGTCTCCCAGTTATACTCTATGTGGAAGGAGTAGCTGTCTAGGCTAGGGTGAATTTAAGGTGATCTCCCCCTCTTGCCACTTCAAGTTCTCTAACCTCTAGCCTCCCATTCACTCTTGCCTCTTAAGTCGAGAACTCTATTGTCACCATTTTCTTGTAATGCTCACTACTTAAAAATAGTACAGCCCACCTGCTCAGACTTTCAAGACTGCCAAAATCAAATCAAAACACTTAATTAAATCAGCTTTTTAAAATGCTTGCCACCACCTGGGCACACATGTGCAAGCTTCCCAGGTGGCAAAGGAGGATTTGCTAGGTGTACGGTTCGTTGGGCTCACTTCCTTTGCTACCTCCTGCTTTTCTCCTTGTTAAAATTGTGACTATACAACACCCCTTCTTGCAAAAACCCACCCATCGCCCGACAGGGACAAGGGGGCAGAATATCCATGTTAAGAGCAAAAGACTTCAAGAGTAGGGATGCAATTTTCAGATTTTTCTGGACTTATAGATACCGCAATTCTCCATTCTGGGAATTCTGCCTACTTTACAGACACAGTACAAATTTCTGTTTTATTTTATTTATTTATTTATTTTCTATAATGCCAGTGCAGCTAGCGCTAAGGCCACTCTGGGAGGTTTAGAACCAGAACATGCAAAAGGTAACAAGAACAATGTATGTATACAGTATATCACAGAAGCGAGTACACCACCTCACATTTCGTAAGTGTTTTAGTATATCTTTTCATGAGACAATACTGAAGAAATGATGACACTTGGCTATAATGTAAAGCAGTGAGAATGCAGCTTGTAAAAGAATGGCACACAGACATTAATGCATGAGAGGTTGCTTCCTGATTGGATTTTTGCCCAGTATGAACGACAGCAAGGTAAGATAGTGGTTGCTTTTGTTCCGGAGGGTATGACTGGGTTCCGAGCGCCACCTGTGTTTGCGTGTTTCATTTTGGAACGAGGCCCCTTCTGCAACGAAACGCCCATCTCTACTTCTAACCTATAAATTCCTAAACATTATGGGCCCGTATGACTCAATGACACCTTTCTCTCTGTCCCATCATCTCCAAGGGTCCTGTAAAAAAAGCCGGGGTGGGTTAGATAAATTGAAAGATAGTACAGTGGACCCTCATACAGTAACCCCCCGCCTATTGCGTGGGTTAGGGACCCACCCAACCCACAATACATGAAAATCCGTGATATGAGGAAGCGGGTCGGGTGGGGGCGGGGGCGATCAGAGGGGCCTGGGGGGCAGCAGGGAGCGATGTGATCACTCCCTGCCACCCCCCATGCAGCTCTGAGGCCTCCCGGAGGGGCCTGGGGGGAAGTGGGGAGCGATCGCATCAGCTCCCGTCATCCCCCCACACGGATCCGAGGCCTTCTGGAGGGGACTTGGGGGGGCGACGGGGAGCAATGTGATCGCTCCCTGCCGTGCCCCTGCAGTTACTGCGATCCTGTGATATAGTGGGACCGTAGTACCTGAACCGCGAAATGGCGGGGGGGGGTTGACTGTATAACAAACAGTTTGTTTAACATAAAATCTGCACAACATAAAAAATTCCAGAGATAGGGGAAATTTGTTTAACAGAATTGTAACAGAATTGCCTATGGGGCGAATCCATAAAACATAAAAATGGTCACAATTAGGAATTACTCTTTTTCAATGCATTCCTATGGGAAATTTGTATAAAGGAAAATTTGCTTAGCATAATTTCATTTGGAATGAATTAATTCCTTTATACAAGGTTCCACTGTATTTTAAAAAGGATGAAATGACTACCATACTAAAAAAAAAACCCATAAGTGATATCAAAGCACATCCAAAGCGATAAGGTAGAACGATCCATTAAAACCCCCCACTCGAGCAGCCAATGACTGAGGTAAAACTTTCCTGCCTAAAACAACAGATGTTGGGAAGAGATAGTTAGCATTATACTACCACAGTATTTTGAGACTGACAGGTTACCCATGTGTACCACTGGTTCCGATGCTATGTGCTGGGGGCCAATAGAGCTGGTCGGGAATTCTTGGAGTTGGAGTCAGTAAAAAAAATGTCTTTCCTCACTGAATGCAAGCTCTGTTTATATCTTGACCAGTACGTTAATGGTTAAATTCTTCTAGCTGCACAGCAGAAGTGTGAAGCTAGAGTTCTACAAAACAGAATAGCTTCAAGTTCCCTGGAGTGGACCACTCCTTTTTCATATGTATGTATGTATGTATGTATGTATGTATGTATGTATGTATGTAT
>JAHTLZ010000007.1:46740668-46758596 GCA_023846285.1 Phrynocephalus versicolor | reverse complement strand
CTGACAAAGAGAAGACTGAGGGGAGACATGATAGCAGTCTTCCAAAACCTGAACAGGACAATGATTTATTCTCAGTTGCACCTGAGGACAGGACAAGAACCAATGGGTGGAAACCTATTAGAGGGAGAGCCAAACTGGAAATAAGGAGACATTTCCTGACGGTGAGAGCCATTAAACAGTGGAACAGCCTGCCTCCCAATGTTGTGGGTTCCCCATTGCTGGGGGTTTTCAAGAAAAGATTGGACAGCCATCTGTCCGGGATGGTATGAGGTCTCCTTGGGCAGGGGGTCGGACTAGAAGAGGTTCCTTCCAACCCCAAGATAATTTTAATTTATTAATTAATTTGAAATATTTATTTCCCACATTTCTCCTTGAAGAGGACCCAAGTCAGCTGGCATTTTCGTGGTATGTCCAGCTAACGCTGGAGAGAGATCTTAGAAATCCTGACAGTCTCTATTGGACATGCCAAACTTCATGGCCTCTGTGCTGACTGGAGGATGCTGTAAATTCCAATACAAAACTACAATAATTTTCCAAAGAACTTTCCAAAGCTTCTGTGCATTTAGGAGATGAAAGTAAAGCCTGTGGAAACAATGCACTAATTCAATGCATTAACTCTAGAATTGTTGCTTCTATATTAAACTGGACGTGTGCTGCTTATATATTGTGCCACAGGGCTTGAAGCACTCTCTTGGCAATTTAAAATTTAATTAATGCAGGCTACACTTTCCCCACTGCAAGTGGGTACTCAGTTTACTGACGTCAGAAGGATGAAAGGCTGAGTGCACCTCAAGCCAGATTTCTGGGATGGAACCTGCATTGTGAGCAGAGTTTTGGCTTCAGTACTGCAATTTGACCACTGCGCCATGAGGAAGACAAGTCAAATGGATGCAGCTCAATAATAGAATTTTGAAGGCAAGTTTTAAAATGTGTCCACATCATTTTAAAATGTTGCTTTCCTTTCCTTCTTCTTTTATAGCATTCCTCTTGCTGAATACAAGAGGCGTGGCTGTAATGATCCTGTGTGTTAAATCTAAGATATTAAAGTTCATGCAGTATGTCCAAGCTCTGTAGTGATGCTGGGTGAGTGGCAGGTTGAATGTACATGATCAAGGGGTTTTTCATCAATGCTTTGACCTCCACAAAATATACGCTCTAGTTTGCTCCAATCCATCCCCAGAAGTCATGTAATAACCAGGCTGCATTGTCTCTGGTGGTCACAGAAAGTATTTACCACAAAGCTACCACAAACTGAAAGCCAAGGAAAGAATTCTAGGTATCACAACAAAACTACAATTCCCAGAAGTCTCTAGGATGGAGCTATGACAAAGTGAGATCACCTTGCTCTAACAGTCTAGATCAGTGGTTCTCAACCTGTGGGTCCCCAGATGTTCCTGGACAGAAACTCCCAGAAATCCTGGCCAGCTCATCTAGTGATGAAGACTTCTGGGAGTTACAGTCCAGGAACATCTGGGGACCCACAGGTTGAGAACCACTGGTCTAGATAGACACACTCATTATGAATGCAGGAAACATTGTTGTCTGTTGTTGATTTGCACCCCCCCCCCGGTTAAACTCGCAATGGGGGAAAGGTGACACATCCTTAATTTTGCACACACCCATCCCACAATCCCAATATTTTTATGTGCAAAACTCTGGTAGCCCTAGTGAAGATTCTCTGAGTGATGTGGAGCCTGTGCAGAGTGGAGGTCTTGGGTTTGAAACAGTACATTCAATTCATAATCCAAAACCAAAAAGTGGTTCATAATCTGCTCTAATAAGGATTGCTATTATGTATTTATTTTGTTTTTATCAGTAGGCCATCTTGCTCCTGTTCTGTTTTTATTATATATTGCTTACTAGTTATTGTGTTTTTATTTATATATTTGTGCTTCTCTATCATATTGTATTTTAGTGTTTATGGTTTTGATTTCTGTTCAGTTTGTAAACCACCCAGAGTAGCCGTGTAGCTAGATGGAAAGGTATATAAATAAAAGAAATAAAATAAAATGAAATGAAATGAAATGAAATAAAATAAATAAATGTTCCCAGAAACAGATGGGGTGAATTCAAGAGGAAAAAAGGCCAGGTGTACTGCTATATATTTGGATTCTCTCTCCTCTGCCTTCTCTTGCCCAGGGCATGTCTTCCAAACATGATCACTGAGCTCTTTATGCAGTAGTATTAATTCTGAAAGCTGTTATTTTCAATGATGGATATCCCTGCTTTCATTCCAGAGCACCACCCCATGACACTCACCTCTGGGCAAAGCAAAAGAAAGCTGACAGTAAAATGAATAGATAAGTGGGGAGAAAAATTCTTGCACTGAGGAATACCCATCTGGAGAGTTTAATTGAAATAACCGTAGCAACATCTGACGTGGTGTTCTCTCTTCGTCTTCATTTTAAAGAAAAGAAACAGCACTGCTCAAATTGTCGACTTCTCAGCAACCTGGAAGGATTCACCTTGCAGCCTTCCTGCAGATATGAAACACACATCTTCAGTGGCTTGGGAAACTCCTGTCAAGTATCAGCAGACAGTGTGTTGTAGAGCTGGATAGCTTGCAGTGGTTCTCAACATGTAAGTTCCCAGATATTCCTGGACTACAACTCCCAGAAGCCTCCACCACTCGCTGCACTGGAAGGGATTTCTGGGAGTGGCAGTCCAGGAACATCTGGGGACCCACAGGGGCCTTAGAGGTTTAGAGGCTCCACTCAGACCTGTTTCGGGGGTGGAGCTTCTTTTCTTCCCCGACGAATGGGGCGCGAAAGTTGCACACCCTCTATGGTGGATGAGAAGGCAGGGAGTGAGCTTATTTAAAGCAGCTCTGTATAGCTCCCTGGCTCTTGCCTCAGCAGTCGGTTTGTCCCCACTTCCACCCTATATTGTTGATGGTAATGCTTAGCTGGTCACTTCAGGGCCTGATGGGGATTTTTGGCTGTCGCTCAGATTTATTTATTTATTTATTTATTTATTTATTTATTTATTTATTTATTTATTTATTTATTGCATTTTTATACCACACCAATTTCCCAGAAGGGACTCTGTGTGGTTTACATAAATACAAATAAGAAACAATCAACAATGCAAATTAAGTAAACTACAGCCGGGGTCAGTGGATGATGGGGGACAGCGACGGGCATGAGGTGGAGGGTGACAGGCACGGGGGTGGGCGGCGATGTGCGTGGGGGGTGGGCGGATGGCGACGGGTGGCGTTGGCCAGCAGTGGGGGGGGCAGCAGGGGGCAGCAGGCTAGCCAGCACCCCCTCTCCATTTTGGCACCCTAGGCAACTGCCTAGTTCACCTTAATGGACGTGCCGGCCCTGAGTGTACATAACGTCTCTATTATGTTCCAGGACAACTATCTACCTGCCATCCTGATTGCGTTCTGATGAAACAACTAGGGGAAAATGTTAAACAATCTGTTAAACAGATTGGCCGTAAAGTGGCAGTGAATTTTCGCCCATCCCATCACCTCCAATGTGTACTTGGGTGTTTGTTGTTTTATAATGCCTTCTAACGGTGACAATTTTGGGGGGGGATGTATCACAAGTTGTTTCCTGATTATGTGGCACCTTTAAGGTGCTAGGTAACCCTCATATAAAATTCATTAATACCACCAATTAGATAATAGGTCTAGGATCCTATAAAGAGCAGGTTAGGTAATGAGGGCTGCACTTGCCACAGGGAGATTCGAGAGGGGAAGCAGGTGTAATTACAGATAATTAGTGTCTCCCCCTGTGCATTTGGAATCTCCCTTAAGCCCAGAATTCTAAGCTTAGATTGCCAATGACAAAGGACTGTGGGAGTTGTGGTCAAAAACATCTGGAGGGCCGAAGTCTGAACATGCCTGCAAGGAGCAGTTATTAACATCTACTGATGATACCCACTGGTGCTACGGCACAGGTCCTCTTTTAATTACAGTTAAAGGTTCCCTTTTAAATATTTTTATTAATAAATAGTGGCCTATATTTTGACCTAAACTTTGGTTTCGTCTTGTTATTTCGTTCTGGGTGGGCAAAGGTATCTACTAGCTGTGGAGAGATTAAAACTGTCATTTTCCTGTCTGTTTAACTGACAGGCCTTTCAGAAAGGACAGGCATAAAAGAATGTTAGTATAGACAGACCAATAGTAAATCAGATCAGGGTGATTGACATACCACATTCTGAGGCTATTGATTTGCATACTCTAACAATGGCAACTGGATTTCTTTTCTTGTGGGATTGAAGCATTTCACTACTCATCCTAGTAGCTTCTTTGGTCTGCTTGGATAAATCATGAAATGCTTCAGTCCCACAAGAAAGGAAGTCCAGCTGCCATGACTCAATCTCCACAGATCTATCATTTCTTGTTCAATTTTACTCAGAAATTGAAGTGATGCAAATGAGAGTGTGTGTTCCATTTCTTTTACTCTTTCTCTTCCTTCCTTCCTTCCTTCCTTCCTTCCTTCCTTCCTTCCTTCCTTCCTTCCTTCCTTCCTTCCTTGTGGGCCCACCTGCATTCAGACTGATACAGTACACAAGTGTAGAAAAGCAACTTTGGGGGCTATCTTTATACCTAGATATTCTAGGCCAGGCATGTCCAAACTTCTGCCCTCCAGATGTTTTGGACCACAACTCCCACAGTCCTTTGCCATTGGAAATATAGGCTTGGAATTCTGGGAGTTGTGGTCCAAAACATCAGGAGGGCTGAAGTTTCGACATGCCTGTTCTAGGCAGAGGCATAGCTAGGGCTTTCAGAGCCTGGGGCAAAAGTCAGTTTTTGCACGCCCCTCCCCCACAAGGAGCAAATTGCGAGGACAATGAGTCATTCCAGCACCATGGAAGCCTTTCTCAGCTTTGGGTAGCAGGAAACGGAGTGGGAGGGGGCGGCTGAGACTCCCCCCAAGGCACCCAGCCATTGGATCGCAGCCGGCTCAGGGTGGGTGGAGCTCGGGGCTTCAGTGGCGCAAGTAAGCCATGCGCGCGCACAACCCTCTCTGCCTCCTTTTGGTAAGAGAGATGGCGGCAGTGGCGGCTGCGCCAGGCAGATGGGTCCCTCCTGGTGGACGTCTCAATGCCAGAGCAAAAAAAAGGGACCCAGCAGAAAGGAGAAGAAAAGGCAGCTTTTTAGCGGCTGGCAAGGAACAGGAGAACTGGGAGCAGATTAATCATCTGCTCGCATGCACACATGCGTGCTCACAAACCCACACATGCACACATGTGCATACGCACAAACACACACATGCACTGGCAACAGCAGCAGGCCCAGCCTCCCCTGCCTGCCTGGAGGCAGCAGCCGGACTTGGAGATGGCGGGCAGGGGGTGGTAGGTAATTTTGCGCCCTCTAAGTGCTGTGCCAGGAGCACTCCGCTCTCTTGCCTTCCCTACACCCCGCCTCTGATTCATGGGTGAAATTATATCCATGGTTGGCCACAAAGAGAAGCTCCGTAAAGAATTAAAAACAGCAGTTATTCATGGATAAAGGCCTGGCAGACTAGAATCTTTGAATCCCTTACTCATTGTAATTCTTGGTCTACACTTCAGCAACCATGGGAGTGAGGCAGCTGATGAGACCTCTTCGGCCTTGCTCAGTTCAAAACCGAGGGTTAAGATCAGAACGGGGAGTTGTGCATGGATATTTGTGTTGCCAAACCAGTACTTAATGAGTTTGGTCATTAGTGTTGATGTCAGACATGACCAGGGATCTAACAAGCCTGCTATACTCTCTGCCTGGGGCTAAATGAACATAACCTTTGATCAAACCATTGGAGTCACACTGCACTGTGTGTTTGTTAACATGTGCTGATTTGGCCATCTATTATACTATAGCGTGTCTAGGTGGGAAAATGTTATTCCTTATGCCCACTGAAGCACAGGTTTAGGGAATAGGACACACACTCCCAATGCAATGCTACTGTCCTGAGCCGAATTTGGCAAGTTTACTTATTTTGTTTATAGTCACCAGTTCAGTTCTGAGAGCTCCATTGGAAAAATATTTGGCAAGTTCTGACTCTAAATTATGAGTGTCAAAAAATACAGTGGTTCCTCGACTTATGAATTTAATCAGAAATTTAATCAGTCAGGGAACCTATCTAAAAAATTGAAAAAATAAGTTAAAAATCAAAAACATGGAAAATTATTTCTAAGTTGAGCAGACCATATCTAAAATTTGTAAGGCGGCAGTTAAAATGGCAACAGTTTTCCGCTCTTAAGTCAAATTGCTCTTAAGTCGAGCTGCTCTTAAGTCGGAGTATCATTGTATTGTGCAAATGTTCATTTATTTCAGTAAGTCAACTTGAAAGGCGAAACTAATATATGAGATAGACTCATTAAATGCTAAGCGAGATATGTCAAGCCTTACTTTGGCATAATTGTGATGATTATGATGTACAGTTTATGAAAACCCCAAATTCACAATCTCAGAAAATTAGAATAATGTGAAAATGTTTCCTATCAAGAGCCACCACACAGAGACAGATCCTGGACATTGGCTTCAAATGTCGTAGTCCGCCTGTCAAGCTTCTCCTGAACAATAAACAACATCAGAAGTGTCTTACCTGGGATACAGGAAAAAAAACTGGTCTGTTGCTCAGTGGTCCAAAGTCCTCTTTTCTGATAAGAACAACTTTTGCATCTCATTTGGGAACCAAGGACCCAGAATCTGGAGGAAGAATGGAGAGGCACACAATGCACAATGCTTGAAGTCTAGTGTGAAGTTTCCACAGTCTGTGTTGATTTGAGGAGCCATGTCATTTGCTGGTGTAAGTCCACTGTGCTTCATTAAGTCCAGGGTCAACACAGCTGTCTACCAGGAGATTTTGGAGCACTCCATGCTTCCTTCCACAGACGAGCTATATGGGGATGCTGAGTGCATATGCATTCTTAGACTTTCAGAGGTCCAGTATTGTTCTGTTTCCAATCCTTATGTTATTGATGTCATGTAACATTCTAATTTTCTGAGATTGTTAATTTGGGGTTTTTATAAGCTGTATGCCATAATCATCAAAGTTATACAAAAGTAAGGCTTGATATATCTCGCTTAGCATGTAATGAGTCTATCTCATATATTAGTTTCCCCCTTTTAAATTGACTTACTGAAATAAATGAACATTTGCACGATATTCTAATTTTTCGAGTTTCACTGGTATATTCCTGGTTATCAACCTCAGTACTGTAAAAGCAAAGTGTTCTGCTTATATACTGCCTCATAACACTTCAATTAGTATCTGGGTGCTTTACAGTTTAATTACAGGATGCAGACTACACATTGCCTCCCCAGCAAGCTGGGTACTCATTTTACCAACCTCAGAAAGATGAAAGGCTGAGTCAACCATGAGCCGGCTACCGGGGATTGAACCCCAGGTCGTGAGCAGTTTTACCTGCAGTACAGGCATTTAACCACTGCACCACGGGGCTTTGCAGTCCATAGCCTTTTAAGTTCCATCAACCTAGGCAGGCAAAGACCTTCCTTTTCAGGCAAGCTTTCCCTGAATGATGGACTACCTACAATGGGACTTTTCCATGGATTGCCATGCATGATTGCATTGACTGATTTCATAAGAACACCAGTGTTTTCCATGTTAGACTCCATCCCTCATAATGGATTTTTTTTCTTTTTGCGTGCTCTTTGTATCTTTAATGTTACCTTTTAATGTTCTAAGAAGCCTCTTTTAATGCCCTGTTCTTAAATTATGTCTTAAATGTTCTGGGCTGTATACTTTCCCTTATTATTGTAAGCCACCTTGGGTCCTTTTCCAAGGAGAAAGGTAGATAAAATATTCTAAATGAATGAATGAATGAATGAATGAATGAATGAATGAATGAATGAATGAATGAATAGGGATGGAAGGGAAAGCAGGCATGTTTGCATTCCTTAGAGATGCAAACCTGTGGATCCCCAGATGTTCCTGGACTGCAACTCCCAGAAGCCTCCACCACTTGCTGTGCTGGAAGGGATTTCTAGGAGTTGCAGTTCAGGAACATCTGGGGACCCACAGGTTGAGAACCACTGCCTTAGAGGAATATCTCTTTTCCAGCAGAAGGTATCTTGACATGGAAATGGTCTTTTTGTCACATGTGACGCTTAATGTCGTACGCCATTTTGGCCAGGCACTGTTGATTCTTGACGCCATTTTGTGATGTGATTTTCACATCCATCTCTGTTACTTCTTATTGAGGAGAACTTGTCCCTGCATATTTGGGGTTTTGCACAACTCCTGTTTGTGTTTCGACTACATGTATCTGCTTACAAAAGCTGGGGACTTCCCAAATGTAATGTGCTAATGAGCTCTGCCCTGAAGAAAAGACTCAGGAAACACCATTTCTGCACAAAATATATATTCACAATTTTCATGGCATAACTGGGGTCAGGGAGGATGGAAATGTTCTGTAATCCCCGTTCATTTCTTTTTGGCAATAATGTGAAAGCCTTTGCTGCTGCCTCAAAGTACGTTTACCTGCTTTGCTGTCACTTTGCGTTACCAAGGCTGTAATCTCAACCAGTTGTAAGCCTAAGGATATCATGTAGCCAATTAGACTGAACCTGTCTGTGACGATTCTCAGCCATCCAGGTGAGCTTATCTATAAGTTGAGTCATGGCAACCAGATATCTTTTTCTTGAGAGATAGAAACGTTTCGCTGCACATCCAAGCTGAGGAAGCTGTTTGGATGAGCAGCAAAACGTTTCTCTCTCTCTAGAAAAATGTCCACTGGCAACGACTCAACTTCCAGAGAAGAATTAGACAGAACGTTGTAGCAACATTGTGAAGCCAACGCAGAGTGAGGGCAAGGTTTGCAATCTTAATTATCTTAGAGCTGAAGAGCTGGAAGAGATGCTGTGGATCTCTGAGGCCGCTGCTGTCAAGGAAGCACAGTGAGGAACTGAACAGCCAGAAACTTCAACGACTGAGTTGTCCAGCACTTGGTAGCCTACATTTCAGAGTGAGGGCAAGGTGTATAGCCTACATTTTGATTGGGTGCAACACAGGGAATAAAACTGCAGGTCTATCCTTTGCGCTATATGTGGGCTTTTGGCAATGTGAAATTTGGGAGGTACACAGCTAGATTAAATGGCAATGCAATTATTGACTTGGCAGGCCTCCGTGTCATTGCACTTGCAAAGAACTAGCGATCAACTGAGACTGCATCTGTTTCATTTTCAGTAGCATCCTGAGGTTCTTGAGATGTGCTCTTAACAATACTGATGCTCAGACCTTCTTCTCTACAGTCTGTCGTTATCTTTTCAAGGTTCTTTGCAAACATTTATAAACAGCCATCTCATGGACGAAGTGGGTCCTAAACAGAACACCAAGACAGCACACAGCCCCTGGGGGACGGAATGGAAATGTAGGTGGAAGAGAAAGCATCTACCCATCCTACGAAGAATATAAGCATTTTGTTTCTGGCTTGGCCACTGTGTGTCATCACCTCTCCAACCATACCACTCTGGTCCCCTCTGTTGTCTGTAGCTCAATGGCACAGACCATGCTTGGTGTGTGTCACATCATAAGTTAATTTTGTTGGGTAAACCAATCTATCATGCTGATTTCAACTGTATGTTGCATATGGGAGGGGTTATGCATGGCACTAACTGGACTGTTTGGCTTGCCAATCAAGGGAGTTGAATTTCCTGGGGCTTACAAATGCCACGCCTTTCCTCTTCCTGTTCCGACTGCATGGTCTTTGTAGTGTACAGCCATTTTTAGTGTCAGTCCAGCTTTTTCCCACCTGAGAGAAGGATATAGTCTTCTCTCTCTCTCTCTCCGTTCTCCCCTCACCACATGGGTAGAGAACAGAGAAACATATCTTTCGGGACCATTTCTTCTTCTATATTTTCTCTACTTTATTATGAAACAGAGGCTGATACTTCACGTCCATCACATTGCTGTTCGCGGTATGCAGAAATCTAACAGCACATCCATTGCGGGATGAGGGGAGTTCGTCCCGACCACGCCCCCTGAACTGTGATCTAAGCGGGATGAGAGATTCCCCTCCCTGGCCTTGGGAATCTCCTCATCTCACTTCTCATTCCGATACGAGTGCCCGTGAGGTAATCATCGTAACGCAACGTGCCATTCTCCATCTAGTGGCAGGAGTGCGAAGTGCCATTCGCCAGTACATTCCCTATGGAGACAGCAACGCAGTGCAGAGAGATTAAAAGACAAATGCCTCAAACTTAGCTCTGTAACACATTGAAGGCAAGGCTTCGGAGAATCGAAACTTCGAAAAACGGAAGGCCGGAATGAAAAAAACAGAGAACAAAGGCATGGAATTTCACATCTCATCACGGAACGCGGACGTGCGGAAACAGTCATGCCGGTATCATCCATCACGCCCGTGCGTACACGGGAACAGGGACAGAACCGCAAGAAGACCACGTGACCGCGACCAACATCAACACACAACGAACTTCCTCCCGGGACAAGAGTGGACGTGAAGTAACCATCTAAGAAAACCTGGTGACACAAGTTGAGATTGTGAGGAGACTTATTTCTTTACCCTCTTCTAAAGAAACAAGCCTCGTGTCTTTTATGCAAAAGGGCTAGCTTTGCTGGGGATGGGTTTTGGGAACTTCTAAATTGATATAAGGCCTAACAGCCTGTTCTCATGCTCGGCTGCACAAAACCAAAACTGTTTTTTAGCTCTGCCCAACAAATGTCTTGGTTTTTGCTGCCAGAAGAGGAATTAGTGTTATGCAGTGTATGTGGCCCAAGGCCCAAACTTTAACAAAACCTGTGAATGGGAGATATAATAAGGAAAGCCCAGGGAAGCTAGGTGGAGGCAGTAGCAACTCAGACTGGTTCTTCAATGTTAAATCTGACATTCATGAGGTTTTAAAAATGTTAAATATGGCATAATATGATGATTAGGAAAGGGAAACTGGAAATAAGAAAGTTGGCCAGCTGGCAGCAGTGGGGAAAGTGACGGTTAGCTTCACACACAATTACACCGAAACCTGAGATTTCTGTTGTACTTTCAACAGCTTATGTGCCACACAGTTTTTCTGAGTGAGATCACCGTGTTATATTCCTTTCCAGCCACTCCACCTGTTGTTTGCCTTTATTGTTGCATGGAATGAGAGACTTGTGTTAATTGTATTGGAGTGTATTTTTATTGCATCTATTCCATACACTTTTGTTGTACGTACCGTATTGTGACTCGCCACCAGAGCGACAGCGCTAATGGGGTGGCATAGAAGTGGAAATAATAAATAAATGTAATACAGGTATTTTCCATCTATGACACCCCCACTTATGAGTCAAACCCCCCTACTTTTCCAACCCCAAATTACAGTTTTGCAACCATGTGATTTTCTCCTTGTCTTACTTCCATGTATAAGATGACCACCAATTTTTTAGTCTAACAGCTTTAGATAAAAATATAGTCCTATAGTGTATATGGAAAAATACTGTAAATAAATGAGTTGATAAGATGGCCAAACCCACAGCCTAACTGTCTTAGGCCGTGGTCCTACCAGGGTTTTCTGCACAGTTTTCCTGCGGCGAACTGCGTAGTAAAAGATTGCGTGCTAACCGCGAAGAGAAGTAAATTCTGGTCCCGGCCAACCATGCCCCTGGAACAGCAGTTTCAGCGAAGTTCCCTAAACCACCGCCAGGGGATAGATTTAGAAACTTCACTTGAAAATGCTTACTTATTTGCTTCTGTAACCACAACAGGACCCTGAAAATACACAGTAAAATCAGTTGTTCCCATTTATCACCATGGAGGCTTGGAAACTAGAGCCGGAAAGAAGGACAAAATACGAAGTAGACAGGTAGAGACCAAAACAGAATACGAAAATATGACGCATTAGAGAGGACACTAAAAGCACATTGAAAACCACGTGACCACCCGAAAAAAATACGCAGGAAATTTATATATGCAGAAAACTCTGGTAAGACTGTGGCCTTACTGTCTTTCTAACACACTCCAGATAGTTTAGGTTACCAGCTGCATCACTGAGGCATTAAACTCCAACATGTTTAAATCCTCGATGCATTCCAAACATATGTACATCAAAAAACTAGACTGATCACATAAGGATATGTGTTTACATGTGTGGTCTATGTGTGTGAGAGAAAGGACAGATAGACAGACAGAGAGCTGTTGGCTGAGTTAAATTGCAAAAAGATGTTACAAAAATGTCATGTTTTTGGTGGGAGTAAAACCCTCTCTTCTGTTCCACAGCTTCCTTCCTTGCTCCAGGCACCTTCTTAGTTGGGTTAGCTTCACAGCTTGGAAACTAGAGGTAACTTAGTTACTTGCTACCATACCATTAACATTTGGAAGGACGTAATGAAGATGTTAACCCCAGGTCCTGCCAACCTAGCAGTTCGAAAGCATGTAAATGCAAGTAGAGAAATAGGTACCACCATAAAAAGCGGGAAGGTAAACGGTGTTCCATGCACAGAAATGCATTTGGCCATGCCAGCCACATGGTCACAGATTTGCACAACACTGGCTCTTTGGCTTACAAAATGGAGATGAGCACCGCCCGTAGAGTCGGACACAACTAGCACGCATGTGTTTGGGGAATCTTTACCTTTTTAATGAGGGTGTAACCCAGTTCCGTTCTACACATAACAAAACATGTGAGACTGGTATTACTCTTTGTGTGTGTGTGTGTGTGTGTGTGTGTGTGTGTGTGTGAGATGAAGCGATCAGCAACTGTGTTCTTGATAATCTCTCAATTGTTAATAATCTCTTAATACAGTCTGTCTTCGAAAGGCTTGCTGGGAATTGTTGGACAAACAAACAAACACCCCTCCCTCCAAAATGAAACCTCCCAGAATGCTGTTGTTCACTGCCTCTGTAATGAGAAATGTTTCATTGTTTTTTTCCTTCTTAGTTGTCCTGATTAAGGCATTTTTAATGCAGAGTTTTTCTGGTTGTGCACAGTCCCCTCCCCTCCCCAAACATTGGAAATGTTTTTTTAAAAAAACTATAAGATGGAGGTCTTGCATTAACCATTAATATCATCAGCAACTTTTTTGCATCTTCCACCTGGAAATATTCAGTCTAGTTTACACATGTTACTTTTTCTAGCAACTGGTACTCCTGGGTTTGAATTAAATAGTTTCCTCTCCATGTTCAGAGTTAGATTAGCAACAGGCACGAATCCAAAAATAAATTGTAACATTTGTCAGAAAATCGG
Source organism: Phrynocephalus versicolor (assembly GCA_023846285.1). Classification (NCBI taxonomy): domain Eukaryota; kingdom Metazoa; phylum Chordata; class Lepidosauria; order Squamata; family Agamidae; genus Phrynocephalus; species Phrynocephalus versicolor. The sequence goes on along the minus strand of JAHTLZ010000007.1, from coordinate 46,745,461 downwards.
CAATTGATCAAAAATGCATCGCTTTGTATTCATTCAAACTGATTACACCATTGAATATGATGTGATGAATTTTTAGTAATGTTTGATTTGCCATTGCTCTCTCTCTCTCTCTCTCTCTCTCGGCTTTGGCTTTTTTGGAGGGGTTGGGAAGGGTGAGACAAAGCAGCTAATCAATCTGTGGGTTGAACAAAAATATTTGTAAATTTGTGATTGGTAATTCATCATTCTTGAATTACAAATCACAATGAATTGCCATTTTTGAGATTTGTGCCCATATCTGCTTTATATTTATCTTCTTCAGAAAGCAATGGCGTCTGACAACACAGAAGAGGAAAGTTAGGATGTTGCTATTACATCTTTCTTATGAAACTGCTATTGTTTAAACTGTTCATTTTAAAACCATTTTCTTTCTTTCTACGATGTTTTTATATATCGTGTTTCATAGACATTGCCTACTGCCTCAAAGCAAAAGAAAATGCCTTGAATAAAAGAAATAGATGCACTTAGAACAAAAATATAAACCCAGAAGATAACTTCTCCATAAAAAATAAGCTGGGCCATTAGAATAACTTAATCAGCAATTAATACAAGCCATATATAGTTTGTTTGGGTTGACGAAGCATAGACACAGTCACTCTCTAGGGCAGTGATGTCCAAATATTGGCCCTCTAGATATCTGTGAAGATTCTCAGTTATCCAGGTGAGTTTATCTGGAAGTTGAGTCATGGCTACTGGACTTCTCTTTCTTGAGAGATAGAAACGTTTCGCTCTCATCCAAACAGTTTCATCAGTCTGAATACAGCTAGTGTGAGTCCTCCATTTTTTAATCTGACAAGAGGTCAAAGCTGACTATAAGATGGAGGTCTCGCACTAGCTGTATTCAGACTGATGAAGCTGTTTGGATGAGCAGCTAAATGTTTCTCTTTCTCAAGAAAAAGAAGTCCAGTAGCCATAACTCAACTTCCAAAGGCCCTCTAGATGTTTCGGACCACAACTCCCACAGTCCTTTCTCATTGGCAATACAGGCTTGGAATTCTGGACATTGTGGTCCAAAACATCTGGAGGGCCAAAGTTGGGACAGTGATTGTGTGTGAGAGATTGTTAATGTGATGAGAAGCTCTACCCTAATAATCAGCATGTGTGACGATCCCCCTTTCCAGAGGCTGAATTGTGATGGGATTGGTACTGCTGCCACCTTTTATTTCCTTAATAATGCTGCCACCTTTTAAACTCGTCGCCTCATGAATTGGGACTGACTCAGAGATATATAATAAATCAATGATGAAGTTTATTGAGAAGATAATAACTATAACAATATCTGAGGTTGGTATGCGTTGCCTCTAACATATACTGTAACAGATCTAATCAGCTCCACAAGCCTCCCTGCCTTAAATAGCTAGTAAACAGTGTAACCCTCCCTGCCTGACAGAACTCTCAGAGAGCAGTGCTCTCCCAGCACTCACTCTCAACTTAACTGCACTTCTTACTCAACTAACTGCCTAGGCTCCACCCTTTTATATATCATGCCATTCCCCGCCCTCCTGCTGGGATTGGCTGATGATTTGAATATTCATCACTCTTGTCTGCAGGGTTTGTCACAATACCTCCCCCCTTATAAAGAAATTTTAAGGGAGTAAACTTACCTCGGTTTGCTCACTTAAAATTCTCTTCTGGAGCCTATTTAACTAATACATACATTCTTCTGTTTATCATATTCAGCTATACATATCTATAAACTGTTTTATAATATGTTCAACCTTTCTTACTATATAATTCCATTACAGGCAATCATTCTTTCTATATCATTACATTTTAAATAGACTATACCCTTATAACATTAGTTAACATCACAAATTCAAATACCTGTAAATACCTTATCGATCATCCTAGAATCATTCTCTGTTAAGATGCATAAATACATATATTTGTTTTACATATTAAGCTATTTTACTTACCAACATACATACAATTTTTTTAACTTATTTTCTGAATATCACATAAACATTTTGATTTATAGTAAGCTCTAATTATACATTACCTTGCATTTTCATTTTCATTTTCTTTTACAGTTAACTTACATTAAGTTATGGTTTTCACATTTTATGACATTACACTTCCATACTTTTTTTTTTAAAAAACAACACCTTCCTCTTACATCAGTAACAAAATAATAATATTACATTATTATCATTTAACCATGGTCCATGTAATCAATGTCTTCTGCCTCTTGCTGCAATGGCTGGATAATGCTACGCCACGGGTGATCACTTCCTCTGGCACATAAATCCAAAGTCCAGTTCATAGTAAATTGATGCCATTTTTCCTTGGGTTCTTGGAATGTGGGATTCAACTCTTTGACACCACTCCTGGTACAGTTCATTAGAGTCCCCTCAAATGCAGCTTTGTATTCAAGTGACCACTGTATGACATACGGGTGCTCCATTTTTGTCAGTTCAGTCAGTGATATTGCAATGGTGCTCAAATCTGGACCAAGCCTCCTATGATATCCCGCAAGACCCAAAAAAGATCTCACCTTCTCTTTGTTGGTCTGTCTTGGCCACGGGTCCATTGCGTCAATCTTCCTCTGCAGGGGGTCGGTCACGCCTCGTCCCACGATGTGTCTCAGGTAGTTGACTCCTGGATTTCCTAGTCGCCACTGGGATGCTCTTTTCGTCAGGTCAACCTCTCGTATCCGTTGAAGCATGCTGTTCACAGGCTGTCGTTGTTTCTCCCAGGTGTCTTTTGCAACCACCGAGTCAGGTCTGTCATTAGCATCCTTCACTTCCAAGTAGGGTTTCTTCTTTACACGGTTTTCTATTTGCTTTTCAGGTTCCTGCAGCTTCCTAAATTCACTAGCCATCTTATTCTCTTCTGGTATCATTTGTTCCTTGCCCAGTGCCACTTTGTTCCCATCCAGACAAAGTTGCTCATTATTTAATACTTCTTTTCCAAGTTCTGCTTCCATTGATGTAAGCTGCTGTAAGAAATCTTCTTTACTTTCTGATGCACCAGACAATTGCATTTCCAAATTACATATTTCCTTTTCGAGCTGTGCTAATTTTTCTTTGTCTTCTTTTAATTTAAAATATTTTTCTAGTCTGGAGTTCTCTGCTGGTACATAAAGTTCCTCACAAGCTTGTATCATTCTCTCCTCTAGTATGAAATTTTCAGGGTGTTTGGAACTTAAGAAGGGTGTAGTTGTTTTCATTACGTCAAAACATCCCTTCAAACAGTCATCTTGCGTTTGTTCTAGACTAAAGTCTGCTGCTGGCCCTTTTATGTCAGCTAAGTTGTCTTTTCCTACCATTTCAGGCGGTTGAGTTTCCCTCCCATGTGCGTCTCCTGAAATTTGTTCTGCAACTGTGTGGTTGTCACTATCTTGTACATCTTGATGTGCCTGAGCTCGTGTTACTACAAAAGCATTCTGCACATGCCCTAAGACATCTATTCCAATTAAACAGGCACTTGGGATTTGATCTGAAACTCCTACATCCAATGTTCCTTCCCAATTTCTAATCTGTAGTTTTACTTTGGCCATAGGCAATTCTACCTTAGAAGCTCCTATTCCTTTTATACTTAAAGTTTTCCCCGTTTTTAAATCTTCAGTCTTCAAAATGTCAGGGTGTACTAAGGTGACACTGGAGCCGGTATCAATCAAACCCAAATAAGTTTTGCCATTTATGTTTACTGACTCTCCTGAGGTTGCTAGTAATTTCTCATCAGTGTGAATAAAAAAACAATGAACTACTTCGGCTAAGGGAAGCTCTGTCTCTTCTTCACTTTCACCTTCCGATTCTGACTTTTCCACTTCTTTGTGCTCGGGAGTTCCCTCATAACTTTTCCGAATATGAAACACCCTTTTCTCAGTTTTGTCTTGTAATTTTTTAAATTTTGGGCAGAATGGCCTTGTGTGGCCCTCTCCTAAACATTCCCAGCATGTTACCTTATGTTTGTTTTCAGGGCTCCAGTTCCTAACCTTTCCTTCCCTTCTTTCAGGCTTTGGTGACTGGGAACCAATTATTTTTTCTTGCCTTCTTTTATTCTGAGGGGACTTAACATTCTTAGAATCACTTTGGAAGGGTTTCCGTTGATAGTCCCTATTTCTAGGAGTCACTTCTGAAAACCTAGAGTCTCGGATAATATTAATTTCATCTGCAATTTTAGCAGCTTCAATCATGTTCTGTGGCTTTTTATCCTTTACTAGAAATCTGATCTCAGGATGGAATAAACTGTACAGTTGCTCTAACCCAAACACTTGTTTGATTTCTTCAGCTGTGTTAGCATTTTCCATTTTCATCCATTTATTCAATACCTCTGTTAATCTGTAGGCTAGCTGCGCATATGTATCTCCCGGCGCTTTCGTAATTGACCGGAACCTCTTCCTCAGCTGTTCTGCTGAAATACCAATTCTAGTAAACACTAACTCTTTAAAATGAGTATAGTCTCGGGCATGTTCGCTATCAATTTGAGCATATATTTCTTCTAATATTCCAGATAATAATGGCCTCAAACAGGACATTTTCTCTACGTCTGACACGTGTAAATCATCACAAGTTCTCTCAAAAGAAACTAAGAAAGCTTCGATGTTATCTCCTTTCTTGTAGCTAGGGAACCTTTTCAAATCTATTTTCTTGGGAGTTTCACTCAAATTATTGTTATTATTATTGGTATTTTCCTGACTAGCTAACTCAAGTCTTCGCAGCTCTAATTGATATGCCATCCGCTCTCGTTCCATCTCTCTTTCTTTTTCTTTTTCCCGTTCCTCTCTTTCTCTTTCTTTTTCCCGTTCCTCT
>JAHTLZ010000007.1:46726854-46739711 GCA_023846285.1 Phrynocephalus versicolor | reverse complement strand
GTCAAGCCAGACTCCTTTTCCTTTTGGAGTCCTGGCCTCCAGACACTCTAACAGGCCCACCAAAGAAAAATCAGATAGTACTACAGTGTTTTAAGTCTGAATTCCTCTCTCACACACAGGGCTTCCAAGGAACTGAAATTAGCTTCACCTAATTCTCAGTCCTAACCCCTTTTCAGAGGAACTTCCACAGACTACCAACAACACTTGAGGGCTAACTTTTACTAAAGGCTTCTTTTTAAACTTCCAGTTTCAATTTCTTCACAGGGTACAGGCTAAATATTTTGAGCTGGTGACTTTTTCCCTCAGGCAAACTGGATATATTCGAGATCCGACCGCTGCCCACCAAATTGTGACGATCCCCCTTTCCAGAGGCTGAATTGTGATGGGATTGGTACTGCTGCCACCTTTTATTTCCTTAATAATGCTGCCACCTTTTAAACTCATCGCCTCATGAATTGGGACTGACTCAGAGATATATAATAAATCAATGATGAAGTTTATTGAGAAGATAATAACTATAACAATATCTGAGGTTGGTATGCGTTGCCTCTAACATATACTGTAACAGATCTAATCAGCTCCACAAGCCTCCCTGCCTTAAATAGCTAGTAAACAGTGTAACCCTCCCTGCCTGACAGAACTCTCAGAGAGCAGTGCTCTCCCAGCACTCACTCTCAACTTAACTGCACTTCTTACTCAACTAACTGCCTAGGCTCCACCCTTTTATATATCATGCCATTCCCCGCCCTCCTGCTGGGATTGGCTGATGATTTGAATATTCATCACTCTTGTCTGCAGGGTTTGTCACAGCATGACCAGAAAGCCACGACAGCATGGTGGCCTACACATATAGGCAGTATCTGTTTAAGTGTTTGAAGGCACAGGGTTGACATCACCAGTGAGTTTTCCATGAAGATATGGGTTCTATATATAAAGGCTGTAATGTCCACATAGTGGATATATAGGATCCCACCCATCTAGCCAATCAGGAAGCAATGCTTTCATTCAAGCTCAACTTCATTTGTCCTTGTTGATGTCATGTTGAGTATGTGATCCCTGACTTGGTGGGATTATGGAGGAGGAGAACCAGCTGCAGCCACAGAGGTAGAAGTCACCAGCCATTATGGCATAGTATGGTAAGCTTTGGGTACCAGTGCTTATGACACCTATCAAGACAGAACATGTCCAGAGGAGCCCGACCAGGATAGAAACTAATTTGTACCAGGGATGGTTGAGGAAGCTTGGATTTGTTTGGCTTGAGGATAAGACAAAGGAGAGGCACCTTCATTGCCCTCTTCCAGGATGGTGTGATGGCATCTGGCTTGGATGCCTTCAAAAGGGGATTGGACAGATTACCGGAGGAAAAGTCCATCATAGGCTATAAACCATGATGCAGATATGTAATCTCCAGGCTTAAAACTGGAGTCCTTCAAGGGCCAGAGGCAGGGGAGTGGTATCAGGAGACAGATCTCTAGTCTCGTGCGCTCTCAGAGGCATGTGGTGGGGCCACTGTGAGATACAGGAAGTTGGACTAGATGGGCCTTTGGCCTGATCCAGCAGGGCTCTTCTTAATATTTGAAGAGCTTTTATGTGGAAGATGGAGCAGATCTGGAAGGTAGGACTTAAATGAATGGATTCAAATTATGACAAAGGAGATGCCCATTAAAATGGAATGGACTGCCTTGGAGCTTGGTAGGTCCTCCTTTCTTGGAGATTTTTGAAGAACAACTGGACAATGATCTTACTCTTTCTCTTTCTCTTAATCTTAATCTTTGAACAGCAGGGCAAGAAAGGACCTTATGGATCACTGTGCTCAGTGATCCAAGGAGGTACAGTGGGGAACTGAATTCCGACCTTTTTTTGTTTACTTTTAATATAATTTTATTGACAATCCGCTTAAGATAATACATACCATCCAATAAAGCTTGTTATACAGACAATACCGAATAACACAACAAATACATTCTTAAACTATCCAACAGTCCAATCCATATTCCGATTTATCCAATTTAGTTTTCTGTATAACATCTGAGGTTAATAAAGGTTGCCATCTATTCAGAAATGTATCATGTTCTATCTTTCCCCTGTATAGTTTAAACCTACTAGTCAGTTTTTCCATAACTGCAACTTCCAATATTCAGTTTACGAATTTTGGGAGTGAGAGATCCTGGCCATATTTCCAATCGTGTGTAATTTCCATTTTAGCCATGCCCATGAGAATTGCTATTACAGTGGTCTCCCGCCCATTCGCGGTTCATATACTGTGGTCCTGCTATATCGCGGGAATGCAGTATATGAAAAAAGTCCCCCCTAGGGTATAGGGGAAAAGTCCTGTTTCAAGCCTCCCATACTTACCCCAGGACTGGCACTGCCCTGAATGGGCCTGCGAGGGCCTTCCCGGGCCTTCTGGAGGCCCCAAAATGGATTCCCTATGAACTGGAAGTGACTGACTTCTGGTTTGCTGAAATTCATTTCTGAGGCCTCCAAGAACCTTTCTAGGCCTGTTGGAGGCCTCAGAAAGGATTTCCAGTTTACCGGAAGTGACTTCCAGTTTGCAGGGAAGCCCTTTTAGGGCTCCAGAAGGCCTGGGAAGGCTCTCACAGGCCCATTTGTGGTAGGGCCTGGCTGGGGATAAGTACAAGAGCCCCCAGCTAGGTTCCCCCAGGCCTGACTCGACCTGTATCCGCATATAGCAGATTTTCAATTATCGCGGGTCAGGTCAGGTCCCTAAAACCTGCGATAGGCGGGGATCACTGTAATTCTTAATTAGTTTTTCATTATCCCCAGTAAATAATGAGAATAACATCAACATTTCATTTGGAACTATTTTCTGTTTAGTTAATTTCTCTATCCAGTTAATTACCTTATTCAAAAATGTCTCTATATTTGCGCATGTCAAACACATATGCTCTAAAGATCCAAGGAGGCACAGTGAGGAACTGAACTCCAACCTCCACAGAGCAAGAGAGCAAAACCAATGAAATTTCTACCAGTTCGGTTAAGGAATGTTTTGCACACCCCTTTCGTCAACACAATGCTACGTCGGCTGTTTTGTTCCTCAAAGTTTCTCTATGTACATAAACATACTCAATAACACTGACACACTTAACACCCAGCAACAAATTGATGACAGCACCCACTGAATGGATAGATGAACCACAGGTCACACGAATAAAAGGAAAAGCATCTGCAGCATCTGTGGGAGAAATTTCAAATACAATCACAGCAATTATGATTATAGCTTTGTAGATTCTCTTGCATTTAATTGTGATTTGTCATTCTTTACAGGCAAAGAGAATAGACAAAAATGGACTACCAACTATAATGCAAAAGAGAAGCAATCTGCGATGTGAATGGGACCTTCTTTTATGCGCCATGCCCTCCCTGCCTTAATGCCTAAACATGGCATTGCTGTCGTAATAATTTACCATTGTGAAATCCTGAGGACAAAATGGATTTAGCAGAGATGGAAAGGATGGAAACCAGCGAGTAGTATTATTTATTTCACTTATGAAGATAAAGTGGATTATTAAGTGCTATTATAATGACTTAAAGAGGGGGTCCTTTTCAATAATTACAAGTAGATGGTGACTTTTTTTTTAACAACTGTGTTGGTAGAAAGAAAAAGTCAAATTCAGTTGTGGTTGATGACCTCCTGGGATAGAAATTCCACCTCATTTCATTATCACATAGTAAGAGGAAAAAGCACAACAATGAGATAGCCTGTTAGGGTTCCTTTTTTTGTCACTCTAAGAAATTTTACACAATTAGCAAGAGAAACTTGCTTTTTTTAGTAAAACATGCATTGGACAAAAATATTATAAGTGCTCTGGCACGATCTGTTAAACCTAGTAGATTAGATATACGGTTTGGATTGTCTGATCACCCGTTCCTTTCTTTTTGTGCCTGGTGCATGTCTGTATGTATATCTGTGTCCGTGTGTCTTTGAATCTGTATGTCTGTGCTTTGTGTGAATCTGTATTTAAAGAAGTGCTAGTTTTGTGAAAAAGATACAGTCAACATGCAGTAAATGCCCAATTCCCATGCTAATGATTAGAACTCTTGTAGTGATTACCAAATCTTTGCCAATTCCTGACCATTTCTAGATTGCCTGTGTGACAAAAACCTGCACATGTATAGATCACCTAGTGACAACCAGCTGAAAAGAGATTGGCTGTATTATGTCAGAAGAGAGAACCAATTAGAAGTTGTCAGCTGATGCTATAAGAAGAGAGAGGAGCAGGAGAAAAAAGAGTTAACGGAATGTTTTTCCAAGGAAATAATAATATAAGTTTTTTATATTACAAAAGAGGCATAATCAAAACTCTTGTAGACCGGGCAAACAAACTGTGAAGCTGAATTTCTCAACATTGAACTCTGTCACCTGGACTGGCCCCTACAGGCAAATGGCTATTCCAAGAATGAAATCAAAATAGCCAACTGAAGAAGAAAAACAGCCTCCAACAAGCAAAGTATTTCTGCCATACATAAAAGGAGTATGGACCACATGGGACAAAGTGTTGAAAAAACACAACCAACAAACAATATTTAGACCCACCACAAAAATACAACAGATGCTACAGTCAGCAAAAGACAAAAGGAACCCACTCGTCACTGCAGGAGTATACCAGATACCTTGTAGTTGTGGACATGTATATATTGGAGCCACAAAGCACAGCATCCAGACCAGAATCAAAGAACACGAAGGACACTGCAGACTAAAACAACCCAAAAAATCAGCAGTAGCTGAACACACCCTGAAACAAACTGGACATGAAATCCTCTTCCAGGACACAGAGGTACTGGACAACATTACCAACCACTATGTCAGTCTACACAGGGAAGCCACTGAAATCCACAAACATAAGCAGAGTTTCAACAAAAAAGAAGAAACTCAAAATCAACAAAGCCTGGCTTCCAGTACTAAAAGCTGCAGAGTGCAAAAGATCAAAGCTCAATGATTCCCATCGAGCCACAAGCAAAAGTGATCAGTTCACACACAATAGAACACCTAACGACACCCACCAAGGATAGTTGCTGCTACCCCTGATTACATTGAAACTTCTTAATCCCTTCATCACAATACAATGACTAAGACCTATGTTCCTGCAGAGGACAAGTTTCCTCTTTCCCACAACTGTAAAAATCCCAGTCTCACTCACTTTATAATCCAGAGCACAGAGAGAACTCCTAGTTCCCTGTACTCCTTGCCCTCTGAAGATGCCAGCCACAGAGTCTGGCAAAATGTCAGGAAGGAAAACTTCCAGAACTTGGCCAAACAGCCTGAAAAAGTCACAACAACTATAATATAAATTCTTTGTAACGACCATATGAACATTACACTTTTTCAATAAAGAACTACAGTTTATCTTTCAGCTTAAACTTACACTCAGTTCTTAAAGCTTTGGACTTGAGAAAAGTCCAGAGAAAATAAAGGACAGTTTTGAATGTGAATTGGCAGATCAGGAGTGGTCACAGCTCATCCTAAAAGGGAGATAGGATATTGGTGAGATTCTTCCTAGCTCCATCTGTAGAAGTTTATGTCATCCTTTAGATTTCATTAAGGATTTCTAAAAGTAGCAAAGGACTGGAGGATTCTTAGTAGTTCTAGATATTTCTTGGACAATTCTCTTGTTGCTCAGAGCTTGACCTTTGGTTTTGGTTTTCATTCATCTTGAGTACTCCCTGATGGGAAGTGGAAAAAAATTACTTTTTGTCTATAACCTACCAGATCTTCCTGGTACCTGGATAGACTAGTCCCCTACCTTTAGAATCCTGCCAATAGTAGCAAAACTGGTTGCTAATGTACACTACCTTACAGTATTTCCTCACTATAAACTCTAATGATCAAGAGTAAACCTTGATCATGCAACCCAGCGGGGTGTCCCATAGCCATCTCTGTTATGTTAGAAAACTCTAAGTGGGACACTGTGTTGATAGATAGAAAGGTTTACATTTCCTACTACCATCTAGCATACTACACAGCTTTAAGAATATATTTCTTTTTCAAGAACATGTTTCTTTAAATTTTATGTTTTCAGGGAGCATTTCCCATGATTTGGGGCATATTGACAAAAGGTTCTTACGTCTAAAATTATAATTTTTCAACGTGGCTGTTGGAGAGGGGGATGGGGATATTAAATAAATAAATAAATAAATAAATAAATAAATAAATAAATAAATAAATAAATAAATAAATAGCTCCAGAGTCCATGAATGCAACAAAGCAAAATGAGGGCCACAACAATTATCTTTTGAAGGGAACACACAACACAAAGAATCAATTAAATAAATACTTATAACTAATTAAATATCCCCCCCCCCAACACACAAACAACATTTTCCTTCATGTCACTGACTGCTTTCGGCATTTCTATTTAAAATGGAAGAGGTCAAAACGGTGACTCCACTACTTGCTAGAGCAAGTCACAGATGGGGAAAGAACAATCAGAGTCTGGATAGGTTCTTTATGAATGTGTGTAATCAGATTATGCTAATTTTCTTAAACCCCCGTTTTCAAAAGCTAACATTTCTCATTAGCTTGTGTACTGCTTAATTGTTTCATGGCCCCTCGTGCAGGTGGTGTGCATGCAAACTCTCTCTCTCTCTCTCTCTCTCTCTCTCTCTCTCTCTCTCTCACACACACACACACACACACACACACACACACACACACACACACACACCAAAATAGGGTAGGTATATAAAGGCTGTGTGTGAGAGAGAGAGACAGAGAGAAAAAGAGAATGCATGTGAGTCTTGTTTAAAGAAAGAGTTCCTAGAAATGCCAACGGATGACATTTCACGCGAGAAAGCTCTGCTTTTCAGGATGTTGGGTTCATTCTGCCATGGCTGATTATAAAAACAAAAACAAGGGGAGAGATGGCTTTCTTACAAAGCCGAGCCAAGTGATGCTAGATTTGAAAAAGGGGCCCAGGATCCTATGGGGTTTGCATAGGGCATAAGAATATAAGAACAGCCATTGTTGATCAGGCCAAAGTCCCATCTAGTCTAGCTTCCTGTATCTCACAGTGGCCCCACCAAATGTGTCTGGGAGCACAAGAGACCAGATATCTATCACCTGATACCACCCTGGCCCTTGAGGTACCCTGGTTTTAAGTCTGGAGATTACACATCTCCATCATGGTTTGTAACCTGTGATAGACTTTTCCTCCAGGAATCTGTACAATCTTCCTATGGCAGGGAGATCCACAGACGAACAACGCACTGGGTTAATTTTTTTTTGGTCTGTTCTCACTCTCCCAACTCTCAGTTTGAGTGGATGTCCCCTAGTTCTGGTATTATGTGAGAGGGAGAAGAGTGTCCCTCTATCCACTTTACTCATGCCCTGCATTATTTTGTACATCTCAATCATATTCATCAGTAGGGACTGCGCAGAAAGGGTGACAGACTTCCGTTTGTTGGGAGTCCATATTGAGGAGAATTTAACCTGGAGCGTAAACACCTCTGAGCTGCTGAAAAAGGCCCAACAGAGACTGTACTTTCTGATAGTGCTCAGAAAGAATAACATCACTCAGAGACTATTGGTGTCTTTTTATCGATGTGTAGTAGAAAGTGTACTGAAGTACTGCAAAGTGTACTGAAGTACTGCACAGTTGCACAGTGGCTCAGAGGAAATCACTCTAGAGGGTTATCAATATGGCACAGAAGATCATCGGATGCCCACTCCTCACATTGGAGGAATTACACAGCTCCCGCTGTCTTAAGAAAGCTCAATTGTAGGAGATATTTCTCATCCTGGACACTCTCTGTTTGTACCATTACCATCAGGCAGAAGGTAGAGATCTATTAGAACAAGGATAGAAAGATTCAGAAATAGTTTTTACCTAATAGCAGTAACCATGCTAAATTCTGTTAAAAATTAAGTTGACGGGTAATATTAGTGTTGAATGTGTTACATATATATTGTATGGGGGATTGTGTATGGCTGTTGTTGTTTTTTAAATTGTAGTTTTTATGGATTGTGTATAGAGATGGGCACGACTAGGGAAAATGACGTTTTCGAGTTGTCGTGTGTCAGAGGCAGCCCGTTTCGGCTTGCTTCCGTTTTTTGTGAAAATTCGCAAAAATTAGTCGGTTCGTTTTTTCGTTTTTTTGTTGTCGTTAGTACTGGTTTGGGGGGGTTAGCGGGCTTCTGGAGGCAGCTGCAGGAGTCAGCCAGAGCCACAAGTGACGGACTGGCAGACTCTTTGCACCCGCTGCGTCTCACGTACTTGCATGTAGTGCAATGCAAGTAGATCTGGCTTAGGGTTAAGATGGGTTAGCGCAAGGGCTAGGGTTAGCCTAGTGACGGGTGAGGTTAGGGTGAGTATTGGGGTGCACCTCTGGGTGCCTCTCTGATCCACTTAGAAGGACAGTGTACTGGCGTATGGGTTAGGTTTAGGCTGAGGGTTCGGGTTTGGGCTACGATTAGTGGGCTGTTTATGCCCGATTGGCACATCCCAGAAGTCTCTGTGGTCAACCTGGCCAAGTGGCCATGCGATTGGTGGAAAATTTGCATGGTCCACTCCCATGGGCGAGCCCATCATTGCGAATGCGCAGGTGTAAAAACATAAAATAAAATAAAATAAAATAAAATCAACGGAGACTTTTTTTGCAAGAAAAACCCACTGCTGCTACTGTAAAAATTCAAGCATTTAAAATAGCTAATTTTCGCATGTTTCTGTGGTGCTTTGGTGGGGTTTTGGGCAACGATTTCAAAAAAAAATTGCGGTCGCCATTTTGGATCCCCCCGCACTGCATGGCAAATGGATGAGCCCTCCCAGCCTGGTACCAGCAGCGCAGCAGTAGCAATAGCCAAGGAGAGGGGGGAGGGGAACCCCCCCCAAATAAAACACCTTTCTGGCCTGGTAGGTGCCCTCAGACAGTTTTCGCCTTCTTTTAGGGCCGGGAATCGGTTTTTTTTTTAACTTTTAAAAACTTTTTTTCTGTGCCGCTTGGCATTGCGCGATTGAGCGAAGCAAGGAACAACCACAACAAATCAGACCAAAATTGTTCGTTTGTCGGTTCGAGCTCGAATTCTGGCAGAGTAATTCCCGTTACCGTTTCCGTAGAGTAACGGATACGAGTAACGGAAATGGAAACGGGATTACCGCTAAGTCGTGCCCATCTCTAATTGGGTATGAATGTTGCCAGGTGAAAGAGTGTAGGGCTGTGTGTGTATGTTTGGTTTTTATGTCAGTTTTAAATGAGTGTAGGTGATGTTCAGCGTGTGAATGTTGGAGTATGTGTATAGATGGTTTGTTCTTAAATGGCAGATTTTACGTCTTGGATTTTTATGCTGGGGTGTGTGACTGACTGACTTGATGGCCCTTTTAATCTCGTTGTATTTATACAATGACAATAAATCCCATTCCACTCCATTCCATTCTATTATTCCACCCCCAGGCGGCTTTTTTCCAGACTAAGAGCCCCAAATGTTTTAGCCTTTCCTCATAAGGGAGGTCCCCCAGCCCAGTAATCATTTTAGTCATTCCCTTTTGCATAAACTAGAGATGGGCATGAACCGGAAAACTGGTGGTTCGTGATGGTTCATGGTTCATGGCTAAGTGCCTGAAAAAAGGACCAGTTTGTGCCAAGAGGGACCACCCGTCTTCTCACCCACCCTTTTCTCACTGGCCTTGTCCCTTCTGTACCTGGTTCTGCCACCACCGTCAAACTGGAGCAAAGTGACGTGGGTGGGGAGTTCGATGCTTTGTTTTGATTCAGCAAAAGATACCCAAACTGGGTTGCGAGCCCAACCCTGAACTAACCCGAATTGTTGGTTTTTCTGGTTCGTGCCCATCTCTAGTACAAACCACAAAAATTGCATAACTGATATACACAAGATGTAAGTAGCTCATGCAATGTGTTTTGAACCCAAGCACTGGAAAGATGGGTTGAAAACTGCAAACAAAACATAAACAAACCCCCATACCTGCATAGTTCCCCTAAGCATGTATGGTTGTTTACAATTGGATTCTGGCCCATTCTTCCAGCTGGTACATTTTGCTGTTTCAAGGCACTCCCCACCCCATTTTGGACTGTGCCACTGCAGGCAAGTGATCATAGCTGCCATGGCTTAGCTTCTGAATCCCAATTAAATCAATTAGAAAGATTTTTTTCCCTAGGGGGCACCCCCTTTGAAGACTAATAACTCCCTTGAGCCCCAAAACCTCCCCAAATGTTGGGGGTTGACAGGAAAGAGTTCAAACTTGCACCACAGCCATTTTGTTGCCAAAACTAGTGATCACAGCAGCAAAATGGCATCAAAATCGCTGTGGAGCAAGTTTGAACTCTTCCTTTTAACCCCCGCCCCCCAAAAAAATTTGGAGAGGTTCTGGGGTCAGGGGGTAGAGTTATTAATCTCCAAAGGAGGTGCCCCTAAGAAAAAATATTTCCAATTGATTGAATCGGGATTTGGAAGCCAAGGCACAGTAACGCTAATCCCCCCCCCCCCCGTGGGGGTGGGATTGCAGTTTCTAGGTTCAGTTAGAATAATTTTTTCCTGGGGCACTCCCTTTGGAGCTTAATAATTCATCCCCTTGACCCACAAACATTTCCAAATTTCAGGGGCTTACAGGGAAGAGCTTGAGGAAGCTCCCCTACCATTTCCTCTAGGATGAATCATTTCATTCCTAGAGGGAAAATGGTGCTTCATTTTGTGATGAAATGTGTCCTACTGTTTAGTTACGTATTGAAGTATTTTGTTAAACAACAAAATGACAAAACAGTGTTTCATTTTTCGTTTTGTGCCCATCTCTAGTTTCCACAAAAGAGAAATGTAGAGTGTACCGCCTAGGTTTAAAAAAAACGAGTTGCACAGATATAGGATGAGATACATCTTGCTGGAGAATAGTGTGTGTGAAAGGGATATCGAAGTCTGGGTGGATCACAGATTGAACACGAGTCAGCAGTGTGACACAGCGGCCAAGAAAGCCAATGCAATTCTTGGTTGTATCAACAGAAGCATAGGGTCTAGATCAAGGGAAGTGATAGTACCAATCTATTCTACTCAGGTCAGACCCCACCTGGAGTACTGTGTCCAGTTCTTTGTACCTCAATTTAAAATGGATGTTGACAACTTCGAATGGGTTCACAGGAGGGTGCCCAAGATGGTTAAAGTTCTGGAAGCAATGACTTAAGACGAGCAGCTTGGGGAGCTCAGAATGTTTAGTCTTACAAAAAGAAGGTTGAGAGGGGGATATGATAGCCATGTTTTAAATATCTAAAAAGATGTCATATCGAAGATGGGACTGGTTTGTTTTCCATGGCTTCAGAGACTAGGACTCGAGGCAATGGTTTCAAACTACAGGAAAAGAGATTCCATTTGACCATTAGGAAGAACTTCATGATGGTTAGAGCCATTCGGCAGTGAAATATGCTGCCACAGAGGTTGGTGAAGTTCTCTTCTTTGGAGGTTTGTAAGCAGAGGATGGTTGGCCATCTGTCAGAAATACTGTGATGGGGGTTCCTGCATGGCAGGGGGTTGGACTGGATGGCTCTTGATGTCTCTTCCAACTCTATGATTCCATGTTTTTATGATTCTATGACCAGACACATGGACTTTCCAATGGATGGCATTTTTCAAAGAAGGATTTCTGTCTGGCAGTTCATAAAATGGTGGACTGCTCTCCATACCCTAATGGATGCCAGTGGTGGGAGCACTAGCATCAAAAGTGACGTGATCAGCACTATTACTACTTACATCTTGCACTTGGCTGGCAGTCCTAGGGTGACCTCAGATGGCATCATTCTCTGGTGCTGAGCCAAATATAATCCTTGATGAGGCAACTAGGTAAGAAGCAGCCCGTTGGCAGTGACAGATGGAGCACTGCCTTGATTATTTTAAATACACACCAACCTTCTTTTGAGTAATATATTCTTGGGGGGGAGTTCATCCACTTTCTGCTTGGCACACAGCCTGGGCTCCCATTCTTAGAAGAGAAGATTTGTCTGCTAATTCCCAGCCTTGTTATTATTTTTAGGTGCACTTCTTGCAAAGGCAAGAGTTTCTTGCATTAAACACATCTGCTGTGGTGGTTGATCAATTGGGTAGCGTGAGAGAAAGGAGGAGTGAGTGAAAGTACCTCAGAACTGGTAGAGAAATGATATTCAGTGGGCACAGTGGAATCTGGAAAGCTTATAAGAGTATGGGGCTGGCCCTACTGTTAGACAAGGGGAGGAAGCATGGTATTGGGGGTGGGGTGGCAGCGGTCAGTTACACAGACTGCCCTGTGCCTTTAAACTTATCCCATTGCTAAGAGGTCACTATCCCATCAGCATGGCTGAATGAAGATTTTGGAAGGAAGTGCCTATGCAAAATCCTCATGGACTTGTGTACATGATGTGCACATTGAAATGTATGCGTAAGTAGCATTAACCTTAATATTTGGGCTAGTTGAGGAAATGTTCCTGTGCCTCAGTGAGAAGAACTCTGGAGTTCAGAAATCAGCATGGACCATGGTCATAACAGTAACATAACTCTTGTGGTTCTATAACTTTTAATGGTGTTCCTGTTGTGTTGTGACATCACATGGCATTTACAGTATTCCAAGATGTGCATTCCAGTGTGTTTAGGGGCTACTGAGTTATTTTCCTTCCAATTCAATTCTAGAGCTTCTTGTTGAGACTGTTTGACAGAAGTTACCTGACACATCAACACAAACACTGCAAAATAATTTAAAAAGTAAAAACATTTCAGAAGGACATGCATTATGACAGTAGTTCAAAAAAGTTGCCAATAAATCACTGTCTCTCACACATGACCTGCTTTGGACAGTGATGGACCATCCATCCATCCATCCATCCATCCATCCATCCATCCATCCATCCATCCATCCATCCATCCATCCATC
>JAHTLZ010000007.1:46711721-46726844 GCA_023846285.1 Phrynocephalus versicolor | reverse complement strand
ATCCATCCATCCATCCATCCATCCATCCATCCATCCATCCATCCATCTCACCTCATAGTGCATGCACTAGTCTTCATCAAAGCTTTTTAAGCAAAGTGTTCTGTTTATATACTGCCCCATACCACTTCAAGTAGTCTCCGGATGGTTTACAGTTTAATTACAGTAATGCAGGCTACACATCGTCCCCCACCCTCCGGGCAAGCTAGGTACTCATTTTACCAACCTCAGAAGGATGGAAGGCTGAGTCAACCTTGAGCCTGTTACCTGGGATTGAACCCAGGTCGTGAGCACAGTTTTAGCTGCAGTACAGGCATTTAACCACTGCGCCACGGGGTAGATGGCCATCAGCCAGCTGCATAACTTATTAAGTTAGGCCTCTGCCTATGGAGGCAGAGGTTGGGAGTTCAGTCCTCCACTCTGCCTCTTTGTCAAGGGCAGGACTTGATGATCAAGAGGGTCCTTCCAGCTGTGCAATTCTAAGACTATACTATATACCTTGTGGCAGCAAATGGCATGCATTTTAACTATGTGCTCCATGGAGCCTTTTTCTTCTGGCTCTCTTCCCCAACCCCCAAATAATATTGAATATCATGGAATTCCAGGCATGCCCGCCAAGTTGACGTATTGCCAGTGATGAGGTTTATCCAAAGCGTAACACGATCAATGTATTTTTTAAGAGCGGGCTGTGGTGCATATTTGCCTTTTACCTGAAGGGCCATATGGTCCCTCTGTGCAGCCAAGGCCATTAAAACAGATGGACCTGGTCTGTATCTGATTCCTAACTGATGTAATCTTGATCTCTTCGGGTTAAGCCCCCCACCACCAATTAGTTTGGGTTGGAGGTGGGTGGGACATGATTGGTCCCAGATGGTAAGAAAGATTCGTTCTTCCTCCATTCCTTTTTTAAATGATAGACATAAAGATACCCTGTAGATAAGCATGCTGAGACAAGGTGCCAAAGGAGAAAATCTGATTAACTTTCTCAACATGTGACCCCAAACTTAGTGAAGGAATGAAGTAACTCTACCAAACCATCATGCCATATCAACCCCTTCTAAGATGAACAATTTGAACTGAGCTTGGGATTTTTTTTGGGGGGGGGGGCATTCAGCAGAGTCCCTCTTCCACACAATTTAAGCTCTTCTTTCTATTTTGGAGATGTCTGATGTTACCCCGTGAGAGGTCAAATGCAGTGTAGTGGCCCTTGCATTGAACAAATCTCCTCTTGGAGATATTAAGCCAAGGAGGTATCAAAAGCAGTGGCACAACTAATCATAAATAACTAGTTCCCTAGAGCTTGGAATGCTCCATTTTAAAAAGAAAGTGTTCTGCTGCTTTTATACCACCCCATACCACTTCAAGTAGTCTCTGGGTGGTTTACAGTTTAATTACAGTATGCAGGCTACACATTTCCCCCCAGCAAGCAAGGTACTCATTTTACCGACCTTGGAAGGATGGAAAGCTGAGTCAACCATGAGCTAGCTACCTAGGATTGAAGCCCAGGTCGTGAGCACAGTTTTACCTGCAGTACAGGCATTTAACCACTGCGCCACAAAGCTCCTATAAGAATGTTGCACGACTCCTTTTTCTTCGCGTCCCGGTTGCCATTTTCGTTGTAGTTTCTCCAATTGTCCAATTCACTGTATTGCCCATTATTAACATGCTTTGTTGCAAATTACTTTGTTAGTTCTTTCTTTTTCATGTTAAGGGACGTATGACTATGTTACATTGTATTACAGAAACATAATGAAGAATAATGCCATTCCATTTGTAGTGTAAAATACTAGCTTTTAATGATGTAAGCCACCTTGGGTCCTTTTTAGGGAGAAAGGTAGGATAAAAGATATTTCACATTGACCAAAAAACCCAACCAACCAGCTCACTCCATCCCTGCTCCACGCATGAGTTGACAGTAGAAATAACTAACATGTTGGTTATGTTTATAGTTACAGAGGAATAACTGATGCAAGACTAGGCAATAGATGATACCTGGCCTTCCGGAAGGCGTTAAAGACCTATCTTTTCCGGGAGGCCTTTGGCGATTCCTAATTTTTGTTTTGTTTTTTTTTCTTTTCTTTTCCCCGCCATTGCAACATGTTTTTATCTACCACTGTTTAGTCATTGAGGTGCCATAAGGTTTTAATTTTTTGTTTACTATTATTATTATTTGTCTTGTCTGTGTATTTATTGTAATTTGTGTGGCTACTGTAGCCTGTAAGCCGCTTAGAGTATACCCCACTGTAGATAAGCGGGGTATAAATGCAACAAATAAATAATAAATAATAAATAAATACCTTTATAGGCCACTAATTTTTTTAAAAAAAAAATCCATTGTAAGCTTTCGTGGACAATTATCCACTTCTTCAAACCAAGTACCAAAAAGTCCAAAATTGTCATGGTTTGCCAGGAGATTATTCTTAGATGTAAAGTTCTTAGTGAGATAATGTTCACTAGGTTTGTCTGCCTTAGGTGACGCAGGAGGCCGCTGGGCTGTTGTAAAGTTGCATCTGAAGCCAAGGATTGAGCTTCACACCCAAGTCCTTCAAACAAAAGAGTACAGGTCATGCACACTCATCCACACCACCTCTCCATTTGACTCATCTTCAAAGCATACATGTTTATGTTTGGCCAATGAGGGGGGAAGAGGTAGGTGCAGAAAACCCATGTACTCCATTTAACCTAAGAACCTAAGAACCTAAGAAGAGCCCTGCTGGATCAGGCCAAAGGCCCATCTAGTCCAGCTTCCTGTATCTCACAGTGGGCCCACCAAATGTGTCAGGGAGTGCCCAAGACTGGATATATGTCTCCTGTTGCCACTCCCCTCCATCTGGCCCTTGAAGGACCCATGGTTTGTAACCTGTGATGGACTTTTCCTCCAGGAATCTGTCCAATCCCCTTTTGAAGGCATCAAGGACAGATGTCATCACCACTTTTTTTACCCGCAACACCCTGGGTAAAAAAAATCATTGGGGATCGAGCTACAGTATAGTTTAGTAAATTATTTGGGACCAGATTAAAGGAAAAAGAACATTACCTAGTGGTTGCAGTCCTGCTCTGGTGGTGCTGGAAGTCCATGTGCCTTCTTCTTGGTATGTAGGGTTGTGGCTGGCTCTTTCTTCGTATCCTCATAGTCCCATTGAAATAATAAGGGGGAGCCGTGTGGCCATTACAAAATCCAAATGCATGGTTTGGCTATAGGCAATACTTTAGAGGCCACTGATTTAAAAAAATGTTATAGTTACAGAGAAAAATTGTGGAGGAGGAATAGCTCAGGGTGGTTAGGCCATTGTTCATCTTATGAGCCTAATTCAGGCCAGGATGACAAGAGGTCAAAGCTGTCTATAAGATGGAGGATTTGCACTAGCTGTATTCAGACCGATGAAGCTGTTTGGATGAACAGCGAAACATTTCTATCTCTCAAAAAAGAAGTCCAGTAGCCATGACTCAACTTCCAGATTCTGTTTAAACATTACCCAAGCACTGTATATTCATTTAATGTTTAATGTGATGATCTGATGTCTTTTTAATACAATTTGTCATGATTTAAATGGTGAGATCTGCTTTTAAATTGATGCTGGGAGCTGTCTTGGGCTCTGGAAGGGATGCAGTCAGGATATCACCAAAATGCATAATTAAATACGCCAACCCCACTGTTTCTGGCCCTGGATTCAGCTGCCTTTTATTCAGCCGTGTCGGGATGACAAAGCGGCAGATACAAAGAGAGCCACAGGCCGTTGGCTTTTCACATGGCCCTACCATTGTTCAGTTCAGGATGGGCTTCTCCAGAGAGTTCTGTTTCTTCTTCAAAGGCCCTTCTAGGCTCTGATCTGAAGAGCACTAGAATTGGGAACAATTAGATCGAAGCGTACTCGCCTTCTGGCTGGATTGTAGCCACGGTGAAGAAGCCAACAACATTAATAGAGTGCTACAGGCCCTTTCCCCCCTCTTCACAAAACACAGCATGCTTTTCTAAGCGCCTGATCACGGCTGCCAAATAATTCTGTTCAAAGGGAGGTGGCTGATGTCATGGCTACTGCTTCCTCTCAAACCGCAGCATCGTTGGTCGGCTCCAAGCCTTCTAAGGATTACATTTTGGCTCCATTCGCTCAGATACACTTTGTACACCCTGCGAGCAAGTTAGCATCTGCATGACTCCACGAAAAGCTGTATCTATCTCGTTTCCTGTTCACTATAATGAAAATACAAGTCCAAAAGCCCATTGCTTAAAATGCATCTAAGTCCTTGCTTTAAGAGAAGACATGTTTCCTTTTTGAAAATCGTTATGCCGTATAGCTCTGTATCTCAGTGAGACCTCAGATTTGACAGATTGAAGAAAGTCAGAACACAAAGTGTTCTGCTTATATACTGCCCCATACCACTTCAAATAGTCTCTGGGCAGTTTATAGTTTTTAATTACAGTATACAGGCTACACATTGCCTCCCCCCCCCCCCGGAAGCTGGCTACTCATTTTACCAAACTTGGAAGGATGGAAGGCTGAGTCAACCATGACCCTGCTACCTGGGATTGAACCCCAGGTCGTGTGCACAGTTTTACCTGCAGCACAGGCATTTAACCAATGCACCACAGGGCTCCTTCTACAAAAAAACATAAGAACATAAGAAGAACCATGCTGGATCAGGCCAAAGGCCCATCTAGTCCAGCTTCCTGTATCTCACAGTGGCCCCACCAAATGCCTCTGGGAGAGCATGAGACTAGCTATCTGTCTCCTGATACCACTCCCCTGCATCTGGCCCTTCAAGTACTCTGGTTTTAAACCTGGAGATTACACATCTCCATCATGGTTTGTAACCTGTGATGGACTACTCCTCCATGAATCTGTCCAATCCCCATCCAGGCTAGATGCCATCACCAACTCTTGTGGCAGGGAGTTCCACAGACTAACAACACGCTAGGTAAAAAAAAGATTTTTTTTGTCTGTTCTCACTCTCCCAACCCATAGTTTGAGCTCAGTCATGAATAGAAATAGAATTATTTACGTACCTCACGGTCTTGTACTGTGACAAACACCGAATTTGTCTAGATTCCTTTTTCCTTTTTGGGGGGGCTTAAAAATTCTTTTTTGATATTTTGCTTCTGAAAAGTAAACAAAGAAACAAACAAACAAAACCCGAATACAGTTTTCTGAGAGAAACGAATGTTTTGTTGCGTGATAGGCGTTACTACACAGTGTCTTGTCTTGGAACAGAAAGTGGGAACAAAGAGTGACAAGGGAAAACCCTACCCCAGCACCAGGTTCAGTATTGTCACGCTTAGCACCCATTTCTGGGGACGTGGTCAAGACAAATGTCAGTAGTTGCGCAATGGACGTGAAGTAACTTTTTTTGTACCGCTCCTAAGCGCAACACTAACAGAGACAAACCAGACGTGAAGTAACCACCTGAGCCTTTCTGTTGGCACAACATTCTTTGCTCATAAAGAGGCGATGAAGAAACACATGTAATTTTAATTTGTGTAATTTGTGTAATTTCCATCTGACAAGTGTGGCATCATTTGCTTTAACAAACCACAATAACTTTTTAATAATGGGAATTGAATCATATTTTGTTTTGGGAGAGGGAAGATCAAATTCCACCAGGATTGGAAAGGCTTTTTAAAAATCACAAACAAAGCAGGGGATCGGATGCTTAGGGACATACAGGTGGGAAGAAGTGAATATTCAACCCCAAGGAAAAAAGAGTCATCTAGGGCTTTTTTGGGGGGGGGGGGAGACCTACTGAACAATTCAGGAGATTTACCACTCCAAATGATAAGGGGATAGGCTGCAGTAAAAATAAAAATTAAAAGAAAGGCAGAAAGGTATTCTGTGAGCAGGTGAGACTTGATGTTGAGCAGACACATGCAGACAGATTCTGAGTGGAATGGGGGCAGAAAGCATCCCCCACAGCATATATACATTCAAAGAGCTTGGTATGACCTCCAGCTCACCCATCAGGGAAGCGTTTTACGTTACATACCAGAATTGAGTAATTGTCTCACTAACAGCCACCCAGTGTTGGCTGCACATCTGGTTTTTCTATTTGATCCGACCTCGCCATGCCACCCTGCTGCCTGCCTTGCCCAAATCTAAAAATAAAACTGAACCTCGGGGTAGAAGGACTATTCGAAAAGGAGACAAGGAGTTGTATGTCGCTAGTAGAGATGGGCACGACTCAGCGAAATTTTTGTTTTTGTTTTCGTTTTTCATTTCCGTTATGCAACGAAAACGAAAATGAAAACAAAACAAAAAATTTTGCCCTGTTTTTCGTTTTCGTTATGGCAGACACATCCCAACGAAAAGAATGCTAACGAAAATGAAAAATTTTCATTTTTGTTTTGTTTTTTTGTTTCGTTTCATAATGAAAACGAAAACGAAAAATGCGCAAAAAAACCCCCCGAAAAACAAAAACGAACCAAAACAGACCCCAAAACGAAAAATGAAAAACGAAAAATTATTTTTTTGAGTCGTGCCCATCTCTAGTCGCTAGTGCTTCTAACAGAATCCCAATGATGCTCCACGTCATTTTTGAGTCCCCTAAATTTCTGGAATATAAGTCAGACGTGCCTGATGAAAATGATCTTGACAAGAACTTTACCCCGAAGAATAATCTCCTGGTGAACCACATCTTTTGCCATGTTTGGACGTTTGGTACTTGCTTTGAAGAAGTGGATCTTGTCCACAAATTTTTTATTTATTAATGGCCTATTTATTTATTTATTTATTTATTTTTATACCGCCCGTCTTCCCAGGGGACTCCGGGCGGTTAACAATAATGATTAAAAGACCAATAAAACACAAAGTAACAACAGCAAAAATCAAGAGAAAATTTTAAAAAAGGGGAGGGAGGGGGGACAATACAATAATAGGAGAAAATTATCAGCAACTGGCATCAAAGAAAAGGAGAAAAAAATAAATTAAATTAAAGATCACCAAATGAAGCATGATATGAAGATATCACCTTATAGCCTAGTTTTGCATTTGTATTTTGTAAGGGCTACATGGCTCCCCCTTTTATTTTAAAGTTGCCTCTTTCTCCAGAGGTTGCCACCTGTTTTGGATCACCAAGTCTCCACATTTGGTTCCCACTCAGAATCATAAGGTTGGGAAGCCACCCAAAGTTGTCTTCTCCATTTGCCTGCCGCTGGAGGGAATCCACAATTAAAGGCTTCCTGACAGGTGCCCACCTATCCAGTCGATGCCTAGAAACCTCTAATGGGGAAGAGTCCATCAATGTCTGAGGCACATACCATGACTCTTTAACTGTCTGCCTTCTTGCTTTTTACCAGAACATCCTGGAGCACTAGGTTTCAAGCCTCTTATTCATAGAATCAGAATCATAGAGTTGGAAGAGGCCATCCAGTCCAACCCTCTGCCATGCAGGAACCCCTATCACAGTATTTCCGACAGATGGCCATCCAACCTCTGCTTAAAAACCTCCAAAGAAGGAGACTCCACCACCCTCCGTGGCAGCATATTCCACTGCCGAACAGCTCTAACCATCATGAAGTTCTTCCTAATGTTCAAATGGAATCTCTTCTCCTGCAGTTTGAAACCATTGCCCCGCGTCCTAGTCTCTGAAGGCATGGAAAACAAACCTGTTCCCTCTTCAATGTGACATCCTTTCAAATATTTAAACATAGCGATCATATCCCCTCTCAGCCTTCATTTTGTAAGGCTAAACATTCCCAGCTCCCCAAGCCATTCCTTGTAAGACATTTCTTCGAGACCTTCAACTCTGCAGTGGTCCATGGTTTGGTATCATCCAAGGCAATGCGTTCTATTCAGTCCATCAGTTTTGACTTTGAACTACCACCTCCAAAGACTCAACACACACACACAAAACCTATCCCTTAGTTACAGGGGAGTCTTCATGGGAAACAGTTTATCTGTCCATAAAGAAACAATAGGGAAAGAGGCAGGAAAATGGTAGAAGCCATATATTCCCCTGACCACTAGAGAGCAGTATGTCTCAACTTTGGATCCCCAGATGTTGTTGAACTACAACTCCCAAAAATCCTACCCAACACAGTTAGTGGTGAAGACGTCTGGGAGTTTTCTCCAAAGACATCTGGGGACGCAAGATTGGGAACCACTGCCCTAGAGAATAAAATGTAATTCTGTGGAAGCCTTCTGAACCGATATAAGAATTTTATTCAGTTATATTGTTGTGGGTCAGGAGGAAGGAAACAACACCAGAATTTGTTGGCTCTACCTACTGTTGACCTTGAGTGCACCTTCCACCAACCACCATGCTCTACTGGTCCCAATGGGCCAGCTACCAGGCTGCCATATTTGCTCTATTGTTCTTATGCATTTTGCTGCCTCTGTGGTGATGCATGGTTTGGTATCACCCAAGGCAATGTGTTCTATTGACAAGGCAATGTCCAACTATGGAGAGATAGGATGTCTTGTGTCCTGTCTCACCAGACACACTGGTTGGTCATTCATGGTGCTATTTGGAAGAATGCCCGAGCAGACTTTTAGGTCCACTGGGGTGAACTGACAAATAATTTCTGGTCTTTTGATCCCATCTTTCATCTCAGTGACAGCAAGGTAGGTTCTGCTGTTCTTCTCCTTCCCGATTTATCCTGACAAAGAACTATGAGGAAGGCCAACCTCAGTGAGAGGACTCTTGGTCCAAGGCTTTCCAGTGACTTTCCTGGCCAAGCTGAGATTTGAAGACAAATGTCCTGCATCTAGTCCCAAAGCACTGTACCACATTACACCAACCAAAGGGCAGTTCTATCAAAGGTCTTCTTTAGATATGGGTATGAACCTGTGTGTTTTGGTTTGTCAACACCCGCTTCCTCAGCCAACCTAGCTACTCATGTGGATGAGTTTGTGAGCTTTCAGCAGCTTCTCAACTCAGGCCTCTCTGCTCCCTCCCTTTTGTCCAAGTGGGCAATCAGCCAAGAGGGCACAACAGAGAAGTTTGCCTCCATCACATCCTTACCTGGTCCTGTGCCTCCTCCTCCTCTTCCGTCTCTGCCACCACCATCTTCAGAGACAGCCGCCCAAATCCTGGAAGGGAAGTGGATCTGACTCTTCCCGAATATTGCGCTGGCACAGAAGGAGCAGGCGGTGGCAATTGGACCAGATAGGGGCAGTGGGAAGGGGGCATGGGTGTTCTCCCCCCAGGCCTGAACCAGAAAAACGAACCTCAAACTAGATCTGCGTTCACACGACCACTAAAATCCGCTGCAAAACGCCTGCAGATGCAGAGCATAACATTGTTTTCCCATGAGTAGTGGACTAAAAAAAATAATAAAGTGCAACCATGCCCACCTAAGCACAACCCAGCACATTTTACAAGTACCTGGTCTCGAGGTGGTAAAATCCTTGTTGTTCTTCCGATGCGGATTTTAAACTGTTACTCAAGTCCATGGGAACATGGAAAATCCACACCAAAACCTTTTCACCCCCTGTTATGGTTCCTTTGCTGTGGTTCTCAGTTGTGGGATCAGAACAGTTGCAGATTTTCAAAACGCGACCGTGGGAACATCCGATTTGTGACATCAACCACGTGACCACTCCCGGGGGTGATCCAGATCAAAGCTTGCTCCGGATTTTAGTGGTTGCGTGAAAGTAGCCTAGTTCACTTTTCCAGGATTCCTGGGTGGTTCGTGAGTAGTCATGAACTGCCCTGATTTGATCTTTTTCTGCTTCCTGTGCCCATCTCTAGCCCGCCTCACCAGAGAAGACTGAGTCTTCAGGGGCCATCAGGCTCTTGCTTGGCTTTGCTGAAGAGACCTAACATGGCTGCCCAGCCTAAGAATTGTCATTTAATAGATTCTCTCCTCTCTCTCCCAGCTCTGCACACCAGGAATTCTTAACTGAGAGCTTGAGAAATGGCTGAGCAGAAAAAGATGCCCTTAACTTGTCCCTGCCCCAGGCATTGTACATGACCTCTGCTCCCACCCCTCCCTTGAACCAGAAGAAATCATGTTTGGGTCATCCATTCTCCTTCTATGGCTGTTTCGTTTAATTGTCTTTAAGGAATGCCTCATTGATCTCATGTTTCCCAGGCACATGTCAAGCTTGAGACGCAGCAGGAATTAAAGAAGAAGGGCAGGCCCGGTTCAGGAATATGAAAGAGCAAATCTAAGAAGATTGATTATACGGGAAACTACAAGCTCCTCTTAATTGGTGATTGAGGACATCATTTGTCCAGTAATTGGCAAAAGTCGGAATAGCCATGGCATTGAGTTTTGGCTTCCAGAGAGGGAGAAAATAAAATAAACATCCCTTCCCGTTATTAATTTGTGTGCTTTGTAGCTTGCTGTGCTTACTGAATTCCCTTTCAGAGTATTTTTATAGAATAAAATTAGAGCGGTGGCACAATCAGTTCAATGAAGGCAAAATGCCCACCAAAGAGCTGCTCTCACGGCATATTTAGAAATCCTTGGGTCTGTCAAGAAATAACCTGATCCATCCTGTTCCTTTTAGTAGACATTCAGATCCAGTCAGTTTCAAGGCTCATGACATTACTTGTGCTGTGTTTCTTGTTCCCTGTTTTAAAGAAAGAAAAAAAACCCCAAAACTAAACACACAAAAACGCAAAACAAACACACACATATCCAAACAAATCTTTAGAGTTGGGTGAGAAGAAGGCAGAAAGCAACCATATGAAGGGGCAACACAGTGGTACCACACGCAAACAACATCTCCTAGCCCAGGGATGGCAAAACTTTTTGGCACCGAGTGCCCAAACTCAGTGATGGGGAGAGCGGTGGCAGGGGGGGTTGAAATCCGCATCAGTGGGGTGGGGGTGGGGATGGGAGAAAGGCAGCAAGGGCGACAGGGGCAGCGGGGTCAAGGACATCGGCGGCAGTGGTGGGAGGGGAAAGGATGGTGGCGGTGATGTCGGCAGAGGCGGGGTTGGGTTGTTGGCAGCAGGGGACGCAAGGTCAATGGCGATGGGGAAGGTGGTGGCAGTGGGGGGGGTCGGGATTGGTGGTAGTGGGGGGCAGGGGTGGGGGTGAGGGTGAGGGCAGCCAGGGTGACAGGGCGACGGGGTCAGTGTCGTTGGCGGCGGCGGTGGGAGGGGCAGGGATGGTGTCAGTGATGACAGTGGGATCGGCAGAGGCGGACCCACAACATGCTCCATCCCCCCCCCCTCTGCAAATTCCTTATGGCTGGTCCAGCGGAGGGGGAAGTGGGGCAGGGAGCATGTTGCGTGCCAGGCGAAAGCTCTTTGTGTGCCACCTTTGGCACGCATGCCATAGGTTCGCCATCCCTGGTCTAGGGCCTTCTGATTTCTCACCAAAGGGTGTGTGTGTGGGGGGGGGGAAACACCAATGGCTGAGGTGTTTACAAGTTTAACGTCTCCCCCCCCCCAATTATAGGAGCTCCACTGGCTGCTGATTGGTTCTGTGATGAATGCAAGGTGTTCTTTTTCTAACCTATAAAGTCCTAAATGGCTTGGACCCATGCTGTCCCAAGGACCACATATTTCTTCCTGAGCCTGACCAGATGTCAGGATCACCAGGAGAGGCCTTTCTCTCATTCCAACCACCTTTGCACAGGAGTAGGCCTTTTCTGTCGCTGCTCTCAGACTCTGGAACTCTCTCCCACAAGAAGCCAGGCTGGCCGCATCTTTTATCTCCTTCTGCAAGCAAGCAAAGGCCGTTCTCTTCAGGACAGCTTTCCCTGGGTGACTGGCCAGCTGGGTTGGTCTATTCCATGGATGACTGTACCTTACTGCTTATAGAAATATAGAATCATAGATTTGGAAGAGACCTCAAGGGCCATCCAGTCCAACCCCCTGACATGCAGGAAGCCCCATCACAGTGCTCCTGACAGATGGCCATCCAGCCTCTGCTTAAAGACCTCCAAAGAAGGAGACCCCACCACCCTCCGTGGCAGCATATTCCACTGCCAAACAGCTCTAACCGTCAGGAAGTTCTTCCTAATGTTCAAACGGAATATCTCTTCCTGTAGTTTGAATGTATTGCTTTGAATGTATTGCTTTTGTTTACCATTTCTTCAAGTGGCATTTGTCTGATCCTTTTTAGTATTTGTGTGCTTACTTTTTTAGTTTTAGGCCCTGCGTTTTAATGGCGTAAGCCACCTCAGCTCATTTTTTAAGGGAAAAAGACAGGGAATTAATTAATTAATTAATTGTTGGTAGCAAGGCCCCCTGGCAGCCATCTTCATGCTTCCCTGACCCACATCGGAAGAGGGAGCTGGAAGTTCTTACTAGCCATTAATACAGTCTTTTTGGACAAGCATGCAAAACCAGACTGAATTAGGAGGCTTGGTGTGAGTCGAGGGCAATTTGAAGGGGTGGGATAAGGAGCCACTAGTCACTTCCAGGTCAATTCCCAATCACAATCACTCTCTTTTATCCCTCTCACCATTCATGAGGTTAAAAAGAGGGACAATGGTTTGAACGGAGGAAAGGAGCAATAGAAGGGCAGGCAGTAGACACGTCCTTCCAATGGAGAAGCCAAGTGACAGCTGAAGCCCTCAACAAAACCTAAAGTCTCCAGCCATGGAGACACTAAGGAGAGTTCAGATTAAGGTCACCACATGGCATCCCTCTTTTCCTCTTTGCAGGCACTCCCACTGCCATTTTATAGAGTTGTAGGGGAAACTTGGGTCACAGTTCAGGTAACCTTTTAGTGTTTCTAGAATACTCTTTTTCTTTGTTCTCTCACCCAGCTGGTTTTAATACATTGACTTGAAATATAGACCAGTACCCTCTCTGCCTGCCCAATGGGAATGATGCCATCATCAACAGGAGGCTCCCAATTTCATTTTTCCCCATGTTAGGATGCTTTGTGACTCATGTATGAGAAAAGCATGTTCGCCCCCCAAAATAGAAGAACGAACTCATTAATCAGCAGCACTGCATAGATGATGGTGGTGACATCATCCCTGCTGGGCAAATTATATTTCTAGCTATTAATGCACTATTTTTAATTTAATAATGTGCAACAAGCCACTTCTGACTTAAGGTGACCCTTAAGAAGAGTTTTCTAGGTAAGGAGAAATGGTCAGAAGTGGTTTCCCATTTGCTTCTCCTGGGGTGCCCTGGGACAGTACGTCTTACCCAAGGCCACACAGGCTGGCTCTACTCACAGGAGGGTCTGCTCACAGAATTCCCAACCTCTGGGTCTGCAGCCAGATACCTAAACCATTACAGTGGGACCTAGTATAAAGGAATTAATTTGTTCCAAATGAAACTCTGTTAAGCAAATTTTCCTTTATACAAATTTCCCATAGGAATTCATGGACAACAGAGTAATTCCTAATCGTGACCATTTTTATGTTGTACAGATTCGCCCCATAGGCTGTTAAGCAAATTTCCCCTATCTCCGGAATTTTTTGTGTTGTACAGATTTTGTTATACAAACCGTTTGTTATACGAGGGTCCACTGTATACTACACCATTACAATAAGAGTGTTATGTGTGGCTGTGCAAGGATGATTGTTGTCGTACGGGCTTTAAATGAGCAGGACCCACAATTAGTGTTCTGTGTAGCTCCCGTAGATGGGGGCTGTTTGTGTCTCTGTGTGTTGTGTGTGTGCTGTGTCACCAAAGTATATCTGTACATTTGTTAATATATTTTATGCCAATAAAGGTGAATTGATTGATTGATTGATTGTGTTGTGTCATTACAGTCGTGACCAGCTCTTCATGACTCCATATCTATGGAGTTTTCTTAGCAGGAATACTGGAGTGGTTTGCCAGTTCCTACTCCAGGCACTTACAGCACCTGGTATTCCCTGGTGGTCTCCCATCCAAGTATTAACCAGGTCCGACCCTGCTTAGCTTCCGAAATCAGGCGAGATCAGAAGTGCTTAGGGCATCTAGGCGGGCTGTTTGTGTCTCTATCTCCCCTCAAAATATTCTTATCAACAGATCATGATATAAACAAGCTACATTGTGGATGTTGATATTAAATGGGTCTCAAGGTCCCCTAATGGTCAGCCCATATTTGTAAAAAGTCATACCCTGACTTACAATGACAATCAAGAATCCTGACTTACGAACGGGCTTCCATTGTTTCTCCCCTGCCAACTTACGATCAAGATAGGGCTTCCCTTAAGTAACGATGGCGTGTTGGTGGTGGTGGTGGTGGGGAGAACCAGCTGGTCGTTTAAAATGACTTTTATCCACCGAGGCAAGCACTTGCCTCGGTGGATAAAAGTCATTTTAAACATCATGCACTGCTCCCTCGCGCCCCGGGAGGGGGTTGTCGGGAGAAGCATCGTGCAATACTTGTAGCCACAGAGCCAAGTGCTTGGCTTGGTTGCTTAAAGACATTTTAAACAACCCACGGCTCCTCTCCCAATGCACCCGATGGAGGAGGAAGCTGTGGGTCATTTAAAGTGGTTTCCCATACGAATGTATTGAAGTCCATCCCTCCACAATGGATTAATTGACTTTCAATGCATTCCTATGGGAAACCGCTCCCCAGCTTATGAGCTAATCGAGTTACGAGCGTGCACTTGGAACGGATTAATTTCATAAATTGAGGTTCCACTGTACCTGTGATTCAGGTCAGAGCAGCACATCCCTATACTTCTTACTATGTGTCTCTGTATATCAGTATGCTAATTACCTGCAGGTGGGGAACGTGTAACCTAGGGTGACCAATAGCCTTGTTGCTCTTTCTGATGCCTCCGGATATCTCTTTTCTCAGGATGAAAAAAAGAGTAAATTCTCACTTTTGAAATTCTTTTCCCCACATTTCATCTGCTCTCCCACTCCCCAGGCTATTTTTTGAGACTGAGATCAGACTTCTAGCTAATTCTGGCTTGGTTTCTCAATTTCTGTATAAGAAATTGTATAACAATATATTTTTCTCTAAAATCGTTGCCCTGTAAATTGAGGGTCATCTTCTAGACCAGTGGTTCTCAACCGGTGGGTCCCCAGATGTTCCTGGACTGCAACTCCCAGAAGCCTCCACCACTTGCTGTGCTGGAACGGGTTTCTGGGAGATGCAGTCCAGGAACATCTGGGGACGCACAGGTTGAAAACCACTGTTGTACATGGAAGAAGGCTGAGGAGAGAATCACATGTTGTGAATCAGTAATTTTGGTTTGGAAAAGTAGGGGGTGAAGGTCTTATACATGGGGATGTCTTATAGATGGAAAATACCGGGGGGGGGGGGGG
>JAHTLZ010000007.1:46686493-46700302 GCA_023846285.1 Phrynocephalus versicolor | reverse complement strand
AAAGAAAGAAAGAAAGAAAGAAAGAAAGAAAGAAAGAAAGAAAGAAAGAAAGAAAGTCATATCTGTGTAAATCTAAAGGTATGCTTAAAAATTAACTCAGATCCAGGGCAGAAATACAATCAGATGGTACTCATGTCACTCTGGATTAAATTGGGATCCACTCTGAAGTCCTGAACTGGCCTTTGAATGAAATCTGGGGACTTAAGGAGAACCAATGCAATTTTTCCCAAAAGAGACCAAGAGACTCAGAGAGATAACAATAACAGGGAAGGATCATTTAATGGGACCAGATCTGGAGCTTGGTAGCCTCATGCCCTAATTTTGAGACCACTTGGTATTTATTCTAGTTTTCAAAGCCTTCATCCTTTCTGGTTGTTATTGCACACTATCAAGTTCCTTCTCACTCTTGTGACCCTATGAGTTAGTGACTTCCAAAAGGTTCTGTCCTAAACTGATTCTTACAGAATCCGAGGTCTGGTTTCTTGATGAGTCAATCCATTTTGTTGATAAAATTACAGGCCTGGTGGATCAGGGGAATGCTGTGGATATTGCTTATCTGGACTTTAGTAAGGCCTTCGATAAGGTTCCTCATGGTATTCTTGCTAAGACATTAGTAGAAAGTGGGATAGACAGTGCTACTGTTAGGTGGATTTGTAATTGGTTGACTGATCGCACCCAAAGGGTGATCATAAATGGCCTCTCTTCAGTTTGGAGAGATGTGACCAGTGAGGTGCCCCAGGGTTCTGCTCTGGGTCCAGTGCTGTTCAATATCTTTATTAATGACTTGGAGGAAGGAATAGAGTATGCTAATTAAATTTGCAGATGATACCAAATTGGGAGGGATTGCTAATTCCCTAGAGGATAGGATGAAAATCCAAAAAGACTTTGACAGATTAGAGGGCTGGGCCAAAGCTAACGGAATGGATTTCAATGGAGAGAAATGTAGGGTGCTACATCTAGGTAAATAGAATGAATTGCACAGATATAGGATGGGAGACACCTGGCTGGAAAATAGTATCTGTGAAAGGGATCTGGACCACAAATTGAATATGAGTCAGCAGTGTGATGCGGCAGCCAGGAAAGCCAATGTGATTCTTGGTTGCATCAACAGAACCATAGTGTCCAGATCAAGGGAATTGATAGTACCACTCTATTCTGCACTGATCAGACCCCACTTGGAGTACTGTGTCCAGTTCTGTGCACCTCCAGTTTAAAAAGGATCTTGACAATCTTGAACGGATCCAGAGGAGGGCGACCAGGATGGTTGAGGGTCTGGAGGAAATGTCTTACGAGGAGTGGCTTAGGGAGCTGGGAATGTTTAACGTTACAAAAAGAAGCCTGAGAGGTGATATGATAGCTATGTTTAAATGTTTGAAAGGATGTCACATTGAAGAGGGAACAGGTTTGTTTTCCATGGCTTCAGAGACTAGGACTCGGGGCAATGGTTTCAAACTACAGGAAAAGAGATTCCATTTAAACAGGAAAATTTTCATGACAGTTAGAGCTGTTCGGCAGTGGAAGATGCTGCCATGGAGGGTGGTGGAGTCTCCTTTTTTGGAGGCTTTTAAGCAAAGGCTGGATGGCCATCTGTCAGGAGTCCTGTGATGGGGGTTCCTACATGGAACATGATCTCATGTTTGGTCTTCCTAATTTCCTGCTGTCTCACCTTTGAAACAGATTCCATATGGCATAATTTGTCCAGACAGATTTCTTCTTGCTTGGCAATGGCAACATATCTCCATGTCTTCAAAACACTACTAGGGTCATTTTTGGAGAACTAGCATGGTATAGTGGAGAGGGTGTCAGACTGGGACCTGGATTATATAGGTTCCAATCGCTTACTTCATGGGCTCTCATCTCAGAACGAGAAGTGAGACGAGCAGATTCCCGAGGCCCGGGAGGGGAATAGCTCATCCTGCTTAAATCGCAGTTCAGGGGGCGTGGTCGGGACAAACTCCCGTCATCACGCAATGGACGTGCGGTTAGATTTCTTCGTACCGGTACCAAGCGGGACCGCAAACCGCGATGAAAGGGACGTGAAGTAATGGCCAAAGTCAACTAGTTTACTGTATAAACTGGATGTAATGTTAATGGTTCACAATACACACAGTATTTTTATTCAGCTAATGTAATGCTTTGTGGGGTGGGGGGAATATGATGTCCTTTAGGAAACTGTAATATGGAAAAGCTGAGTCCCATACTCTGGTGGTCTGCAGACTAGCCCCAATGTGGGATTTGCGGGGGCCCCAGGACCTTGAGATAATCAGTGTGTTCGAGGAATACAAGACCTATACATGTAGCTTAAACTCTAAGGTTGACTAGGATATTAACACACACCTTCTTACTTGCCCTCAATACACTGGATGTCATCGAGTTAGAAATGTGTTGATGTCATGTGTGGACAAAGTAGATAAGGAAAAGCCATTTTCTCTATCACACAACACAAGAACTAGGGGGGCACTCCATGAAACTTTTGGGTGCTAGATCTCAAACAAATAAGAGGAAGCACTTTTTCACCCAGAGGATCACTGGTCTATGGAATTCCCTGCCAGAAGAAGTGGTGGCAGCTGTCAGCCCTGACAGCTTAAAGAAAGGATTAGACAAATTCATGGAGAACAGGGGTATCCATGGCTACTACTAGAGATGGGCACGACCAGGAAATTTTTTTTTCCGAGTTGTCATGTGTCGGAGCCAGCCCGTTTCAGCTCGTTTCCGTTTGTCGCGAAATTGTTTCGTTTGTTGTTTTTTCGTCTGTCGTTAGTACTGGTTTGGGGGGGTAGTGGGCTCCTGGAGGCACCTCTGTGGGGTGGGTGCCTCCTCTGGCCCGCTACAAAATAGCATGCATAGCCAATTGGATATGCATACCAAGCTGCAGTGGCAGAGGCACCTCTCTTTTTGGGGTGCCTCTCTGAGGTCACAGGCCCACTGCTAGTGTGGCGCTTCTGCACTGTGCAGTCAGTGAACGTAGTGGGGAAGGCTCCCCCACTCTGGGCGCCCTGTGCCTCACTAAGAAGGGAAGTGTACTTGCGTGTGTAGTGCAATGCAAGTACACAGATTTGGCTTTAGGGTTAGGGTTAGCGCAAGGGCTAGGCTTAGGGTTACAGGTAAGGTTAGGGTGAGTAGTGGGGTGCACCTTTGGGTGCCTCTCTGACCCACTTAGAAGGACAGTGTACTGGCGTATGGGTTAGGCTTAGGGTTCGGGTTCGGCTTCGGGCTAGGGTTAGTGGGCTTTTTATGCCCCACTGGCACATCCCAGAAGTCTCTCAGTCAAAACCTGGCCAAGTGGCCATGCGATTGGTGGAATGGCTCCAAAAATTTGCATGGTCCACTCCCATGGCCAGCCCATCATTGCGCAGGTGTAATAAAATAAAATAAAATAAAATAAAATAAAATAAAATAAAATAAAATAAAATCAATGGAGAGGAGGACAGAGGAGACATTTTGTTGCAAGAAAAACCCACTGCTACTGTAAAAAAATCTGGCAGTTTTAAAATAGCAATTTTCGCATGTTTCTGTGGTGCTTTGGTGTGTTTTTGGACCACGATTTCAAAAAAAAGATTGCGGTCGCCCGCCCATTTTGGATCCCCCGCCTGCACCGCATGGCATGGCGAGTTGGCGAGACGACGAGGATGCCCTGAGCAGCCCAGGACAGGAGGGGGGGGAGGCCGGGGACAAATCAGACCCAATTTCTCTTTAGTCGGTTCGAGTTCGAGTTCTGGCGGAGTAATTGTCGTTCTTCGTTCTGTTATGTAACGGAAACGAGGAACAGAAACGGAAACGGGAATTTCGGTAAGTCATGCCCATGTCTAGCTACTACTATGGGTGCCTAAGGACAACCTCCAGGTTGGAGAGAGAGGCAGGATATCTCTCAATGCCATTTGGAGGGAATCGTAAGCAGGTGAAGACATCTGCTTGGGAATACCCGGAAGCAAATGGTAAGCTGCTGTGTGAGATAGAATGCTGGACTGGATGGGCTGTGGCCTGTTCCAGCAAGGCTGTTCTTATGTCCTTATGTAAAATACTGCCCAAATTCACACCGTTTAAGTACTTTTATCAATGTGGATGAGAAACAAGAGACTGTGGGGTTCATTGTTTTAATAGCAGAAGAGCTGTTCTCAGTCTACATATTACACTGTTTGTGTAAGCAATAAAGAATAAAATGTTCTTTTTTTTCTTGGGCACTTCTTAGTATGTGCTGTCAAGGTGATCCAACTTATGGCCACCTTATAATTGAATGATATCAAAATTACCCTGCCCTCATTAGTCATCAAGATCTTCCTTGATGGAATTAATCCATCTTACATTTGGTCTTCCTCTTTTCCTGGTGCCTATTCCCTGCAATAATGTCTTTTCCAGGGTAAAAGCAAAGCAAAAGCAAAGTGTTCTGCTTATATACCGCCCCATACCACTTCAAGTAGTCTCTGGGCGGTTTACAGTTTCATTACAGTATGCAGGCTACACATTGCCCCCCCCCCGAAAGCTCGGTACTCATTTTACTGACCTCGGAAGGATGGAAGGCTGAGTTGATCATGAGCCTGCTACCTGGGATTGAACTCCAGGTCGTGAGCACAGTTTTACCTGCAGGACAGGCATTTAACACTTTTTCTCAAGATGTGCTCAGAGTGGGGCAGTCTCTGTGTCATCATTTTTTTCTCCAGAAAAAGTTCAGGATGCCACTATTCATCTTTCTGCACATGATCGGGTACAACATCTATCACCCTCTTTTTTTCTCCATAATACAAAAGCCTTTTTTAATACCTTAAGAGAGACTTGCTAGCATACAGACTTCCTTCATCTAACACAGTAGTGGCCAGGGGAAAACACACCAAGAATTTCGATTATCTCTGTAAAAGATGGATGCAATCATTCAAGCAGACAGGCACTATTTGTCTGGACATGTTTGAGGAGAGATTCCCTAACAGGTGGTGTGCAGCTCAATAAGGCTTGACTCAGATTTATAGAATGATCCTATACACATGAACCGAAGAGCAACAGGCCTGGGCAAACATCAGGGATATTGCAAGCCTTCAGGTCTGAGCTGCAAATCTCAGTCCAAATCTTCAGGTTTAAATCTCAAGTCATAGAATCATAGTATCATAGAGTTGGAAGAGACCTCAAGGGCCATCCAGCCCAAACCCCTGCCATGCAGGAACCGCAATCACAGGATTCCCAACAGATGGCCATCCAGCATCTGCTTAAAAACCTCCAAAGAAGGAGACTCCACCAGCATCCACGGCAGCATAATCCACTGCCAAACAGCTCTAACCATCAGGAAGTTCTTCCATTGCCCCACGTCCTAGTCTCTGAAGCCATGGAAAACAAACCAGTCCCTTCTTCAATGTGACATCCTTTCAAATATTTAAACATAGCTATCATATCCCCTCTCAGTTTTCTTTTTGTAAGCCTAAACATTCCCAGCTCCCTAAGCCGCTCCTCGTAAGGCATTTCCTCCAGATCCTCAGTAATCTTGGTTGCCCCCTGTTCAATATATCAACATCCTTTTGAAATTGAGGTGCACAGAACTGGACACATTACTCCAGGTGGAGTCTGACCAGAGCAGAATAGAGTGGTACTATCACTTCCCTTGATCTAGACCAGTGGTGGCCAAACTTCAGCCCTCCAGATGTTTTGGACCGCAACTCCCAGAATTCCAAGCCTGTATTGCCAATGACAAAGGACTGTGGGAGTTGTCATCCAAAACATCTGGAGGGCCGAAGTTTGGCCACCACTGATCTAGACACGATGGTTCTGTTGATGCAACCAAGACTTGCATTGGCTTTCCTGGCCGCTGCATCACACTGCTCACTCATGTTCAATTTGTGGTCCACCAAGACTCCCAGATCCCTTTCACAGGTACTATATCTGTGCAATTTATTTTTTAACTAGATTCAGCACCCTACAAAGTCCAAGTCTGAGTCTTTGGGTCCAGGTCCTGAGTCCAAAGTCTCAAGCTCATCTTGAATTGTTGTGATCCACCCTGGAGGATGTGTAGTAGAGACAGCAGGCTTGGAAGGTGAAGCTGGGCAGACACATGCACAAACAAAGAAGGATGATTTCTCTTCCAAGAGACAAATACAAAAGTGGAACAGGTGATACCTTTAAGCTACTATAAAAATAACAAAACATTGCTAATATTTCGAGGGCAAGCCCTCTTCCTCAGAGCAGTACCAATAGGTAACAACATGGCAAAAGATGGATATGCCAGGAATTATTTCTTAGGTGTAAAGTCCATGGCGAGATGGAAAAAAGCCAGGCAGTTTACTTCAGGCTTGGAGCTTTGATGTTGTTTGGGCTGCCTCCGAAGTGAGGGGAGGGACGGGCTCTGCGCATGCAGGTGCAAAAGTGGAAGAAGCCACAGGCTCCTGGAAGGCAAGTTGGGCTTGCTGCCTCTGAGGATGATGGCCGCGGTGGCAGCAGGAGCAGGTCGGGATGCTCATCCCTAATAGGGACTCCAAACTGCACCTCAGAAAAACAGGTCCCAATTGTGAGTTGAGTTCAAGGTAAAGGTAAAAGGTAAAGGTCCCCACCCCGCAAATGCGTGCTAGTCATGTCCGACTCTAGGGGCGGTGCTCATCTCCATATTCAAGCCGAAGAGCCAGTGTTGTGCAAGTCCATGGCCACGTGGCCGGCATGGCTGCAAGGAAACACTGTTTTACCTTCCCGCTTTTTACGGTGGTACCTATTTATCTACTAGCATTGACATGCTTTCGAACTGCTAGGCTGGCAGGAACTGGGGTTATCAGTGGGAGCTCGCTCCGCTGCGGGGCACCCGGGATTCGAACTGCCAGCCTTGCCAGTGATAGTTTCCGGCAGTCAGTTTCCAAGTCTCGACTGGAGCATCCCCTTCCCTAGCAAACAGAAACCTTCCATCTGCTGCGGGTACCAGCATCCTTTACCACTATGTGTCCTGCCCCAGAGATGAAGGGAGTTGCAGTCACACAACATTGGGGGTGGGCATCTTGTGCCCAACCCAGGAAGACGGTCAGGTTTCCTTCTGGGCAAACGTTGCAGACACATTATTCTACCCCTGGCTGGCAACAAAGAACCCTTGTTTTATCACACACCCCTTCCCTAGGCCATTCCCTAAGCCTTAGTGAAAAGAGCTAAAATAAAGTCATTGTTCAACAAGGAACTGGCACCTCCATCAAAAGAGGCACTCTGCCTCCCACCACCTGCTTCTTGACGGCTGTCAGTTGACTTTAATGGGTTGCGGGGGCAGGAACTCTACTCCAGAAGCATTTGGGTTTGGGGTTGGTTTTTTTTTTTAATTTAACTATTATCTTCTTAACATCCTCCGAAGCAGCCAAGAGGGGCTTTTCTTTTCCTGACAAAAGATCCGAAATGATGTTATGCCCCTCAATAGCATTATTTACAGCTGCGCTGCACACAGAGTGATGCCATTCCTTGGGAATGTCAGAAACAGGGGTGTTAGATATCAAAGACAGGCTGGGGTCTGAGGCCCAGACTCTCTCTCTCTCTCTCTCTCTCTCTGTCTCGGTATTAACCCAAAAAAGACAAGTCTGTCTAGAGCAGGGGTGTCCAAACTTTTTGCAAGGAGGGCCAGATTTGTCGAGATGAAAATGTGTGGGGGCTGACCATTTGGCCCCCAGACCGGACTTTGGACAAGTCTCTATCTATCACATGCAAGGAGGCAGGGAGGACACTGCAGCAATGGAGCCGGGGGCAGATAGGTTGGGCAGGTGGCAGGTTGGGTGGACAGAGGCAGGGAGGGCAGGCAAACCATAAAACTGCAAGATGATGCCTTCACCCAGTATGGGGAGAGGGCAGCTGGCAGGGATGCGTGACAGGCTGAGCTGGTGGGGAGAAGAGGCCGTGGGCCACTTGAAATTTGAAAACGGGCTGCATTTGGCCCCCAGGCCTGACTTTGGACATGCCTGAGTATTTGCTTTTCATTTCCCCCATCCTGTGCTCTCTGGGATAAGGCATGAGGAAATCTGTCATTTCCTTTTCTTCCATCTGCATATATACATTTTTAATTCAATTTTTTAAAAACAAAATAATCTGTCCCAGATTGGAAGAAATGTGCTGAAATAGACGAGCTTCTCAAAAAGGAATGGAAATGAGATTTGTTCCTGTATTTGCACCTTTCATAGTCAACAGGTTGAATGGTTCACATTGTTCGTAGTCAATGGGTTGCATCATTTGTAGTCAAGGAGAAGACCATATGTAGAAGGGATTTACACCATAAAGGAAGCCATGGTCTTGAGCTTACAATCATAGAACCATGGAATAATTCAGATGGAAGGGGCTTATAAAACCATCTAGTCCAATTCCCTTCTTAGTGCAAAACAAAATCTAAATCTAAAGTAGATCTGACAGGATTTTATAGGATTAAAGAATAACTGAGATGGAAGGAGCCTACAAACCATCAAGTCCAACCCATTGCTCGATGCAGAAGTCCAGATCAAAGGTGGTGGCCTCAGGCATAGTCTATCTGCTACTTATCAGGCTGTGCTTTCAACAATACCTAGACAAATCAAAAATACCTAGACAAATCAAAAAGCCTTCACCATCAAGAGCTAATGACCCATACTTCATAGGGTTGGGCACCTTTGTTCACCTTAAGGCTATGGATACTATTGTCTACCTAACAAGCCTATTCAGGCCATTGTTCATCTTAAGAGCCTATCTCAGACCAGGGTGATAAGAAGTCAAAGCTGACTATAAGACAGAGTACTCGCACTAGCTGTAGTCAGACTGATGAATCTGTTTGGATGTGCAGCGAAACATTTCTGTCTCTCAAGAAAAAGAAGTCTAGTAGCCATGACTCAACTTCCAGATAAACTCACCTGGATGACTGAGAATCTTCACAGACATCTAACAGATGGTTGTCCAACTGTCTCTTGAATTCTTCCAGCTTCTCACAACCTTCCAAGGTAATTGGTTAAACTGACTACTACTCTAACAGTTAAGAAGTTTTTCTTGATATACAGCCGAAATTTGGCTTCCTGTAGCTTCAGCCCATTTTTACATGCCTTGCATTTTGGGAAGATCAAGGACAGATCCTTCCTCTCCTCTGTATGACTGCCTTCCGGTCTTCTTTTTCTGATGACTAAACATACACACTTATTTCAATCTTTCCTCAAACGTCTTGGTTCCTAGTCCTCAGATCATCCTTGTTGCCCTCCTCTGAACCTGCTCCAGTTTGTTGGTATCCTTCTTAAAGTGTTGAGTCCAGTCTGTGTTGTTGGTCTGTGGAACTTCCTGCCACAGGAGGTGGTGATGGCATCTGGCCTGGATGCCTTCAAAAGGGGATTGGACAGATTCCTGGAGGAAAAGTCCATCACAGGTTACAAACCATGATGAAGATGTGTCATCTCCAGGCGTAAAACCGGGATACTTCAAGGGCTAGAAGCAGGTATCAGGAGACAGACATCTAGTCCTGTGCACTCCCAGATGCATTTGGTGGGGCCACTGTTAGGTACAGGAAGCTGGACTAGATGGGCCTTTGGCCTGACCCAGCATGGCTCTTATGTTCTTGACACAGTATTCTAGATGAGTACTCTAGTCTAGACAGTGCAAGAGCTAAGCGAGGGAGTTAATGACAGGATCTTATGGATATCATTCATTCACAGAATTTCCATAAGTCAGAGGCAATTCAGTGGCACATAACAGCAAGTCAGTAGATTTGACAGTCCTGTAAAAGGGAATAATACCATATTGTACTGTATATACAATGAAGAACAACTCATATCTCAGCCATTCAATGTTGGAATAGACCGAGATTCAAATCCAGACATAGCTTTGTTTTCTCTCGTTTAAAAAAAGTCTCAAATTTCTTCTATCCTAATCATGAGCAGTTGTGTAAAATTTAGTATACCCTTATGAAAAATGCAAATAATTGAAATTCTCTCCCACCTCTATTCAAGATGTGGGAGGACCCTGCTTGTTTTCAACCTGTCGTAAACTAGTTCCACACAGTTCCCAGTTTCCTGACCTCCAAAGCTCTCCCTAGAGGAAGAGAATATAGTCAGGAAACAGGGATGTAGAAGTAATAATGAGGCTAAGTCAGCAGAGTCATCAGGGTGAACATAAGAACATAAGAAGAGCCATGCTGGATCAGGCCAAAGGCCCATCTAGTCCAGCTTCCTGTATCTCACAGTGGCCCCACCAGATGCCTCGGGGAGCAGACGAAACTAGATATCTGTCTCCTGATACCACTCCCCTGCATCTGGCCCTTGAAGTACCCTGGTTTTAAGCCTGGAGATTACACATCTCCATCATGGTTTGTAACCTGTGATGGACTTTTCCTCCAGGAATCTGTCCAATCCCCTTTTGAAGGCATCCAGGCCAGATGCCATCACCACATCCTGTGGCAGGGAGTTCTACAGACTAACAATGCGCTGGGTGAAAAAATATTTTCTTTTGTCTGTTCTTACTCTCCCAGCCCTCAATTGAGTGGCCATCCCCTCGTTCTGGTATTTTGTGAGAGGGAGAAGAGCTTCCCTCTATCCACTTTACTCATGCCTTGCATTATTTTGTACGTCTCAATCATATCCCCCTTCAGGCGCCTTTTTTCCAGACTAAAGAGCCCCAAATGTTTTAGCCTTTCCTCATAAGGGAGGTGGTGGAACACGCCTCCAAAAGCAAAGCTCAATGACTGGAACCCTCTTTTGGCTTGGATTTTTCAAATCAAGTCCAGTTCCAAGAGCAGCACCCTGAAAACAAACAAATGGTTGAATCCTGCCCCTAAATTCTTGCCATCTACCTGCCGGATTCTATCAGTGATTTCATTTCGAATGCAGGCAGCTGTTCATCTTTGGACTGTAACAATGGCTCAGAAGATCTGAAAACGAGGGCAGCGAAGCCAAAAAGCTGCTGTTGTCTGGCATGCTGCAACTGAAAGGTATAAAACAATGATGGGATCCTTAGCATTTAACTGCTTAGTCACCTTAGGGTGCTTTTACACGACCCCTAAGATCCGCTGGTCCGATCTTAGGGGTTTGTCGCTCTTCGTGCGTCTCCACGCTGGCTGCTGGCTGCGTGAGGGAGGGAGGGGAAAAAAGGACAAAAGAAGAAGACCTTACCTCCCTGGTGCCGGTGGGGGCTGCCGGGCAAGCCGCCGGTCACTTCCTGGTTGCTCTTAAAGGGGCGAGAGGCAAAGAACAAAAACAAAAAGAAGCGAGGAGAGCCCAGCACATCCGCATTAAATATTTTTCACCATCAAAGAGCAGGTACAAGAAAAATGCAGCTGGGTCGCGCTTAGGTTGGCGGGGTCGCACTTAATTGTCTGCAAACTCCGGACCTGGTGGGGAAACATTTTTAAGGTCCGGAGCTTGCAGCCCTTTGCCGCGGAGCTTAGGGGTCGTGTATAAGCGCCCTTAGAAAGGGCCACATAGGCCATCTTTGTTAATGAATGTTATCTACTTCTGTAGCCCAAACTTTAATGAATATTATCTAC
This sequence comes from Phrynocephalus versicolor, assembly GCA_023846285.1. Lineage (NCBI taxonomy): Eukaryota > Metazoa > Chordata > Lepidosauria > Squamata > Agamidae > Phrynocephalus > Phrynocephalus versicolor. The sequence continues at coordinate 46,688,880 of JAHTLZ010000007.1, read as the reverse complement.
TTCTGTAGCCAAAATGTCAAACTTTTCCTAGTAACCACACATGAATCTGTTGCCACTAAGGTCTTCCCCGTGGTCTACTAGCTTTCTGTGTGGAAACTCTTGGCCAAGGATTTTCTTTTCAATGTGGGGTTGAGGGGACAACCAACTGTTCGGTCCATGTTGCTACCTACATTGAGGAATCCCAGTCTGTTTAGGATTTTTTTTTTTTGAGTGTCGAAAAGCCAGGGATTGGAAGAAGTTGCCACCACCTGAAGTTCCATCAAAACTTCACAACTTCCAGTGATAAGCAGAGAGGATGGATGTTTGCCGCCGCCAAAGCCACCTTCCCTGTAACTGGCTCATGTTCTGTGGTGAAAGATGTTTTCTGGTTGCCACCAGAGCTGAGTAGAATCATAGAATCATAGAATCATAGAGTTGGAAGACACCTCAAGGGCCATCCAGTCCAACTGCTTGCCATGCAGGAACCCCCATGACAGTATTTCCGACAGGTGGCCATCCAGCCTCTGCTTAAAAACCTCCAAAGAAGGAGACTCCACCACCACCCTTCGTGGCCGTAGTAAGCAAGTATCAGCCATATCCACAGACACACTATGGTTACACATCTCATACATCAACATGGAGAAATGCCTTGTTGAGCTTCGGAATCAAAGGAATCATTTTCAAATATAGCTGCCTAGAAGGCAGAGGTTGCTACCCGTCAACATTAGGGATGACAACTTCCTCAGAGTGGGAGGCTGGCATGGTTAGCTGGTGCTAACTGCAAATGCTTCTGCTTCTCCTGCTCATCTTTTCTTTCTAAGCTCAGGGAAACTTGTGCTAGATGAATTCAAGCCACATGGGTGTGTTTAACAGATGCAGTTTTAAAAAACATGCTTTAACCGAATTGTATTCTAACATCTGAAATCCTATTGCTTCACATATTAAGTGCAATGAGAGTAGGCCCATTGTATCAATGGGGTTTACAGAAGAAATGACTCATCACTTATTCACCAGGCCGAGTCTAGGTGAGAGAAACACACTGTAAAATACAGGGTGACTTTTTGGCACTCCACAACAGCAACAACAAAAGCCAATGTTTCTGGTGTGTGACAATTCTCACAAATGAGAACGATATGGCTAAAACAGCACCGATACCATTTCTTCTTTAACCAGAAGAGGTAGTTTTTAGGAGTCATCGGATGCTGTGCTCACACCAACAACTCTGTAACTAACACCAATAGTTCTGTGTTTAGATGTGTTTAAATATTTGAAAGGATGTCACATTGAAGAAGGGACTAGTTTATTTTCCATGGCTTCAGAGACTAGGACACGGGGCAATGATCTCAAACTACAGGGAAAGAGATTCCATTTGAACATTTGGGAGAACTTCATCACACTTAGAGCTGTTCAGCAGTGGAATATGCTGCCACGGAGGGTGGTGGAATCTCCTTCTTTGGAGGTTTTTAAGCAGAGGCTGGATGGCCATCTGTCGGAAATATTGTGATGGGGGTTCCTGCATGGCAGGGGGTTAGACTAGATGGCCCTTGAGGTCTCTTCCAACTCTTTGATTCTATGATTCTATGCACTGATGCTGATGTTTTGTTACAATGCTTTTTCCACGGATTTATTCACAGATAGTGAATTAATTGATAGGAACAGAGTGCAGGACTGCACAGAAATGTGCTCTAATCCATCAAAGCAGTTTTATGACTCTGCTGACAAAAGGAAACCCCTTCCCCTACGGAAACCCACCCACAACAAGCCCCAAGAAACGAATCAAAACAAACAAAAGGGGTTAGTGTGTCAGTCGGTCCCTTTTCCCATCCTCTCCATATCAGTTTACCAAGTGTTTCTGTGGAAATTCTTTATCTTGAGATGCAATTGCAAATCCTTTACACACTGCAATCAGTTATCAAAACTGCCAATTGACAAGATGCATTAGCAGCAGTATGATTCTAGGTCATATGCTAATACGTCATTGCCTTGGTAACAGAGAGATACACAGAATCGCTCTAGCATTGCTGTCTCTGCATATGTACCTCTTCCTCCCCAGTAATGATAATAAGGATATATCAGCGGAAGTGCTGAAGATGGCCCCAGATTGCTGCACCCGGGGCAGATGTACCCTTCTGCCCCCCACCCCCCCAGATAAGCCCCTGGAAACCGATTTGTTCTCCTGGTGATTAAAGCTAGTTTTGGTGTCTACATTGCACAAATTATTTCTTTTCTACTTTAGAAGTTTGCTGCTCTTAAAATTTTATTTTTTTCTTTTTAAAAAAGTAAGTGATCCATCGCTAAATCAGAAACTAGGAGGTTTCTCCTGCTGCCATCATAATATTTGCTAGATACCATGGAGAAAATACAACAACAACAACAACAACAACAACAACAACAACAACAACAACAAC
>JAHTLZ010000007.1:46660667-46680859 GCA_023846285.1 Phrynocephalus versicolor | reverse complement strand
CTATCTATCTATCTATCTATCTATCTATCTATCTATCTATCTATCTACAGTGGTACCTTGTATATGTTTTTAACTAACATAGATTGTGGGTCCTGGTGACAATTTTAGTATTTTGTGTTTGTATGTTTTTATTGTTTTAATTGTCCATTGCCTTTTTGGCATTTTAACTGTTTTAACTGCTCATTTTAATTGTAAGCCACCCAGAGACCTTCGGGTAATGGGTGGCATATAAGTTGTATAAATAAATAATTGCTGTCCAAAGAGGGAATGCCTGCTGTCTGCTTGGCACTCTAGGCCAGCTGACTAGACATGGGCACGACTTGACGAAATTCTCGTTTCCGTTTCCGTTACTCGTTTTCGTTACGCAACGGAAACGGTAACGACAATTACTCCCCCAGAACTCGAACTCGAACCGAAAAAAGAAAAATTGGGTCTGATTTGTTGTCGTTCCTGGCATCGCAGCGATCGCCCATGGAGTTTTTCTTGGCAGGAGTACTGGAGTGGCTCAGTCCCTACTCCAGGCACCTACAGCACCTGGTATTCCCCGGTGATCTCCCATCCAAGTACTAACCAGGGCCAGCCCTGCTTAGCTTCCGAAAGCAGGCGAGATTGGATGTGCATAGGGCATCTAGGCATGTAGTCCCTTATGGACCTGGCTGTTGGGTGTCACCATTCTGTATCCCTCTGTTAAAAGAAAAGGAAACAGAGTGGATTGTCTGAAACAGCGAACGTATGTAAATGTCAGTTGCTTTTCTGGGTTAACACAATGCAGGCCAAACCCTAGAGCCACAGGGACGGTAATTGTCCTCTGAGCTCTCATATTGCAAATGGCTTGCCTTAACAGCAGTCCTTTCCTACCCCATCAGCACTTGATCTTTGCTGGGTCACAGTCAGATTTACAGAGCCCAGCCAAAAACCCTTGTCTGTCTCACACTGCATAAAGAATTCCTGAAGTGGGGGGTGGGGGGTGGGAAGGATTATATTGCAGATCTGGCCTTTTGTGGAGTCATAACATTTAAAATGCCATTAAACCTGTGCTTTCGCTTCTCTGTGGGTTCCTGAGTCCCACGGTTTTGCAAAATTTCTATACCCGTAGGGGTTCCTATTGTACTCACAGCTCTTTGGAAAGCACTGTGTGTTTCTACCAAGCCATTATGGAGGCAGAAGCGGGGGAGGGAGGGGGGAAGAGACGGTGTGAGCCTTGATTCGGGTTCCTTTATGACAATTTCACGTGACACTTATTTATACACCCCATTATGTATTGTCCCTGGTGATCATGTTTCCCAGGGATCTAACCCACTTTGTATTCCTTATGGCCTGAAGGGTACAAGCACAGTGGTTCTACCTGATTAAAACAAAGCAAAACAAAGCGGGGGGGGGGGTGAAACACCCCTCCCATGGTTTTCAAGAATGCCGGAACAGAGGATTGGATGGAATTACCATAGTTAAAGCTTTCTGTTTGCAGTCTTTAAAGTATTTGGCTGATATTCCCCCCCCCCTTGCTTCTCTCTCTCATCCTCTAGAAAACTTGGTTAAATGTATTGATTGTGTCTTTGGTTTAGTAAGACACGTATAAACAGTGTGCCTTTTCATGCTGCTGAGTCGGGTTCCACAACTCCATTATTTATTTCACAATTTATTTATGCATTTATTTATTTCACTTTAGTGCTGCCAGAACTGGGACCCAGGGTGGCTTATAGAACAAGGGCCAAGAACAGAAAATTCAAATACAAGGGGGGGGGGGGGAAGGCTTTAAAATAGAATTAAATAGAGATGGGCACAAACCGAAAAAATAGCGATTCATTTTGTTTCGTTTCGCTTAAGGCTTTGTTTCATTTTATTTTGTTTCTAATGATTTTTTTCAAAAAAATCATTTCATTGGTTAATTAATTAATTATTCATTTTTACCTGCTTTTTTTCCAGTGTCCACTGTGCGGCCCCTGGAGCCTGGTCGGCTCTGGGTTTTTTTTTTGTTATTTTTTCTTTTATTTTAGGGTGTCAACCAGTAATTTTTTTGTTTTGTTTTTTGCTTTCTTTCCCTGGGGCCTGGTCGGTGCAGATTTTTTCAAAGAATTATTTTATTTTTGAAATAATATTTTATTATTCAAGGAAATGTGCAAACATTTGAACCTGATTGCTTGAGGGCACAGCAGTGAAACATGACCCAAGTGCCATGCCACGGGTGGTCCTTCCTGCTTCATTTCCTCGTGATCCCATCCCAAAGAGGGATGTACTGACTTTTATGATAAATCTGGCCCTTGTGAGTGGCGCGGCATTGGATATTGCACACTGGGAAGATCTGATGAATGTGTTTGAACGAAACGAAAAAGGACGGATGTGAGGAAGGAAGGGTACTGAGGAAAAAGATGCCCTGGTTTGGAAGGAGAAACAGTAGCATTTCACGTTTCTTTAAAAATCCACCATCAGGCTTCTCTCAATGATGTGCATGCTGTCTTCAGGTCCTGGACCTCCTCGAAACATAGAACTTTATGCTTCCCTGATATATTCAGTGCCTGGAGATGAGTGTAGCTTCCTTATGCAGCCAAATCGTCACTGGCCAAGCACAAGAGGGAGGTATAAGCAATGGGATGAATAGCAAACCTGAGGATTGCAGAAGAGAAAAATATTGGGGTGTGTGTGTGTGTTTGTGTGTGTGAATGGGTTAAATAACACAATGTGGGCTGGACATGATCTCTGGCTATTGGAATAAAGGCGAGCTGTTGAGGGAGGAAAGCCAGGTGCAAAGAGAATTGGAGAAGGCCATTGTCGACTGCCTGTGAAGATTCTCAGTCATCCAGGTGAGTTTATCTGGAGGAGTCAAGGAAGCCATTCATGTGAGCATTGAAACCCCCTCCCTCAACAAAGGTGGGGGCCTCAGGCATAGTCTATCTGCTACTTATTAGAGTGTGCTTTCAACAATACCTAGACAAATCATAAAGCCTTCACCACCAAGGCCATAGCTAACGACTAGAGATGGGCACGAAAGGGAATAAATTGTGTTTCATTTCCGTTCCATTTCGTGGCCCATCTCCCTTCATTTCCATTTTCAGGAAACATTTTTTTTTTAAAAAAATCAATTCATTTTTTGATGTTTTGGGAATGGGGTTGGGGTCTTCTTCCCGTGGTGGATGAGAGCGCCAAGCGTGCTGTCATCCCCTGCGGGGAAGATCCCTTTAAAGAGATCCTGTTCTGCCTCGGCATGCGGAGGCAGGAACGGGGGTCTCTTCTTCTTCCCTGTGGTGGATGACAGCGCTGGGTGCGCTATCATCCACTGCGGGGAAGTTCCCTTTAAAGAGAGCCCCGGTCCCACCTCCGCATGTTGAGATGGGAACGGTGCCTTCTCTCGACTGTCCTCCGCTGGGGGTGGAAGAGAGCTGGGCTGGCTGTCATCCACCCGCAGCAGGGAGCTGTGATCCCGCCTACGGGTGTGGAGGTGAGACCACGGCTCTGTCTCGGCCAATCTCCGCCATGAGTGAATGACAGACAGCCCGGCTGTCATGCACCCAGGACGGAGATTGCTGGAGAAGGGGCTGCAATCGTGCCTCCACGTGCGAAGGTAAGACCGTGGCTCCCTCTCACCACCCTCCGCCGCAAGTGCATGACAGCCCAGCCCAGCTGTCATGCACCTGCAGCGGAGGTCGCTGAAGAGGGAGCCCCGGTCCCACCTCCGCGTGCGGAGGCAAGAACGGGGCTCTCTCTGACAGTCCTCCCCGCAGGCGATGACAGCTGGGCTGTCATCGCCAGCGGGGAAGACCGAAATGAACCTAACCGAACCCATGTGTTCTGGTTCAGTTCGTTCCATTCTTAAATTACTCTGGGCTTCGTTATTCATTCCGTTACAGAATGGAATGAATAACGAATAACAGAACAAAAAAGTTTTCATTTCGTGCCCATCTCTACTAACGACCCATACTTGATAGATTTCAGCACTTAAAGCCATTGTTCACCGTAAGGCTATGGATACTATTGTCTACCTAACAAGCCTATTCAGGCCATTGTTCATCTTAATGGCTATTTCAGTCCAGGGTGACAAGAGGTCAAATCTGACTATAAGATGGAAGACTCACACTAGCTGTTGTCAGACTGATGAAGCCGTTTGGATGAGCAGCAAAAGTTTCAATCTCTCAAGAAAAAGAAGTCCAGTAGCGATGACTCAACTTCCTATATCATTGTTAACTGATTGGAATAATGAGAAGAAGGAGACTCTGCACTGGAATATTTGTGGGTCAAGCTTACAGTTTCCTAATGACAGTGCATTGTTGTCAAGAGGAGCATGCATGCTAGAACCACCTGTAGCTGCACTACTCTGGGGAGAGTAAGGGAGAAAACAGTCAGCCACCACGATCCATCAAGATCTAATGCCTGTGGTGGTCTCCTCATTCAGCTTAATGGTGTAGCGATCCCTGTGAAATTAAAGAGCAGAGAGAAGATGTGAAGCACAAGATACCGTAGCTGCAAGGATCATCTTGTTCCTGCACATTCCACCTAGGATGGCCAAGTGTCAGGTTTTGGTCGGGAGACTCAGATGTAGGGATTCATTCTCCAGGCCTTATGGAGTGGATCAGGAGAATCTCAGGAATCGGAATGTGGCCGACTGATAATCATAGAATCATAGAGTTGGAAGAGACCTCAAGGGCCATCCAGTTCAACCCCCTGGCATGCAGGAGCCCCCATCACAGTATTTCTAACAGATGGGCATCGAGCCTCTGCTTAAAAACCTCCAAAAAAGGAGACTCCACCACCCTCCATGGCAGCATATTCCACTGCTGAACAGCTCTAACTGTCATGAAATTCTTCCTAATGTTTAAATGGAATCTCTTTTCCTGTAGTTTGAGACCATTGCCCCGCATCCTAGTAGTCTCTGAGGTCATGGAAAACAAACCAGTCCCTTCTTCAATGTGACATCCTTTCAAATATTTAAACATAGCCATCATATCCCCATCTCAGTCTTCTTTTTGTAAGGCTAATCATTCCCAGCTCCCTAAGCTGCTCCTTGTAAGACATTTCTTCCACACCCTCAATCATCTTGGTTGCCCTCCTCAAGATTGTCAACATCTTTTTAAAATTGAGGTGCACAAAACTGGACACAGTACTCCAGATGAGGTCTGACCAGAGCAGAATAGAGTGGTACTATCCCTTTCCTTGAATCTAGACACCATGCTTCTGGTGATGCAACCAAGAATTGCATTGGCTTCCTTGGCCGCCACATCACACTGCTGACCCAGGTCCCACTCCAGATACCTACCATGGGGGATCACCACTCCAAGCAACGAAAGCCAGCTGGGTCTAAACCCATTCTGCTTTCCCACAATCCCTCACACTGAAGAATGATCTACTGTCATCCCCAGAACATGCTGAAAAACACAATTGGCTCAAGTTACAGATCCTAAAAGGGAGGTGATGGTAACTCTTCCAGGACCGGCTGCTCCATGCGATCCCCTTGGTCATCGGGAGGACAGAGGCCGTTACTTCACGAGGTGCCTCGCTTCGAATTGACCTTGCCTTCGATTTGAATTCGGAGGCGGTCACGTGGTGGTCACGTGGTCTCCCTTCGCTCCCACCCCCGTTTCTCTGTACTCACGCGGGGCATTTTTGGGACCGAATCAATTACTACCTCACCTGCTCCCTTCGCATTAGAAAGCTGATTTGCAACGTCCAGTTCCACTCTCCTTTTATTTTTTAAAACAAATTTACTCGGCATATCGATGCATCAATGCTTGGCTGTCATTCACGACAGAGCGTGGTTACTGTACGATCCTGTGTTTTGTTTCCTGGCATCATTGGCAGCCCCCCGCCGCCGCCGCCGCCGCTACTCGGGGGGAGCCCTGCATGGCACAGCCGCCAGCCCTCCGCCGCTTGCACGCTGCCTGCCCCGGGTGCCCTGCTCTGGCCGGGCGAGGCGGCAGCGGCTCCTCCTGCACCCGCCGCCGCCGCTGCCGCCGCCGCTGCTACTCGCGCGAGGAAGTAACAGCGCAAAGCGATGAAACAATATAGCGATGCATCGATATCCCTGTTTGAATATTTTTTAAAAAAACTTGAAATAAAAGCCAAAAACCGAGACCACACGTGACGTTGGGAGCGAAGCGAGATGCGAAGCGAAAAGATTCCCGTCCTCCGCCAGGGGAATCACTCACCCCGGTTGGAGCACGCTAAAGGGGGCGTGGTCGGGGTGACGTCGCAGCCAAAAAGGAGGAGCGTGCGGACTGAAGCAATCGGTTCGCACAGAAATGACGGCTTGCCGCGAAGCGAGCGGCTCGTGAAGTAACGGCCAGAGTTATGTTGTTACACTGGAGGGCACCCTCTGCTTGTCCCCTATGCTGGCACACTGCTAATCAGATCCACTTTGTTCTTCTCAGGTTGCCACGCTTGCCCTTGAAATGCTTAAACTATAAAACAGATAATGTTTTCCCTTCGTTATTTTTTGTCAATAGCTTCCAGTTTTTTTCAAGACCCACTCTACATTTTGAGGAGATAGTATCATATTGCTTAAATGCGGAGTGGAAAAGCAGTCATTTAAATCTCCCTCAGTACTTGAAGTGTCACATCATTCATGAGGAATATGCCAGGGGAGGATGTTGATACAAGTGACTTTCTGCTCTGAGACCAGATCCTATTCACATTTCTGTAAGGTTGGTACAACTTACTGCAGCTAATTGTAAGCAACTGACAAGGTGCTGGGGTGCAGCTTGGTCCTACGCCTCCTCAATCATGTGATTGCCACAAACTAGACATGCCCCAGTATCTCACCGATTAGTCACTATTAACCATAGGAGGTTGTAAAAATCTTATACAAAAACTAGTAGTATTCTGGCTCTATGATTTCATGTTTAGTAGAGTAAGACTCCCATATCTGGGGTGATGGGTTCCAAGCCCTGCAGATGCTGAAAAACAAAGATTATAGCAAAGATTATAAACAGTGTGATCTCTGGCTCCCTTTAGAGACCAGTTTGGGTAACTCCGTTGTTAGAATCATATGTAAATTTGTGGGAATTTTTCTTTCCATGTATTTATTATTGTCAGACCATAGATCAGTGCACACTAATTCTGATGATATGGGAGCCCTGTTGAAATAGGGTTCGAATCTCACAATATGAACCAATTCGAGTGTTAAGGTCATTTGGAGAGGCCTTTCTCTCCATCCCGTCACCCTCACAGTTATGTCTCGTGGGAACCCATGAAAGGGCCTTCTTGACTGCTGCACCCAGACTCTGAAACTCTTTCCCAGTAGAGGCCAGGACTGCCTCATCTCTGTTGTCCTTCCGGAAACAGGTAAAGACCTTTCTCTTCAGGCAAGCTTTCCCTGAATGATGGAGTACCTTTATGTGTCTTTCATATGAATCTATAGGTTCACATAGCTTTTGTGTTATAACTACTTATAACCTTGTAGCTTTAACGTAATGTTGTCTATTAATGCTGTAAGATGTCGTTCAATTCCTTGCTCACAAATACTTGAACATGTCTTAATTATATTGGACTGTATATAATCACTCATTACTGTAAGCCGCCTTGGGTCCTTTTCCAAGGAGAAAGGTGGGGTAAAAATACTCTAAATACTCTAAATAAATAAATAAGTAAATAATAAGTTTCTTGTCTAGAACCATGGATGTGTTTGTTAGATTGCTGAAAGTAGAAATGCAAGATTCCAAAATGCAGCCTACATTCCTTCTGCTCAGTGCTACTATGAAATTAATGCTACCACAATTAACTAGAAAGACGAAAGGGCGTTGGGCAAAAGAACTGGCCAGGCAGCCTTCCCTTTTAAAACATTCTCTGTTTGCTTTTATTCCATCAGATTTGTGTATGTTAAGATGGTTGAAAGCCTATCAAGAATGAAGGTCAAAGCCCGGCAACATCTTCCCTTTACACAGCGGCTGACTTCTGTTGCGTCGCATCAAGTGGCATTAAGAAGTGTCGCGTCACATCAAGCTGTACATCAGCAATCTGATAATGCAAAGAGACATGCCAGATGTAGATAGAAGGAGAGCCATCGGGACTCATTTGCATACTCTGATCAGAGATACTAACTGCAGGAGATGGTGCCACAAGAGTTGGATGGGCCCACAAGGGCACCACAAGGCATGGATGAAGCAAAGGATGCTGTGGACTCTGAACAGAAGGACTGTATCGTGAATAAAACAAAAAACACTGCACAATGCCATGTGGGGCAAAAAGAACAAAAGGGGGCAGCTTATCAAGAATCATGGACAAGATAGAACTGGAGATGGGCAGAAACTGCCACTTTGGTGGTTCATAATGGTTCATAGACATGGGGCACGACTCAGCGAAATTTCCGTTTCCGTTTTTGTTTTTCATTTTCGTTACGCAACGAAAACAAAAATGAAAATTTTCCAAAAAAAACCAAAATGGAAACGGAAACGAAACGAAAAACTTTGCTGTGTTTTTCGTTTTTGTTGCAGCAAGTACATTGAACTGAAAAGAATGCTAACGAAACAGAAATGTTTCATTTCCGTTTCCGTTTTTCGTTTTCGTTATGCAACGAAAACGAAAATGAAAATTTTCCAAAAAACAAAACGGAAACAGAAACAGAAACGAAACGAAACGGGCCGCTCAACGAAAAATGAAAAACGAAAAACCATTTTTTTGAGTCGTGCCCATCTCTAATGGTTCATTCTTTGGATGCACAGTTGTTCTGCAGGTGCCCTGGCTACTCTCCTACATCGTCTCTGGTAGGAGCCCACTCAGAGGTAGCATCCCGAGTTCCCTGCCGCACCACCACTTCTGAGTGGGTGCCTGTCGAGGGAGAGAAGCCAGGAATGGACGGAACCAAGATGAATAGCAGCATCTGGTGAATTAGCCTCAATTAGCTGTCCATGTTCCACAAATCTAACATGAAAACCAATGGGATTCCGTCCATTTTCTGTCTATTTTCTAACACCACACTGTGATCCTTTACTATTTCCTGATTATCCTTTTGAACTACAAGTCCCCGAATTCTCAGGGGTATTTGGAGACATGTACCCCATGCCAGTGTCCTCTTTACTAACTAGATATGGAATGATCTGCTGCTGTTCTTCAGAAAAGGATGATTTCACCAACCCTTGGCCCTTTGTGGCAAGTTCCATTGCTTCAAATGAGCTGATCTCCAAAACGCCTAATGGCAAGCTAGAGAAGAAGATGTGGAGCACTCATCTGGCCGAGCTCTGCTGTCACTTCATTTCATTTCATAAACCTTTACTGGCATTTAAAAGAGGATATAAATACAAATAAATAAAAGAGAACAGCACCACATTTAAAATTTGTCCCACCTTGGAAACCTCAGTGTAATTCACAAGTAGAGATGGGCACGAAACAAACAATTTTTCGTTTCTGTTTCTGTTTTTTCATTTCGTTACGTAACGAAACGACAAACGAAATTTGTCTCTAGAATGAAACGAAACAAACAGAAACACGGGAAATTTTATCGTGCGTTTCGTTTCCATTACTGCAATATGAGTGAATTGCTTAAGATCCTAAAAAAAATCACAAAAATTGCAATAAATGGTAACGAAATGGTAACGAAACAAACAAAAACGAAAACAATTTTTTTGCAAAAATTCGTGAAAAACGGAAACGAACTGAAACGGACCCTCCAAACGACAAACGACAAACGAAATGCCATTTTTTTAATTCGTGCCCATCTCTATTCACAAGGGATAGCTTTTTAAAACAGCATCAAGGTAATCTGCCACCCGGGCGGTGACTGATTCAGAAGTGTCCTCAAGAAGGAGACCCACATGTCCATCAGGGGAGGCAGGGAGCTCAAGTAATATTTGGCCAAGAAAATGTTTACGTAACTTACTATAAGCCGGGCAGTGACACAGGATGTGGGCAACCGTATCGGGTTCTATATGGCAACGTTTACAGATCCTATGTGAAAGGGGTAGGCTTTGATATCTTCCAGACAGGACTGAGGATGGGAAAATGTAAAATCTAGCTAACATGAATGCACGCCTCTTGATGGGGTTTACTAGTTTGTAAAGGTAACATAAATTGTGACCGCCCACAGGGGATAGATTGAAGTAGCATGGGGAGCAAACACAGTTTAAGGTGGAGGTAAGTGATTGTGTTTGTACTTCCCATAATCTCAACTTTATGATTGAGTGAGCTTTGTTAAAGTCAATGTTAGCAAAGTAGTCTAAGGAGAAACCTATATTTTGGAGTTTGGTAACAAAAAAGGTGTCCCAAGAGGGGGTAAAAGGGTCTTTCGGGAGCTCTGCTGTCACTTTGTTTAATTCAAAGCCTGCCCAGGAGGATACCGTGGTCAACCTCCTCAGGAGATCATCTTGCAACATGACCAGGGCTTTACCAGTCACGTGCCATGTGCTAACCTGGTCTGGAATGGACCCAGGACATGATCTTCTTCTAGGAACGACCCGAGACTACCTACGGCAACCCGTTTGATCACCTTGCCCATGAAGGGAACATTGGCTACTGGATGATAGTTGGACAAATCACCCATAACCAAGCTGGATCTTTCTAAGAATGGGCCTGATCATGGTCTCCTTCAGATGGACAGGAAGGATTCCATCCCTGAAGGAGGCAGATGAGATCGCGGCCACCCATTCCAGCATGCTCACTCTAGCGGTCTTAATCAGCCAGGATGGGCAAGGGTCGAATGGAGAGGCTGCTGGCCAGCAATGAGTCACAGGCCCAAAACTCAACAATTTGGAGATACTGAGGGGGTGTGGCACATGCGAATCCTGGGGACAGACAAGTGGAATCGGAGTCCAGATCGGCCCAGGTGACCTCTATCTTACATCTAAAAGGGGTTGTGAAAGAATCACTGGTGAAATCATTAGGAGGAGGCCTCCGCTGACCATGATTGGAGAGGTCCCAAACCACCATAAACAATTCTGTCTGACGGTTTGAGGCCTCCCCAGTTCTCAGGGAGGCATGAGATATTTTAGCTTCTCTGATTGCCTGGACATAGCATCTGGTCAGCAGTTTAACTGCAGCTCTATTACTTTCCATATGATTCTTCCTCTATCTGCTCTCCTGCCTCCTCCGTTCTTGCTTCATTGCTCACAAGTCACAACTCCACCATAAACCATGGTGAGGGGTGAGATCTGGTCAACAGCCTCAGTGGCATCCCCATGCCATTTATCCATCAGGGTCATCAACCAGACTGCCTGGACATCCCCCAAAGGCCTCTCCAAACCGACCCAGATCCAGAAGCCACTGGGGGCAGGCCCAAACAGAAGGGCCAAGCTCCCTACACAGAGGTGCGGCAACTGCCAGGGGAAAAGTCAGTAAATTGTGATCTGACCATGACACAACTTGGGAACCTAGATTCCCCACCCTCAGATTATAATCCACAGACATGGAGGAAAACACCAGGTCCAGGGTATTCCTGGACCTAAGGGTAGGAACAATGACATGTTGGGAGAGGTTCATGGATGCCATGGACTCCATGAAATCCAGAGCCACTCCAGACAGCCCAACCCCAGCATGCATGTTGAAGTCACCCACCACCAAAAGGTGGGGAGACCTCAACAGTGCTGCCAAGATGAACTCTGGAAGGGATGATGCTGGGTCACAGGGAGCACAGTATACCAGCACAATCTCAAACCTCTCCCGCTGAGTACAAGCATTCCAACCCTGGACACACCAACATTGCAGCTTTGCTGACATAAAAAGACATCCAAAAAACTGTTGACTGCAAAGTCGGCAGCTCGGTGGTTCAAATCCTGGGTGCCACGCTGCAGAGTGAGCTCACACTGATAACCCCAGCTCCTGCCAAGCTAGCAGTTTGAAAGCACTTAAACGCAAGTAGATAAATAGGTACTGCCTTAAATTGTGGGAAGGTAAAAGTGTTTCCTTGCAGCCATGGCCATGGACTTGTACAACACTGGCTCTTCAGCTTGAATACGGAGCTGAGCATCACCCTTAGAGTTGGACATGACTAGCATACATGTGCAGGGGGAACCTTTACCTTTTTTAAAAAAACTAAACAAGGGCCACCCCCCCCCCCCCCCGACTCTCCGATCTGTCTGCATGACTTTTCCAGGACATCTAAGCCAAAATTTTAGATTTTCCCTGAAAACGCCCCCCCAACTTCATTTCTTAAAGCACTGGCAGATTGACTTTTCTGAACATTTGAAACAAACCATTTATATTATAGAGCTGAAATAAATGTGTGGATGGTAAAAATTATGAATAAGAAATTTTCTTATTTTCCCCTTGTCAAGGAATGTATGAGGAGCTAACCTCAGTTAGCAGTGTTGCAGCAATGTCAAGAATTAGAGGCAAAAATATGACAGACTCCGTTGCTGGTTTTCTATTGCAGTCTATTTACAAAATGTATACAGGTTCCATTGGTTTCCAGACTTACATCCAGTAGTATAAACAATCCTGCTACTCTTCCTTATCACAGCCAACACATCAGGCTTACTGGCTAAAGAACATATTGCTTGCAATTAGAGATAGGCACGACTTAGCGGTATTTTCGTTTTCGTTTTCGTTGTTCATTTCCGTTATGTAACGAAATGAAAAACGAAAAACGGCTCAGAACTGAAACGGAAACGGAAACGAAATGACTAATTTCGAGCCAATTTTCGTTTTTCGTTACTGGGAAAGCACTTAATGGAGCTAAATGGGAAGAAACGAAATTTTTTTCATTTTTTTTGTTTTTTCGTTTTCGTTACGTAACGAAACGAAAATGAAAAATTTTGAAATTAGCTCACGAAAACGGAAACGAGCCGAAACGGACCCCTAGACGAAAACGAAAACGAAAACGAACAATTTTTCTGAGTCGTGCCCATCTCTACTTGCAATACATAAGGTATATACAGCATCTCCTTCCAATCACATATTTACTTTTACATCACATGTCATAATGCTTCTTTCATCCATGCTTCTGAGCTACGCTCCACTGTCCTTGGACACTCGCCTTCCTGTCAAGGCCACTTTACCAAGCTTGCTTCAGTCCACAGCTGGACTCCATATCTCTAATTGCAAGTTGAAAAACTCACACACAAGAATATTCTTGACACCCCTGACTTTTCAGGATTTTCAAACCATTTTTCTTTTCCCTGACTTTTCCAGGATTTCCAGACTTGTGGCAACCCTGATTAGTATAGTCTCATGCATCCATCCACCCAACTATCCATCCACTCACCCACCAACCCACCCACCCATTACATTTACATCCACCTTTGCACTAGAAAGTAGCACTGAAGATGGTTTATAGTCTTCATAGTTGAACAAAAATTAAGGAGAATCAAAATTAGAGATGGGCACAAACCGAAAAAATTGTGATTTGTTTCATTTTGTTTTTTTTCCCCATCCGGTTCGGTTCGTTAATTACGAAATGAATTTTTAGGAAAAAATCGTTTTGTAATTTGTTTTAGTTCAGGTTTGTTTTTTCATTTTCTTGTTTAGCCCCGCTGGCGGTTATTATTATTTTTTTTTAATCCTGCTGGTCCCCAGGCTGGATTGGGTTATTTTCATTTCATTTCATTTTATTTTGTGCCTACCACGTGGCCCGCCTACCAGCTGTAGCACGGGCTGGTCTTCTTTTTTAAAAAAACTTTTGCCGAATGCCCCATCCCTGCAGCCAGTAGGACCAAACCAGGAAGGACCAGCACTAGTTAGGAGACACTGGCAGATGAAACAAACCAAAATGAAATGGAAATTTCCATTTTGTTTCATTTCTCTTAGAGGGGGCAGTTCGTTATTGGTTTTGTTATGTAACAAAATGAATAGCGAATAAGGAAACGACCTAAAAGTTCATTTCGTGCCCATCTCTAATCAAAATTGTAAAATTAGGTATAACTGACATATAAAAAACAGTGGGTCCCAAACATTTTGGTCTTGTACCTCCCTTGGTTTACTGACCACTGGCACTCTCTCCCTTGTTTGGAGGTGACATCAGTGGTGTCTCTCTCACCAGGGCCAGGATCTTTATACACACATCCCAGCCATCCCTCTCCTTCCCCTGGATAACCTTTTAGATCCTGATGCAGGAAACTCATGCAGGCACCCTGCAAGTGCGTCCACAGGTGACCATAGAGATTAGGGTGGGGTGGGGAGGCAGGCATAAAGCTTCTCCTTCTGGTTCCTATTTGACATAGAGCTATTAAGGTGATAGAGGAGCTGTTCATTGAGCTATAAACAGCTCCTCTATAGCCTTCGTAGCTCTATGTCCTATCCCTTTTCCCATAGTGCCCCTGACAGAGTTTCATGGTGCTTTATGGTGTCTAGGAGCGCAGTTTGGCAATGCCTGATAGAAACCATTAAGGTCAAAACAAGCATTAAACACAATGAAACCATTCACAGCTATGAATGGCATAGCTTGAAAATGAAGACTGCAGGGCAGGTTAAATACCAGATGTCACATCTCTCCACCTCTTGATCTCTCCATCTGTTCCTGAGATGCCATTTGGGGCCCGGGTGGCAATTCAGGTCACAAGTCAACACTGCCACCCAAGGCAGAGTGGGTTTTTCATCCCCCTGGTTCAAATTACACTGTGACTTGCAGGCCTGTCTTTGCACCTAGCAGAGGACAGCATCCGATCAGTTTAGCTCCTAGTTTGTCAGAACTAATCATGCTTCTGAGTCATCAAGGAAAGCTCGTTTTTAGTTTTAGCCTAAAATGAACAAAACAGGGCAAGTGGATCTATTTTTTTAAAAAATAAGTTTAAGTCGGCATTCCAGGAAGGAGTAAAGCTCCTGTAAGTTTTAATTTATTTTATTTGAATTTATTTGATATTTTAATATTTTAATTTATTCTTAACTCCCCCTCCCCCATTATTTGATTGTCTTGTTGGTGGGGGTCGTTTCTTTTATTATCATTATCATCATTATTATTTCATATCATCATCCTTATTCATTGGCATCCTTCAGTCTCGAAAGACTATGGTACCATGCCTGGAGTAGAGATCCTAAAAACAACACCTAGTGTGACTAAATAGACCAGTTCGGGAATGGCAGTCTCTACCGCACTGGGGGCAGATGTATTCTGTTTCTTGCCCATTCCTCAAGTTTTGTTCTTCCCGTGCCTGCCTCTTTTCCTCTGCCTGTTGGACAAATGTCTCTTCAAATTTATGTAGACCATGCTGTATCTCTTGCCTCCAGACAGTGCGATCGGAGGTCAGGGTTTCCCAACTGTTGAGGACCATTCCCAAGGCCTTCAGGCCCCTCTTACAGATATCCTTATACCGCAGCTGTGGTCTCCCTCTGGGGCGCTTTGCCTGCATTAGTTCTCCATATAGAAGATCTTTTGGGATCCGACCGTCATCCATTCTCACAACGTGTCCAAGCCAGCGTAGGCGTCGCTGTTTCAATAAAGTGTACATGCTAGGGATTCCGGCTCAGTTCAGGACTATGCTATTTGGAACTTTGTTGTGCCAGGTAATGTTGAATATTCGCCTAAGACAGCACATGTGGAAGGTATTGAGCTTTCTTTCCTGTCGGGCATGGATGGTCCAAGACTCGCTGCAATACAAAAGTGTGCTCAGTACACAAGCTTTATACAGGTCTACAGGTCATCATTATTATTGTATTATTATTATTATTATTATTATCATTTGTATTTCCCCCTCTTTTTTGTGTTAGCAGGAATGTAGTGTTATGCCCCCCCCCCAATTGTGTTCAGTGATTACCAGTGCTCCTATTCTGGTGGTTTCGGGGCATGGTAGATATGCTTCGGGCCATAGGGTTGGTTGGGTAACAAAAACTAGGCTCAGGCATTTGAGGCTTGTCCCTTGTTCTGACCCCTTGACCCACTGCCATATACCAGGGGACCATTGTGTCTGGGCCTCTGGCCTGTTCCGTTTGCTGCTCAATGCCAACTTGGTCCATAATAAGATCCCTGGATCGTAGATGAGTGGGCCGACCTGGCTTCCCTCACCCAGCTCTCCCCTGCCCCCGTTTCACTTGCAGCATCTGGGCAGGCCATGGGAGGGGTTATCAGGAGGTGGCTATTGCTTACAGGGATTCTTTTTATGTCAGCACATTTTCAATGTTGGCGTATCCAGGGTTGGAATGCCTGCACCTATTGGTGGGACAGTGGGATAGGTTTGGGAATGTGCTCCCCGCGGCCCGGCACAGTCCATTCCAGAGCTCTCTGAGTGCATCTCAGCACCCCTTTCCTATTGGTGTGTGACTTCAACATGCATGCTGGGGCTATCTGGAGTGGCTCTGGACTTCCATGAACCTTTCCCAGCATGTCATCAGTCCCACCCATAGTGCTGGACATACTGTGGACCTGGTATTTTCTTCCATGTCCGTGGATTATAATCTGAGGGTTGGGAATTTGTGTTCCCAGCCCGTGTCATGGTCAGATCGCAATTTGCTGACCTTTTCCCTGGCAATCGCTGCCCCACCCTGTGGGGAGCTTGGTCCTACTGTTTGGGCCTGCCCTTGAAGGCTTCTGGACCCAGTTAGGTTCTCAGAGGCCTTTGGGGGGGCTTCCAGATGGTATGTCCAATGATCCTGTCAACACCTTGGTGGATAGGTGGTATGTGGATGCCACCCAGGCTGTGAACAAGATCACCCCCAAGCGCCTCATCTGATGCCAAGCCTGCACCTTGCTGTGGTTCATGGCTGAGCTGCGGTTGATGAACGAAGAATGGAGCAGGCTTGAGAGCAGATGGAGAGCAGACTGGATGTCAAAATGCTGACCAGATGCTATGTTCAGGTGATCAGGGATGCAAAAAGATCTTATGCCTCCCTGAGAACTGGTGAGGCCTTGAATCACCAGTAGAGATGGGCACGAATTAAAAAAAAGACGTTTCATTTGTCGTTTGTAGGGTCCGTTTCGGTTTGTTTCCGTTTTTCGCGGATTTTTGCAAAAAATTCATTTTTGTTTTCATTCATTTTGTTACCATTTGGTTACCATTTATTTCAATTTTTTGTGATTTTTTTTTAGCATTTAAAGCAGTTCACTGTATTGCAGTAATGGAAACGAAACGCACGGCAAAATTTCCGGTGTTTCTGTTCATTTCGTTTCATTTTGGAGACAAAATTTGTTTGTCGTTTCATTGCATAATGAAATGAAAAAACGAAAATGGAAATGAAACATTGTTTATTTCGTGCCCATCTCTAATCGCCAGGCAAAATTGTTCTGGGTAGTTCGAGACTCTCTATTCCATATCCGCTCTCAATCTTCTTTTTGTAAGGCTAAACATTCTCAGCTCCCTAAGCCTCTCCTTGTAAGACATTTCTTACGGAACCTCAATCATCTTGGTCACCCTCCTCTGGACCCGTTCAAAGTTGTCAACATCCTTTTAAAATTGAGATGCACAGAACTGGACACAGTACTCTGGGTGGGGTCTGACCAGAGCAGAATAGAGTGGTACTATCACTTCCCTTGATCTAGATGCTATGCTTCTGTTGATGCAACCAACGTTGGCTTTCTTGGCCGCTGCATCACACTGCTGACGCGTGATCGATTTGTGGTCCACCAAGACTCCCAGATCCCTTTCACAGGTACTATTTTCCAGCTAGGTGTCTCCCATCCTATATCTTTGAGAAGATTCTAAGATCCATAGGGTTCCCTCCAGCTCTTCAGTTCAAGGATGACACTGATGATTGAGTCAAGACAGCCTGTCTCAACAAGAAACAAGAAATGGGAGCATTGTCGTCACCCCTCCCCATTTACTGGGGCTTCACTTCAACTTCTATGAATCTGTGCTGCGCTGATGATGAATGACAAAAGGTTTCACCCTGTTTCCTCATCATCCTCCACACATTTTTTTCCATTCACCACCACCATGCTACCCTACTGTGCAGAGATTAAAGGACGCATGTCTGTCCAAATAGTAAGTGAAGGGGCAACGTAATATATGCTACATCACAAATGTGCTGGAAGCTTTGGTCTTTTTGAAAAAAACGACAAGGGCAACTTAGAACGTGATCGTCAGCAGTCTTCATGGCAGGTATTAACCATCTATGCCGAGAAATGTGTGCTTAATACTTGAGTTCCAAACATCAGTTCCAAGTTGGTAACTCCTGATGGTCGATCGGAGGGACACTGGCAGATGAATGTGTGACATTGTGATCTGCTTAGGACGATGTCAGAAGTCTGTGTCTAGTGAAAGCTGAGCCAGGAACATTACAGTATTCCTAAAAAGTTAATTCTTACAATTAACAGAATCAGCTCTAACAGTAATTGCAATAGTTAACAGTATGGCAGCAAATACTTTAAGCTGTAGTTAAAAATGTAACCCTTTATAATTCTATTTCTCAATATAATTAAAATAATAACTCTTAATTTTATATACTTATATTTTTTCAAAAGTGTGTGTGTGTGCTGTGTGGCATTAAATTACAGCCAATTATGGCAGTCCTGGGGCATGGCGGCTCAGCAGACTAAAGCTCCAAAAACTGTTGGCTGCAAAGTCGGCAGCTCAACGGTTCGAATCCCAGGTGCCGCGCAGTGGAGTGTGCTCCTGCTGTTCACCCCAGCTCCTGTCAACCTAGCAGTTCGAAAGCATGTTAATGCAAGTAGATAAATAGGTACTGCCGTAAAAAGCGGGAAGGTAGAACAGTGTTTCCTTGCAGCCATGCTGGCCACAAAGCCACAGACTTGCACAACACTGGCTCTTTGGCTTGAATGCAGAGATGAACACTGCCCCTAGAGTCGGACACGACCAGCACACATGTGCGGGGGGAACCTTTACCTTTTTTACCTTTAGATCAAAGAGAGTTTCTGCTCTTAGAGTTCCATGGCAATCCAGATTTCTCTGCATTGGCCCCTGCTGACTTCTGCGAAACAATGTGTATGTGTGTGTCAGTGGATCAGGTTGGATCTAATGGGTGGATTTGCTTTGGATTTGGGGGATGAAGATGCACAATGAAGCTTTCTCTTGGGTGACATGGTTGGACAGGCAGATCATGCTGCATTCTTAGAAAATACTCCTATATCACTATCTATCTACACATCTATATCTAGATAGATGTCTAGCTAGACAGACAGGCGTGTACACATACACACACATACACACCCAGTAATGCCTAAATTACACTTAAAGTACACATCAATCTATGTAAAGTCCCAGCTATACAGATAAAATGCATTTACATAAATGCAGATACCAAGATGGAAATGTGCCTGAAGATTTTTTTTAGAAAAATTAAATAATACAGATGAATGTAGAAATGGCATGCAGAAGATTTATGAGGGAACCTGTGAAACTGACACAGATGAGAAATAGCTGGGCTTCAACGCTTATAGACCTACCCAGTTTAGGAAGATCAAGAACACAAGCCTAGTTTACTATCTCTATTCTTCCGCTCTGTTCTTTGAGGAAATTATTTCTGGGCAAGGCACCTCCCCAGAAAAGATTTAACTGCTTTCCTACGAGTTCCTTTTAGAAATGAAAATGATGGATTTCCTTGAGTGCTTTACCTGCCAGAAATAATCTTCAGTTCTACAGACAGGAATTATTATCTCGGTGCGTTTGATTTACAGAGCCATTAAAAAGCACAACTTCTGCTCCAGGGAGAAGATGGAAGACAGCTTTGGCAGATAGCATCCCAAAGGTGGGTTTTACATGATATGAGGAGGTGGCCTTGGCCAACCCCAGCAGGCTGCCTGCCCTGCTCCCACAAGTTCAGAGGAGGCTGGGAGAAAGCAAGTTTCTCAGATCTCCACCCCCCAAGCTGGTGAGGAGGCCACCACAGGTGGAGGAAAGGCCACCATCTGATGTGGGACAGGTGGGGAAGGATGTGATGGGTTCAGGATCGTTGTCAAACATTCAACGTGTTGGTTTTGGTTTACAAAACCGACCATGGATCGGGTCCTGAATATCTGGCAGAGCTATCTCCCAATTTCCGTTCCACTTGAGCCTCTATGGCTTTTCTCATTCCGGGTGGGCCTTCTCGGTGGCTGGCCCGGTGGCATGGAATAAATTGCCAAGTGAGATTCGCCAGGCACCATCCTTGGCATCCTTTTAAAAAGCATTAAGAACATGGCTCTTTAGGGATGCCTTTGACAATTGCTGGGTGTTTTGTTCTCCCTGTGTTCATTGTTTGTCTTTTATGAGTTTTTTTTTTGCCTCTTGCTGGGTATTTGTTGTTTTGTCGCCATTATTGTCTCTATATAATGGGGTTTCCCCCCTCGTTTGCTTTGTTTTCCTTTTTATTTTCTTCTTCTTCTTCTTCTTCTTCTTCTTCTTCTTCTTCTTCTTCTTCTTCTTCTTCTTCTTCTTCTTCTTCTTCTTCTTCTTCTTCTTCTTCTTCTTATTCTT
>JAHTLZ010000007.1:46603726-46660657 GCA_023846285.1 Phrynocephalus versicolor | reverse complement strand
TTCTTCTTCTTCTTCTTCTTCTTCTTCTTCTTCTTCTTCTTCTTCTTCCTTCCTTCCTTCCTCCCTTCCTTCCTTTATTATGTTTTGGGTGCTGTTTTATAAGTTGTTGTAAACCACCCAGAGTTCCTGTTTGAGGACAATCGATTTGTGGTATATAAATATATATATAATAAATATATTGGATGAAGGTGAGACATGTGGAGAGATGGTTGAGTATTGACTTCCTATCTGTGGGGCCCCCATTGGGCCCCCATTCTGTGCTTCCATGGAGTTACAAATGGGGATGGAGGACAAGTTGAGCCACCTCCTCCCAACCAGTTTATTCAGCTGTGAACGGGGCTTGGCACCTGAGGCTCCAGCAATGCAGCACCCAACTATAAGCCAGCACCACACCAAACCTGGCCTCTGCACGGCCCAACAAGAATTGCAGTACTTCTTTTGACCCAGCTTTGGCAGTGGAGACTCAAATGGCTGCAGGAGTAGCAAAGAAGAATCCAGGAGGAGCAATGCTGCAGGTCCCCATGACCTACCTTGACCAGCCCCCTCTACAAAGACTGCACCCCAGATTGGGAATCACACTTCCTGCTGGCTTTTTTGGACTTGGACTTCCAGAGACTGTGGTGAAGTCAACTTGGCCCCAGTTGGACAGACTGCTCCCAGGGGGTTAGTGCCAGAAAATCAGTCCCCTGGGAACATGCAGGAAGGGGCATTTGGAGGCCAACATTATGCCCTTGCCTGATTTCAGAAGCTAAACAGGTTCAGTCCTGGTTAGTACTTGGATGGGCGACCACCAGGGAATACCAGTTGCTGCAGGCGCCTGGAATACGCACTGGCAAACTACTCCAGTATTCCCGCCAAGAAAACTCGATGGACAAGGAGTCATGAAGAGACAGATAGATAGATAGATAGATAGATAGATAGATAGATAGATAGATAGATAGATAGATAGATAGATAGATAGATAGATAGATAGTCCAGTGCAGAACGAGATTGAAAGAATCTACATCAGCTTTTACATTACCTAACAATACAACCATACAAAAATATCTATCCCGCACCCCACATACACACATTTAACCCACTAACACATTTAAAAACTCTAAAAACTCTAAAAAACTAATTACAGAAGCTCCCTCAGAAACCACATTTTGCTACATTCAAAGCCAAAACCACTCTTGGATAGAAACTATTGCTCACGACTGTAATGACACACACACACACACACACACACACACACACACAGTGCCCTTAATGAAAACCGCAATGAGTGGCAAAACTAAGCTAGATCCTATGAAACTATTGAGCCTCATGGCACAGTGGTTAAGTGCCTGTACTGCAGCTAAAACTGTGCTCACAACCCAGGTTCAATCCCCGGTAGCCGGCTCATGGTTGACTCAGCCTTCCATCTTCCCGAGGTCGGTAAAATGAGTACCCAGCTTGCTGGGGGGGGGGTGAAAGCAATGTGTAGCCTGCATAATTAAACTGTAAACTGCCCAGAGACTACTTGAAGTGGTATGGGCGCTATATAAGCAGAACACTTTGCTTTATTGCTTAGGAACACCTCCGTTGCAAGACATCCAGGAGGGAGGAGTGATGGGACTCCATGGCCTTTACTGAACAGGAATTGTTTGGATCATTTGGTGGGACATGCATGGGGGTGGGCAGGCGGAGAAGAACAAAAAAGGGAGGAGGCAATTTTTTAAAAATTATTCATTCCGAAACAAGTTCCACCACTAAAGGGCCTAAAACGTGGAAGCTGTTTGCCTCTACAATCCTAAATTTTAAAATATTCTTCAGTTTTTCTATCTATCTATCTATCTATCTATCTATCTATCTATCTATCTATCTATCTATCTATCTATCTATCTATCTATCTATCTATCTATCTATCTATCTATCTATCTATCTATCTATCTATCTATCTTGCTTCCATTGGTGCCATGGCATTACTCTGGGCAAACACAACCAGTATAAATCAGACAATAAACAAAAACAAAAACAGTAAAAGCAAATTGCGGATAACCATGACAGCAGATGGGACAAAACAATCAAGTAGGGATTAGCGTAGATGGCAGGAAAATGGGAAAGATGATCAGCCAGAGACAGCGTGGAAAGCCTCTCTGGGAAAGCCAGGTTTTTAGTTGCATCCTAAATGTCAACAGGGATGGGGTTCGGAGGGCCTCACTTGCAAGCTGGCTCCACAAGGTCGGAGCCACCAAGGAGAAGGCCTTAACTCTTGCAGGAGACTTTCAGGCCTCTTTTGGAGTCGCTACTAAGCACATCTGATCTCTCCTGATTTTCGAAACTAAGCAGAGTTGGTTGTGGTTAGTACTTGAATGGGAGACCACCAGGGAATACCAGGTGCTGTAGGCGCCTGGAGTAGGAGCTGGCAAGTCCCTCCAGTATTCCTGCCAAGAAATACTCCATGGACATGGGGTCACGAAGATTCGGCCACGACTATAACGACACAACACGCACACACACAAAGGTATATTAATTCAAAATGTGGTGCTAGAGGGGAACTTTGCAGATACCCCAGGTCACTAGAGAGACCAATGAGTGGTTCCAAGGTGAAATTAAGTGTGAATTCACCTTAGAAGCAAAGATGGTGAAACTGAGTCCACTACACTTTGGGCAACCTGTTAAAAAACAAATTTCACTGGGAAAAAAGACCATAATGTTGGGGGTAAAATATTGAAGGCAACAGGAAAGGTGGAAGATCCAATATGAGGTGGATGGATTCCATCAAAGAGCCTTTTCACATGACCCCTAAGATCCGCTGGCCACTTAAATTCGGACCAGAGATCTTGGGCGTTCGTTGCTGTTCCTGTGTTCCCACCCTCTCCGCACTTCCTTGCTCCTGTCTGCGTGAGGGGAGGGAGAAAAAAAGGGACAAAAGAACGCAGGCTCACCTCCGTCTGCCGGTCCAAGCCACCCCAAGCCCCGTTGTCGTCCTGATTCCTTCTCTTAAAGGGGCAGGAGACAAAAAAACCAACAACAACAAACAGAAGTGAGGAGAGCCCGGCACTCTAGGTTACATCCGGATCTGGGATTTTTCACCCTCCGAGAGCAGGTACCTGAAAAGTGCGCTGGGACGCTTAGGTGGGTGTGGCCGCACTTAATTTTCTGTAAACTCTGGAGCTGGTGGGGAAACAATTTTAAGCTCCGGAGCTGGGAGCTATTTGCGGTGGAGTTTAGGGGTTGTGTACAAATACCCAAAGAAACCACAGCCTGAGCAGGGCTGTGAATTAAAGGAGCTTTTTGGAGAGCATGCATGAGGTTGTCCTTAATTGCAGGCAACCTAGTGGCATGTAACAGCAATAAGCAGCAGATGCCAAAGGATGGGTCTGTACCCTTTTGGCAGCAAATTCGTGCTCCCTTTGAATTTTTGCACCCTGGGCCAAACCTCCAGTTGCCACACTTAGTTATGGCTTTAGATTTCAGATCCCTTTTCTCAGTGATGCTGAGTGTACATGAAGTAACTATTTGAAAGGATGATATATTGAAGAGGGAACAGGTTTGTTTTCCATGGCTTCAGAAACTAGGACTCATGGCAATGGTTTTAAATTACAGGAAAAGAGATTCCATTTGAACATTAGGAAGAACTTCATGATGGTTAGAGCTGTTCGGCAGTGGAATAGGCTGCCACAAAGGAGGGTGGTGGAGTCTCCTTCTTTGGAGGTTTTTTAAGCAGAGGCTGGATGGCCATCTGTCGGAAATATTGTGATGGGGGTTTCTGCGTGGCAGGGGGTTGGACTGGATGGCCCTTGAGGTCTCTTCCAACTTTATGATTCTATGATTCCTTCTCCTATGTGGGGGGGAAAAGGGCTACTCTGAACAAAGGACTCAAGACACCAACAAATAGTCAGTGGACAGGTCACATTTTCACCTCAGGATGTGGGTTTTGACTTTCAGGAAGGAAAATATAAGAAAAAAAATTGCCTTTCGTGGCCTGTTCATTTTAGTGACTTTCTAAATGAAAGTGCGCTCCAAGAACGAAAACCTTTGCTCTTTTCACTCTTTCTTTCCCCTCCTTCCATTTGCCGAAGGCTTCCTTAAACCTAGCTGGATTTAGGTACAAATCCCATATCCGTGCCTTGCCGGGTGAGCAGGTCTATTGTGACTGAACTCATCTGGCTTTTTCTTGCAGTGATTTGGCCAAAGATTAGAAAAGAAGATAGAAAGCTAAGCTTTTGTAACTGGGCGATGAGCAGAGATTGAGGGCTAAAGTAACCATCATGTGCGCGCGTGCGTGCGCGCGCACACACACACACACACAGAGTGTGAATGGCCTTCCCCAAAAGCGGTTTATTTGTTTATTATATAACTGTTCATTTTTCTCCATTGGAGGAAAAGATCGAGGTCTACAATCGTTTTCTCCATTCAAAAGAGGTGTTTTGCTTAGAAACACAAAGCAAATCTGTTTTCATCTTCATCTCTCTCACACACTCTGGTGTGTGTGTGTGTGTGTGTGTGTGTGCACGCGCGTGTGTGCGCGCCATCAGAATTCCCTTTAGAGGTGTCCTACCTTGAGAGGCTTGGCTATCAAGAACATCTTCAATATGGTAGCCAAGTCAGCTGCCTTTCTCCCAATATGGGACCCAAGGCAGCTTCCATTTATTGAAATTATACAATAAAATACTGGAGAATAAAAGCAAGCTAAAAGCAAGCTGATAGCACCACACAAAGCTGTGCATTATAAATAATTAAACATTTGACAGGATTAGCATCAATTTTGAAGAAATTTACAAATACAGTATCTACATTTCAAGAAATACAGCACTCCCCAGACCGTTGCTTACCAGACAAACTTGGGAAGGTGGTGGGACTGAGAAGATGGTGTCTCTAGAACAGGCCTGCCCAAAAGGTAGACCATGGGCTACCGGTAGCCCGTGCAGGGTTCAAAAGTAGCCCGCTGGCCATCAATAAAAAAAGTGAGGGGACAAGTTCTCCATCCCTCCCTCCCCCATCCCAAGGACCACCACTGCCCCAACAAAGTTCTGGGTCTGCCAGCCCACTGTCTCAGCTGAGTGGGGCAGTTTAAGGCCATAGAGCAGTCCCCTGTTCCCCCCACCGGCTGGATGACTGGTGTGCCACAGTCTTGTGACCAGCTGAGTTGCTGGTGCAGAGTGGAGGGAGGAGAGGGGAGGAGTGGGTGAAAGGTAGGGTTGCAGGTGTGCCCATCTCCTTTGTGCAGTGACATCCCCCTTCTTCTCCCCCCCGGACAATTCCCTCCATAACGAATTAATTGATTTTCAATACATTCCTATGGGAAACCGCTGCTCTACTTACAATTTTTTAACTTATGACCATGTGCTCAGAAGTAATTGATAAAATTCATAATTAGAGGTTTTAGTGTAGTAGCCCTTGGGCACTTTGGGCTGGAAAAAGTAGGCCTCGGCCTGTTCAAAGTTGGACAGCCCTGCTCTAGAAGATCTTAAAAGTTGGGGTTGATGCAATCCTTTAAATAGCCTGGACCCAAACATGGACTATAAACATATAGTATATCTATATCTGCGGTTTTTGGCATCCACTGCAGGGGGCAGGCTGGGAACCAGCCCTCCATGAATATTGCAATCTCGTTTTATGCCACCATTTTTATTTATTTATTTGCCCGATGTTTAGTCTGCCTTTTTCCCAATAAGGGGAATCAAAATGGATCAGAGTGTTAAAAAGTAGAATTACAAGCACAATGAATTATACATTAAAAACCATTACACAATGATAGTAATGAAAATACATAAAATGATAAAAAAACATTTAAAACTTTAAATACCTTACATTCTGGGACTCAGTTATGATTGTTTAAAGCCAGACTCGTGCATGTACCAAACTCACTTGTAGGAACTTTGTGAACAAATCTAATCTGATCAATCCACAGAAAAGGTCAAATTTACTAAAGGTTTGGTCCAAAAAAATTCCCAAGAAAAATTCCCAGCCGACATACACCAATTCTATGAAACAATAACATAATGGTCTAGATCAGGGATGGCGAACCTATGGCACACGTGCCAAAGGTGGCACGGAAAGAGCTTTTGCCTGACACGTGACATGCTTCTTGACCCCACTTTCCCCTCTGCTGGACCAGCCATGAGGAATTTGTGGAGGGGAAAGTGGGGGAGGGGCAGGGAGCATGTCAGGTGCCAGGCAAGCCCTATCGTTGCCATTGGCATCGCCGCCCTTGCCACCACCCCCTGCCGCCCGTGACCCCGCGTCTGCCAATCCCGCTGCCAAGACCAACCCCATCCCTGCCCCTCCTGCTGCCACCGCCGCCGCCGCTAGCCCTGACCCCATCACGCTTGCTGCCCTCGACCTCGACCTTGCCCAACCCCTGACCCCTGCTGCCACCAATCCCAACCCCCCACCGCCCCCATCCTCATCGCCATCGCCCCTGCCGCCGACAACCCAACCCTGCCTCCGCCGCCACTACTGCTGCCATCCCTGCCCCTCCCACCGCCGAGGATGATGACCCTGACCCCGCCCCCTCTGTCACCCTTGCTGGCTTTGCCCCCTCCCCCCGCTGCCGCTGATCTTGCCTGTCGCCACCGCCGCCGCCGAGTTTGGCCACTCGGTGGCAAAAAGGTTCGCCATCCCTGGTCTAGATCCTTTTTGACTTACATGCAGTTCAGGCACACTTGTTTTTTTCCCTTGATTTTAGGTCTGGCTTTCTGTTTTGTTTTGTTTTTAAATAAAGACTTTGGGCCTTTTCACACGACCCCTAAGATCCGCTGGCCACTTAAATTCAGACCAGAGATCTTGGGGGTTCGTTGCTCTTCCTGCGTCCCCACCCCTCTGCACTTCCTTGCTCCTGTCTGCGTGAGGGGAGGGAGAAAAAAAGGGAACAAAAGAATACAGGCTCACCTCCGTCTGCCAGTCCAAGCCGCCCCGAGCCCCGTCGTTGTCCTGATTCCTTCTCTTAAAGGGGCGGGAGGCAAAAAAACAACAACAAACAGAAGCGAGGAGAGCCCGGCACTCTAGGTTACATCTGGATCTGGGATTTTTCACCCTCCAAGAGCAGGTACCTGAAAAGTGCGCTGGGACACGCTTAGGTGGGCATGGTCGCACTTAATTTTCTGTAAACTCCGGAGCTGGTGGGGAAACAATTTTAAGCTCCGGAGCTGGGAGCCATTTGCGGTGGAGTTTAGGGATCGTGTACAAATACCCTTTGTGAGATGCTGTCAAGAGAAGCAAATAACAAAGGGACATTTTAAAGGTACTTCCGATGACAAGCTCTAGGACACTTTTTCAGTCAAGCACGAGTGCAGAGTATGTTCACTGATTTTTAAACTATTACCCCCAATAAAATGTAATTATAATGATTAATTGCATAATGATGACTGTAATCACAGCCTATTCTTAGTTGATTAAGAAAGACAGAAGCAGCTTGTTAAGAGGAGAGAGAAAAAGAAAGGGAAAAAAATCCCCAACCTCTTAGAACAAAAAAAGTGGTGGGGGGGGAGGAAGAAACATCTAATTTTATGCTATTCAACAGTTGTAATTATTAGGTCTCTGATTTTCTCAAGGTAAGAGGCTCAAAAGCATTCCCTTTGCCTCTCCCAAAGCAGTTGCTACTTAATTGATCACCTGGATGGACAACTTGTTGACCCCTAGTTGGAAAAGCACATCTGTCTTAACCAGGATACCCAGTGATGTGGAAGAATGGGAGTTTCAGCCCAGAAATTAACTAATTAATTTACTGTCCATCTGGCTACAAGGCCACTCTGGGTGGTTTACCATAAGATATATGCAAGGCTACAATTGCCCATTCCTGATATATGATTCTATAGTTAAGGTTGTCATTTCATCATCATCACCACCACCATGACCACCACCACCACCACCACCATGTGCCATTGAGTCAATTCTGCCTTATAACAACAAGGCTGTCACAAGAAGGTCAGGATCCTGTTGAGAGGCACAGAGCGGGTCACCGGCCAGTCTCATTTCAGAACACAGTTCAACAGGGAGGGAGAGGCCCAAATAGGCAGACTTATGGAACAACAGAGTTCAGGGCTGAAGCTTTCAGAGCCCGAAGTCTCACTTTGTTGAGGCAAAGACCAAGGAAAGCCGATTGCTCAACCTGAGTGGACCCTGATTCTACAAAGAAGCACAGTCAAACAACCCCAAAACACTCTGCTCAGGGTTTTCTTGCAAGGAAAGAAGTCCAGTTGCCATGACTCAGCTTCCTGATTAAACTCACCTGGATGACTGAGAATCTTCTCAGACAGATTTCTGTTATTATGTCCAGCCCTTGAAAATCCTTTTTAAAATTGTATTTCTTTACTTCAGTCTGTTACGGTTGTGAAAAATCGACTACTTTAACCAACGTTCAGTTCACAAAGCATTACATTATGTACACACTGCAGCCGTACAGCTCCCCTTTCACTCACATCTTCTCCATCCACATAATAATTCTTTCTCTTTCATTCCAAGATAAAATTCATAGCGAATATCACATACACACACAGAAAGAGATGATGCACTCTTTGGAATCAACATGGCTAAATTAAGTCACAAAGTTAATTAAATATGTTAATAAGTATAGATGGGTACGAATAAAAAAATGGCATTTCGTTTGTCGTTTGTCATTTGGAGGGTCCGTTTCGGTTTGTTTCCGTTTTTCATGAATTTTTGCAAAAAATTCATTTTCATTTTCATTCGTTTCGTTCCCATTTCATTACCATTTATTTCAATTTTTTGTGATTTTTTTTTTTTTAGGATTTTAAGCAATTCACTCATATTGCAGTAACGGAAACGAAATGCTCGACAAAATTTCTGGTGTTTCTGTTCGTTTCGTTTCATTTTAGAGACAAAATTCGTTTGTCACTTCGTTACGTAACGAAACAAAAAAATGAAAACAGAAACAAAAATTGTTCGTTTCGTGCCCATCTCTATTAATAAGTCTATCTATAGCATGACTAAATATAGAAACATTTCACAACGGATTATTTCAATGGGCCCACTCTAGTTGTAACTTATGGATGGGTTTCATCCCATGTATTTTTTTAAAAAAATCTCCCTCTTCCAGTCTTCTGCCTCAACATGAATTTAGCAGGCTTCTCGGTGCTTTCAGAAATCAGCATACAGTATACTAGAAATGGGAATCATCCTTGAAACTGAGGTAGGAAGCACTAGTTTTCCTTATTGCACACATATTTTGTCCCCTAGAAGGATTTTTTCCCATTTGTTCCACCTTCAGGTTTCTTCAGTTTTATTCCTTTCATCCTACTTGTAGCACACTGCAAAACAAGCACTCTTGATCTGAACATATTTATTTATTTATTTATTTATTTATATACCACCCATCTAGCTGCAGGACCACTGCGGGTGTTATACAACAATTCAACATAAAACAACAAATATGCTATACAACAAAAATCTAATAAACTAGGCAGCACAACATAATATACATATTAGGGTATAATAAACCAACAACATCACTCATAAGCCAATCAAGAATAAGTTAAGAACAAATGGGGACAAATAGCAAGGTCAACAAGTCAGCCTATAATCATTAATACCCAGGGAAAGCTGTTCTGAACAGCCAGGTTTTCAGGTGTTTTTTGAAGACTGTTAGCAATGGGGCTAGGCAGATCTCCGAGGGAAGCCAATTCCAAAGCCTAGGAGCCGCTACCGAGAAGGCACGGTTCCTCATTGCCGATTTGCAGGCCTCTCTCAGTACAGGCTCCCTCAGGTGACCTGCCTGTGAGGAGCTAGTGTTATGGGCAACGTTTAGAGGCAGGAGCCGTTCTGACAAATTGTCCCAAACCGTTTAAGGCAGTGGTTCTCAACCTTCCTAATGCCATGACCCTTTAATACAGTTCCTCTTGTTGTGGTGACCCCTTGCCCTGCTTGGAAGAGGCCACAAGCCCCCTTTGGCAGGCCACTGCCACAGGTGCCATAGAGAATTTCCCTCTATATAGGCACTCTCAGCCAATCGCAGCCTCCGGTGCCATTTACTGACATCCTCTCCAACCTATCAAGCTGTAACTCACTCTTTCCCCCTTTCCTCCCCCTCCTCCTCCAGACCCAAGCCGTTTGTGTCTTTTTCTTCATTGGCTCATGGGGACCCCTGTGAAATGGTCGTTCACCCCCCAAGGGGTCCCGACCCCCAGGTTGGGAACCATGGGTTTCAGGCTTTGTATGTCAGCATCAAAACCTTGAAATCAATGTGGTTGCTTCTCTCTTTCTAGGGTGAGCTTTGCTGATACACACATGGGAACCCCACAAAAATAATCCTGACCAAGTCCTAATTGCAACCTCACCAAATTCAGTGCTTCACCGTCTTTGATGTTGAGTGGTGATTCCTAACCTTGAGTAACCTGGTTGTTCTTGGGCTGCAACTCCCAGAAACCCCAGCCAGTATAGCTCGTGGTGAAGGCTTTTGGGAACTGTAGTCCAAGAACACCTAGGTTACACAGGCAGGAACCAGTGGTGCAAAAGATAGGACAACATATTTTAAGAGCCTTGTGGCTTAGTAGTTAAACTGTAGTAATAGCAGTCAAAACTCTGCCCGCAGCCAGTGTTCAGTCTGAGAGGATTTTGGCAGCCAGCAAGGTTCATCAGTAGTCCATCCTTGCACAGTTGGTAAAATAGGTACTTCCCTCATGGGTACTAGGATCCCCCCCTCTAGTTTTATGTGGAGATCCCTGATTTCCACTGTTGTCTGTTATCAAAGTACTAACCAGCCCTGACCTACTCCAAAATTGGATGTGTCCAAGGTTTTATCTAAAATGCAGTTTGTGTGTGTGTGTGTGTGTCTGTGTTGCATCGTCACAGTCGTGACTGACCCTTCGTGATCCCATGCCCATGGAGTTTTCCTGGCAGGAACCCTGGAGTGGTTTGCCAGTTCCTATTCCAGGTGCCTACAGCACCTGGCATTCCCTAGTGGTCTCCCATCCAAGTACTAACCAGGGCCGACCCTGCTTACCTTCCAAAATCAGGCGGGGTCAGATGTGCTTAGGGCATATAGGCAGCTCAGTTTAGCCGAGGGCAATCCAGGATACCTCAGAATCTGGGAAGACATTCAGATGAGGCAGAGGACACCTGGAGAAAACTGCCTTTCAAGGGGGCTTGAAGGAGAAATGGGGATGTACAGCAATGTCACTATCATCAAGATTCTAATTTAGAGTGGCCGTTTTGTTATTAATAAGCCAAGACTTCAAGGACTCTTCAGTTCCCTAAATGGATATCCCAACTCTAATGTGAAGTCAAGATCTAGTTGTTGTTGTTGTTGTTGTTGTTGTTGTTGTTGTTGTTGTTGTTTGGGTACAGGGGTTAAACTTCAATGCTGCAATCAAGACTCTTCTCATGACTTAAGTCTTAAGTCATGAGAAGTCATGAGACAGGCTTAAGTATCTGGCTCACAGTTGACTCAGCCTTCCATCTTCCTGAAGTTGGGAAGAAGCTCTCGGAGGGAGGGCAATGTAGCTCACACCACTAAATTATAAACCACCCAGAGAGTGCTTTAAGTGCTATGGGGTGAGCTAGAAACAGAACACTTTGCTTCATTTTAGAGCTACGAACTTTGAAGTTTGTGCAAAAAAGTAAATTGCATACAACTTTGGGCCTTTTCACGCGACCCCTAAAATCCATGGCATATGGCTCCCAGATCCGGAGCTTAAAATTGTTTCCCCACCAGCTCCGGAGTTTACAAAAAATTAAGTGTGACCACGCCCACCTAAGCGTGTCCCAGCACACTTTTCAAGTACCTTGCTGAGAGAAAATCAGCATGGCTTCTGTAAGGGTAAATCTTGTCTGACAAACCTCTTAGAATTTTTTGAAAAGGTCAACAGGCACGTGGATTTGGGTGAACCGGTTGATATAGTCTATCTGGATTTTCAAAAGGCTTTTGACACAGTCCCTCACCAAAGGCTGCTGAGAAAATTGCACAGTCAGGGGATAAGAGGGCAGGTCCTCTTATGGATTGAGAACTGGTTGAGATCCCGGAAACAAAGAGTAGGTGTCAATGGGAAATTTTCACAATGGAGAGAAGTGAAAAGCGGTGTGCCCCAGGGCTCTGTCCTGGGACCGGTGCTTTTCAATCTGTTCATAAATGACCTGGAGACAGGGATAAACAGTGAGGTGGCCAAGTTTGCAGATGACACAAAACTTTTCCGTGTGGTAAAAACCAGAGAAGATTGTGAAGAGCTCCAGAAGGATCTCTCTAAACTGGGGGAGTGGGCTGAGAAATGGCAAATGTGTTTTAATGTAACCAAATGTAAAGTAATGCATATTGGGGCAAAAAATCCAAACTTCATCTATCAACTCATGGGCTCTGAGTTATCCGTGACGGATCAGGAAAGAGATCTTGGTGTGTTGGTGGACAGCTCCATGAAGGTGTCTCTCCAATGTGTGGCAGCGGTGAAGAAGGCCAATTCCATGCTAGGGATTATCAAAAAGGGGATTGAAAATAAAACAGCCAACATTATAATGCCATTATACAAAACAATAGTAAGGCCCCACCTGGAGTATTGTGTACAATTCTGGTCACCGCATCTCAAGAAAGACATAGTGGAACTGGAAAAGGTGCAGAAGAGGGCGACTAAAATGATTAGTGGGCTGGGGCACCTCCCTTATGAAGAAAGGCTAAAACATTTGGGCCTCTTTAGTCTGGAAAAAAGGCGCCTGAGGGGGGATATGATTGAGACATACAAAATAATGCAGGGTATGAATAAAGTGGATAGAGGGAAGCTCTTCTCCCTCTCCCAAAATACCAGAACTAGGGGACATACACTCAAATTGAGGGCTGGGAGAGTAAAAACTGACAAAAGAAAATATTTTTTCACCCAGCGCGTTGTAAGTCTATGGAATTCCCTGCCACACAATGTGGTGATGGCATCTGACCTGGATGCCTTCAAAAGGGGACTGGACAGATTCCTGGAGGAAAAGTCCATCACAGGTTACAGACCATGATGGAGATGTGTAATCTCTAGGCTTTAAACCAGGATACTTCAAGGGCCAGATGCAGGGGAGTGTTATCAGGAGACAGATATCTAGTCTCATGAGCTCCCAGATGCATCTGGTGGGGCCGCTGTGAGATACAGGAAGCTGGACTAGATGGGCCTTTGGCCTGATCCAGCATGGCTCTTCTTATGTTCTTATGTACCTGCTCTCCGGGGGTGAAAAATGCCTGATGCGGATGTAACGTAGTGAGTGTCGGGCTCTCCTCACTTCTGTTTGTTGGTTTTTTTGCCCCTGCCCCTTTAAGACTGGAATGCTGCCGGGAGCAGAGCGAGACGGCAGAACAGAGGTGAGCCGGGATTCTTTTCTTTCTTTTTTTCTCCCTCCCCTAATGCAGACAGCAGCCAGGAGTGTGGAGGGGGTGGGAACACAGGAACAGTGACAAACCCCCAAGATCTCTGGTCCGAATTTAAGTGGCCAGCAGATCTTAGGGGTCATGTGAAAAGGCTCTTTGTTTCTTCCGGAAATCTGAGTCTTTCCTTTGGTGAGACTGAGCAAGCATCACAGGATGGCCCAACAGACTGCAGAGGCTCAGATAATCATCTAATGCTACTCCAGACATGGCAACTACATTTTCAAGTGTCATTCGTAAAACAAAACAAAACAAAACAAAAACTTGAGGAAATGTCCTTTGATAGATCCCCAATCACATCTCCAAGACTCACCCAAGATTAAGCAACCAAAGAGCCTACCAGCCAGTCAACCACTCCCCACCCCCCAAAAAAACCAGGCGGCAATCTCAGTGGTAGAGCACAACACTTCTCCCTTTATTGTGTAAGGAGTAATCACAGAGGACTGTGTATAGGTTGTACCTATGTTAGATGAACAGACCTGTATGCATAATATCCTGATAAGGCGTTTCCATTTTGTGAAATAATGCTTAATACAAAGAAGAGCTGAGTAGTCATGCATATGCTCCATTATCCTGTTTTATAGGCCCCTTGAGTTAAGTGCAAATGCAATTACCGTAGCAGTAGCTGTTTGTGTTGTTATAAATGCACACAGGCATTAGAGATCCTCCGTCCTCTGAGCCTCTTAGCTCCTGCCCAACCTCCTTCCCTTCCTCCTCTTTGTATCGTAGCGGTAGACCTTCGGTTTACTCCCTTTTAGTTATGGTTCTGCCAAACATATCCCTTTTCTAAGGAGGATACATTGAACCTGTCAGCTTTGCTTAAAATAAAGCTAAAGTGGGGAAAATGCAAAAAGTGTGTCAGCCAGCCAGCCAGGTACATGCATTCCGGACGAGGCCTTGCTCCACTTAGCTGGCTACAAATCCTGCAGATGTCAAGGAAGGCACAGAGAAAGGTGGATGATGTATGGCGGGCGGGAAACGATGCCGTGATAGATGAGGCTGCCAAAAAAAAAGGGGGGGGAGAGAGACAGCTTGGAACACCACATATTCTTCCTTGGTGGTTACTTCATGTCCATTTTGTCTCTGTTAGTGTTGCACGTTGGAGCGGTACAAAAATGTTACTTCATGTCCGTCGCACAGCTACTGAAATTTGTCTCGACCACGCCCCCGGAATGGGTGCTAAGTGTGACAATACTGTACCTGGTGCTTGTCACTCTTTGTTCCCATTTTCTGTTCTGAGACAAAACACCATGTAGTAACAACGGTCATACAACAAAACATTCGTTTCTCTCAGAAAACTGTGTCCAGTTTTGTTTTGTTTTTTGACTTTTCAGAAGCGAAATATCGAAAAATAATTTTAAGCCCCCCCCCAAAAAAAAGAAAAAGGAAGCTAGACAAATTCAGTGTTTGTCACGGCACAAGACCGTGAGGTAGCACTTGTCACGAGACAAGTTATCTCGACCATGGGAACAATGAAACAGGGACAAAGCCACGTGATCAGGACCAACGCTGTCACGGTACAAAACTAGTTGTGGAACAAAGAAGGACGTGAAGTAACTGCCTTTTGGAAGTTCTCTTTATACAACCCACCCTGACCACAATCCCTTAACCTGGAGGGATCGCCTTATATGAGCACCTTATGGGTCATATCACAGGGTCATAAATGTTACATCATTTAATCAACCAACCAACCAACCAACCAACCAACCAACCAACCAACCAACCAACCAACCAACCAACCAACCAACCAGCCAATCAATCAAATTACAGTCACACCAGTAAAAGTTCCCAGGAAGATTCTTTCCATAGTTACTTTTAATTACACAATTAAAATAACTAGTAAATTAATTTATCGTCCATGAGTGCTACAAATTGTTGTATATCACATGCCAAAGAATAGGAGGCATGGACAGGTAGCAATTGAAGTGGGGTTGGCCACTGTCTCTGCCCCATTGAGTGATAAAGATACACAGCAATAAAGATACACAGATCCAGATTCCTCCTGGAGCCAACACCTCGATCCAAGGGTTTGTGTGGTATTTATTGATTTTATTTCTTTATGAGATTTCTATACCACCCATCTGACACAGAGCCACTCTGGGCAGTTTGCAACATAAGCAAGTACAGTATGCAATAACTAAAATACAACCAGAATAATAAAATAATGCTAGGTTCTAGACATGGGCACGACTTGGCGAAATTATCGTTTCCGTTTCCGTTCTTCGTTTCCGTTACGTAACAGAAACGGTAACGACAATTAAGCCGTCAGAACTCGAACTTGAACCGACAAAAGAAAAATTGGGTCTGATTTGTCGTTGTCGTTCATGGCATCGCGCGACGATCGCGCGATGCCAAGCGACACAGAAAAAAGTTTTAAAAATAAAAAGAAACCCGATTCCCGGCCAAAAAAGCAGGCAAAAATATGCCTGCCTGAGTGAGGGCACCTACCTGAGGGGTGGTTTCTGGGGTGGGGGGTCCCCGGCCTCCCCCCCTCTCCTGTCCCGGGCTGCTTTGGTACCAGGCTGGGAGGACATCCTCGTCGTCTCCATTTGCCATGCAGTGCGGGGGGATCCAAAATGGCGACCGCAATATTTTTTTTGAAATTGTGGTCCAAAAACCCACCAAAGCACCACAGAAACATGCGAAAATTAGCTATTTTAAATGCTTGAATTTTTACAGTAGCAGCAGTGGGGTTTTCTCGCAATAAAACGACTCCATTGATTTTATTTTATTTTATTTTTATTTTTATTTTTTTACACCTACGCACACGCAATGATAGGCTGGCCATGGGATGGGACCATGCAAATTTTTGGAGCCATTCCACCAATCGCATGGCCAGGTTTTGCTGAAACTTCTGGATGTGCCAGAGAGGGCATAAAAAGCCCACCAACCCTAAGCCTAAGCCTAAGCCTAAGCCTAAACCTAACCCTAACCCTAACCCTAACCCATACGGCAGTACACTGTGTTCTTAGTGGGCCAGAGGCACCCAGAGGTACAGCCCACTAACCCACCCTAACCTTAACCGTTACCCTAAGCCTAGCCCTTACCCCCTAACCCCATGCTCTGGGAAGTCAAATCGCGCTAAATCACGGTGGAAACGACAAACGACAAACGACACGACAAAATGACAAATTTTTGAAAATTTTCGTGATAAACGGAATCGACCCGTCCCGACAAACGACAATTCGACAAATAATTTTTTCTGGTCGTGCCCATCTCTACTAGGTTCCTTTTAAGTTTGCTTTTAAGACAGCATTCCCTCCACTCCAGGTCAACATAATATGTGTATCCAGGGTGGACAGAAATTAGTGATTTAAAAAACCAAACAAATTGATTTTAATCATGATTTAAATCATGGTCTCAATCAAAAGATTTTCTAAAAACTTAATCATCACCCCCCTGCAATGTTTAAAAACAGAAATCACGATTTAAATCCAGTCCACCCCACCTGTAACACCTTTTTCGCTTTGCTAGGGAACCGCATTTAGTCATCTTACTTGGATTTGGACCTGATACTCATCAATCTGAATCAAGCCACTTTTAGTTATCAGTTTGGCCTTTGGCTGAAGGCGATGCACCCATCTAGAAACAATTTCATGTGCGAAGCCCGTCTTTGACATCAATATGTTTTGCTAATAACGGGAGCCTGTGTGAAATTGCCGGGCATTGATCTGCATTGCATTTGTTCCATAAGTGCCAATAATAGGAAACTCATATCTCGTAAGAGCTCGTTTAGATTGGCAAGAGACTCATAACCTGGTTCTGAATAAGTCATTACAATGCCCAAGCGAGGCTCAGCATTCCCCACTTAGAGATAGCGGGCCAAACGACTCAGTGAAACAAGTGACAGCTCATTGTAACACTCTGTTTCAAAACCGTGTATCATGTAATCACAAATGCAGCTGGAAAACTAGCCCAAAAGGAAAGCAGGAGCCAAAAATTATAGTGTTCAGTCTCCCGCGATTACAGTTTCTTCTGAATATATATTGATGAAAGTGCTACTGGGTTGAAGAGTCGTGGGCCACTTTGAGCTGGGGGTGCTTGAAAAAGTGAGGACAGATCTCTTCCAAACTGTTGTTTGCTTCAAAAGTCGGAATACAGGAACCGGCAGGGAACCATCGTGTCAGCAAAAGCACGGAGGAAAAATTGCTGATGGCTGTTCCTCAGCTTTACTGAGAGAGCAGGGGCAGTGCTAGGGTTTTTTGCGCCCTCGGCAAAAAAGGGTGGTGTGGTGGGTGGTGGTGGGGTGGGGCAGGGGGCGGGGGGCGGGCCTGTGGGGGGCAGGGCGATGGCAGGGCAAGGGGGCGGGGCGGGGCTGGTGGTGGCAGGGGGCAGGGTGATGGCGGATGGTGGGGGACGGCAATGGTTGTAGGGGGTGGGCAGCTAGAGGTGCGGGGGTGGCGGGCGGGCGGTGGGGGGCAGCAATGGGTGGCCAGCGACGGGCGGCTGGCGGGCTGTGGGGGGACGGACGGCGGTGGCCAGTGGTGGTGGGGCGGCAGGGGGCGGCAGGGTGGCCAGTGCCCTCTCTCCATTTTGGCGCCCTAGGCAACTGCCTAGTTCACCTTAATGGAAGTGCTGGCCCTGCTCCTGTGGCATGTCCTGTGGGGAAACCCTGCATGGATCTTAGAATCCAGATGGAAAGGTAACGATTACGAGACTTGGCAGATGAAGACATGATTAGGGTGGTCGGTCAAGTATATGTTTGTAGCCCTCTTAGTTCAGGGTGAGCGTGATGGAGATCAGTGGGGGACAGGTGGTACTATAGTTGTCTGGATAACTCAGTGGAGTTAGATATCTGTTTGTGGAGCCAGAGTTCAAGTCTCCACAAGGCATTCCAGAACAGCAAAGCTGTACGACTTTGCACAAGCTGAGTGGTCCCAGAAGAAGGGAAGGGTTAACCATTTCTGAATAGTAGTAAAAAGCAAAGCAAAGTGTTCTGCTTATATACCGCCCCATACCACTACAAGTAGTCCTCTGGGCGGTTTTTACAATTTTTAATTACAGTGTGCAGGCTACACATTGCCCCCCCCCCGCAAGCTGGATACTCATTTTACCGGCCTCAGAAGGATGGAAGGCTGAGTGAACCTTGAGCCTGCTACCAGGGATTGAACCCAGGTCATGAGCACAGTTTTTACCTGCAGTACAGGCATTTAACCACTGCGCCACAAGGCTCTTAGTAGTAGTAGTAGTAGTAGTAGTAGTAGTAGTAGTAGTAGTAGTAGTAGTAGTAGTAGTAGTACCAGCAATAGCAGCAGCAGTAGCAGCAGCAGTAATCATCATCAACAACAAATTATCACACAGCAAACAAGATAACTATGCTGGATTTGTTGAACGCTTCCCAAGCATTTAGGACTATGAGATGTATCGGTGAATTATGCAAGCAGTACCCAATGAGGTGGCCTTCTGCAGCTGACTGATGGAGACTTTGTCAACTCCAATTTCTTCTAAATACTTGCTTAGCTCTTTAGGCACCTTATCCAGCACGCCGATTACCACTGGGACCACCTGTACCAGTTTATGCCAGAGTCTCTGAAGTTCAATTTTCAGATCCTGATATCGGGTAATTTTTTTCAAGTTGTTTCTCAGTGACTCTACTATCACCTGGTATAGCAACATCAATGATCCACACTTTTTTCTTCTCCACAATCACAATATCCAGGGTATTATGCTCCCAAACCCTGTCTGTATGTCTCTGGATTATTATTATTATTATTATTATTATTATTATTATTATTATTATTATTATTATTATTATTATTATTATTATTATTATTATTATTATCTACATACAATATACCTGTACATACATAACATTAAAATATAAATATAACATTGATATACTATTAAATTATACAACATCAATATAAATCATCTGTCTGAGTCCACCACTAACAATCAATTATCATTCAGTTAGAGTAAGCAGAATAATACCGTAAAACAAATGTGCACTAATCTCAACCTATTCCGATAATCAATCTCTATGGTTCCAAGGTGAACAAATAGGTTTTTAACTCTCATTTAAATGTGTACAATTC
The DNA here is from genome assembly GCA_023846285.1 of Phrynocephalus versicolor. NCBI lineage: Eukaryota > Metazoa > Chordata > Lepidosauria > Squamata > Agamidae > Phrynocephalus > Phrynocephalus versicolor. The sequence goes on along the minus strand of JAHTLZ010000007.1, from coordinate 46,641,307 downwards.
TGGTTCCGTGCGAAAGTGTTGGGGAACAGAACTCCACAATTTTAGAGTCAAGTGAGAGGACACTCTAAGGCTGAAGCACTTCCTCCCTAGAAAAGGGTTGCTATTAGAGATGGGCATGAACCACTAATTTGGTTCATTTACCACACAAATTATCCATGGTTTAGTGCCCAATCGGAGGCAGAGCCCAGAGGAGCCGGGGCAGGGATGCTGGGTTCCTTCTTGTGAGTGGGTGCCTGTCAGAGTGGGTGAAGCCTGAACTAAGGATCAGCTGTGCAGACAGTAAACGAACCACACCAAACATCATCATCATCATCATCATCATCATCATCATCATCATCATCATCATCATCATCATCATCATCATCATCATCATCATCATCATACGTTTATTGTCAATGTACAACATGTGCACAATGGAATTGGCTGAGTCTCCCTTGCCCACCCCCACCACCATCCCACCCCCATCCCACTAGCAACCACTCAGTCTTATTGCACCCTGTGTACTAGACACAGAATGCGCCAGCCCACAGGTCAGTTCTTCTATACTTGTCATAGAAGATATATATCTGACCGCTACCGCACTTCTGATTTAAAATGCCCCTTCCTTAAAAACAAGGTGCCTTAAAAATCACTTTCCTGTTTTTCAAAATGATTTATCTGAAGAACCCCCTCAGCCACGCCCTTTTTTGTCCTCTGTGGCGCTTTTTCTTGCGACAGCCACTGGGTGGTGGTGGTTTTTTTACACCGCTTCTTGCATCTCCCTTTTAAGTGATTTGGTTGAATTTGTGGACCTACTAAGTCACTTCCCCCCCTTGCCCCCATTCTTAGCCTTTTTGCTTTCAGAAAACACACAAAACAGAATCCTACCGCCATGCCAGGACGTTTACCAACTTTGTTATGCAAAAGTTTCAGCTCGTTGTCACTTAATTTCATTTGCTTGGATCTTTAAAATCAAGTTTTGAAGTGGTTCAATAAAGTGAGAACTGGGAAGCTGATTGCTAGCTACCCGCTGAAGTGCGAACAGCAGAATCGCTATAGCAACCACGGGACCACGGGAGGAGAAAAGGCGATCCAAAATAAGAAGTGGCTGCTCGCAGAAGTGTGATAGCGGTCTCTCCGTGTGTGAGTGTGACCAACCAAGAAAAAGTTTTTTTCTTCTACAGTGGACCCTTGTATAACAAACAGCTTGTATAACATAAAATCTGCACAACATAAAAAATTCTGGAGAGAGGGAAAATTTGCTTAACATAATCGCCTATGGAGAAAATCCGTACAACATAAAAATTGGATTACTCTGTTTTCAATGCATTCCTATGGGAATTTGTATAAAGGAAAATTTGCTTAACATAATTTCATTTGGAACAAATTAATTCCTTTATACAAGGTACCACTGTACATCAAAAATTCTGTATATGGGATTACTTTCCCCACCTCAAGAAGTATTTCTGCGGAATTTCTGGGATTTTCTGCACTCATTGTTTTTTAATGAAAGAAACACCACTTGATAAAGAATCCCTGCAATTCTTGCCCAAAGGGGCATTTTTTTTCTGCACACGAGTCCTCAGAAAAGGGCATCGGACTGCCCTCAAAATGGCAGGCCACACAGAACAAACCGAATAATGAACAGGGGGGCGGGCGGGGAATGAGATCAGCACCTCACTCCCCCTCTCTCTTGGTAGAAAGCCATGATGTCCTGCTGCTGCCAGGGAAAAATCTTCCTGTGATGTCTTACTTAACACAGCTGGGGAAATAATTGAGAACGTCCCCCCCCCTCGTGGTCCCTCATGTCCCTAAATCAAATGATATGGAGGCCGGTTTTCTCAACACCCTCATTGGTTCCTTGCATGTGATCTCCAGTGAGGCTAAAGGAGAGAGCTTTCCTGCGCAGGTGGAAGCTCTCTGTGTGAGAAAAACCCCACATTCCCCAGAATTCTTGGTCACTTATGGAGAGTCTACTTCAGGCATGTCCAAACTTTGGTCCTCCCGATGTTTTGGACCACAACTCCCACAGTCCTTTGCCATTGGCAAACTAAACTTAGAATTCTGCGAGTTGTGGTCCAAAACATCAGGAGAGCCAAAGTTTGGACATGCCTGGTCTGCTTGAAAGCAGGGACTTTTTTTTGCCTCTAAGGGCATGAAGTCCACAGCACAAAACAAACAAACCAACAAACACAAAACAAATAAAAAAGGAACTTCCTAAAAGTATGTCAAGCATTTGGACAGTATAGATCAGTAGTGGCGAACCTTCGGCCACTCCAGATGTTTTGGACCACAACTCCCACAGTCCTTTGTCATTGGCAATACAGACTTGGAATTCTGGGAGTTGTGGTCCTAAACATCTGAAGTGTGGAAGGTTCGCCACCACTGGTATAGACTGATAAGGTAAGTATCAACCTGTGAGGTGGCATCTGGTTTCTTCCTAAGAAAATGCTTACACAAAATAGGGACCCTCTAGTACAGCGGTTCTCAAACTGGGGTGCTGCAAGTGTATACCAGGGGTGCCGCAGCACTAATATTTAATTTTCACTAGGATTTAGCAATTTTGCAGTAAACATAAACATAAACATAAGGGAAATAATGAAAAATTCATCCAAACAGTTTCATTCATTGCATCAAAGACAAGTGAGCATTAAATCCACTCTTTTATTTTCTTCTTTTCCTAAGCATTCACACCACTTTAAGGATAACTGTGCCACAGATTTTTTTTTTAGCTTGACAAGGGTGTTGTACCAAAAAAAAAAAAAAGTTTGAGGACCACTGCTCTAGTAGATCAAGCTGCCAGCCCTCATCTGATGCATTTCATGCCTTGCCTAAATTTGGCAGCAGAATGTGGAGTATAAAAGTAGAAAAGCATGACTCAGTAGATGACAAACTGCTTTGCAAACAGAAGGTCACAGATAGAGATGGGCACGAACTGGAAAAATGGTGAATCAGGGTGGTTTGTGGCTACCCAAGAACCCCTGAAAATGCACAGCAAACTGGTTTGCCTTTTCAGTTCATGCCTGGAGGGAGGGGAAACTAACACCCCCACTCCATTCCTACTGCCCCCCATTACCTCCCTCAGCTGATAGGTGCACACAAGCAGAGAGATAGTTCATCCTGATCCGGGAAGGGAAGTCAGGCTGCTGTCCCTGCCCATCAGGTGGTGGTGGAGATGGAAGTGGATACGGCAGCAGGACCGGGTAAAAAGGTGATGGGGGAGTGGGAAGGGGGCAGATCACCCATTTCGTCTATGCAAAACAGAACACAGGATAGAAAATAGTTCAGCGCTTTGTTTTGTTTCAGCAAAACAGGGTGTGCAAACCGAATCAGAAACTAGTCCAGTTTGTGGGTGTTTTTATGCCCATCCCTAGTAACAGATCCAGTCCTTTTCATCTTCAGCTAAGAGGGTCATGTAGTTATTGAGAATGCGTTCCAACTTAAATCCCTGGAGACTGCTGGTGAAAGGTCTTACCCGGATGGACAATGAGAGTGTATCGTCTCCACAGAATTCCATTTCGATTGATAGTGTTTTAGCTGCCATGGTTCCATCAGATATTATTCTGAAATATGTAGTTGGGTTCAGTATCTAGAATTCTCTGCCAGGGAGTTCTACTACACTCCCCCGAAATACAGCAGATAATTTGAAGGACGTCACTTAGCTGTAGGCCTTAGGATTCAGCAGGATGGAGCTATGACTGCAAAAGAGGTGCCAAATTGCTGTAACCTGCAGTACGGGTCAGTGAAAAGCAGTGAATCCATTTTCATGGGGCAGGAATTCCAAGCTGGGTTTTAGTCCAGTCTTTAACAGAGCTGTCCGAGGTGCTGAATCTATGTGGTGAATGAGGTTCCGCGCCTTTGCAAAATTCAGACAAACACCCCGAGTGGATTTCAACCCGACCACTAGCCTCTACTGGTGTCAACACACAATTCCATCTGGGATACCATAGCTTCCTATGAGAGTATAGGAAAACCTGGAGCTGACCCGGTTTCAGTCTTCATGTCTTTCACTGCATTAGGACAGGGATTATGCACAAGAACGTTCCAATGATGGATGCCCAAGTCGTGGGATGTTTTGCTTCCACATTTTCTCCTCTGCTGGTTTGCTGGCCTTTTCTTACCCCTGGATCTCTCTTTGTAAGAGGAATGGAGCCCCCCAAAGTTAGCTTGCTGAATAGCTCTTAGAGAAAAGGGAAAGGGATTTTTAAAATAACCCTCAGCTGGCCTAGCTTTAGTATGATTTTTTTTTTAAAATAAACCCCATGGTATTTGAAATGTGCCCATCATCCTACTCTAATTCTACCCTTTCACCCTCTAGCTGGCTGAATTTAGCAGGATTACTCCCGATTGTATCAGCTGTTATGAATGGAGGCTGCCTCTCAAACACAAACAGACACACACAGAGAGAGACACACACACACATACAGCTCCCTGTCACTTGAATTTGTTTGTGTTTATGCAAGCAAAAAAATTTGGCATACATTATCTTTTTATGAGCCTTGCGATACATTCTTCTTTTGTTGTTGTTGTTGTCAGACCTCTGGGAATGCATTCTACAAACTTTTACTGAGACAAGACATCCAGAAACATTTGCATGTATGTGAGCTCAGCAGAATATTACTCTTTAATGCACTTTCGACTTTGCAAAGCAGCGAGACCGGCTTGTGCAGGGAGGGGGAATGGATAAAAATGTTGAACAGTAATATTTGATTATGTTTAGCATTTGCATTCATTTCGAACCCCTAGGACAAAAAGAAAGGAAGCAAAACCCGGAATAACAACGATCGTTGCTGTGTGTTAAACCAATACAGTGGCACCTCGGATAACAACCGTCCCGGATAACGAATTTTTCGGATGACGGTAAATTTCCGGGTATAGGACTGCCTCTGATAACAACCGTTCCCTATGGGGCTGCCTCGGATAATGATTCACAATTTCTGTCCCTATGGGGCTGCCTCGGATAACTATTTTCCAGCATGCACCGGGAAAAACCAGTACCATGTATGAAAAAATTATTTATGCTGTTTGGAATGTTTGAAATGCTGTTGGGAATGTTTATTCTGATAGATAATGCCTTGGTACAGTACCGGTACCTTTAAAGTGCACTTTATACAGAGTTTTGAGCGAAAAACCAGGTGTCTGTGTCTTTTTCCTAGGCTCCGGAACGGATTAAACGCTTTCCCATTCATTCCTATGGGAAACCGCATTTCGGATAATGACGAGATTCGGATAACGAGTAACCTTGGAGAACGAATAACTGTCGTTATCCGAGGTACCACTGTACATGTTAAAACAGATTGACGAGCTAAAGCTAAGGAATTCTTCTAAGCAAAATGTGAGGTGGTTGAAGTAGGTTATTGTGATCTCCAAGAAGGTATGAAGGAGAACTGGAAAGAAAGGGGGAGAGACGAATAGACATAGATGACAATTTCTAACAGCAATAAGCAATTGAATAGGGCTAACATAGTATATAAGCAAGCAATACGAGTAAGTAGAGATGTAACAAATGACGCGATTCTACTCTTTTCCCCTTCCCCTCCCTCCCTTTATCTGTCTTTCTCCCCTTCCCCCATCGTAGGCTTGCGTTACTCGCTGAACATTCATTTACACAAATGCAAATGCTTTCAGCCACACCAACAGAAAACATCACAAACTTTTTCAGAGGAAGAGGAAACATTTTGAGATATTTTAAAAATTTGCTTGTTTGTTTATTAATTTACTTATTTATTTGTTCATACCAAGGAACAAGACTTTGCTGTTGTTCAGGCATTCAGTCCTGTCTGACTCTTTGTGACCCCATGGACCAGAGCATGCCAGGCCTTCCTGTCCTCCACTGCCTCCCAGAGTTTGGTTAAATCCATATTTGTTGCATCGATGACACCGTCCAACCATCTCATTCTCTGCCGCTCCCTTTTCCTTTTGGCTTCAATCCTTCCCAACGTCAGGGACTTTTCCAAGGACTCCTCTCTCCTCATGAGGTGGCCAAAGTACTGAAGCCTCAGCTTCAAAACCTGTCCTTCCAGTGAACATTCAGGGTTGATTTCTTTCAGGATGGATAGGTTTGATCTCCTGGCAGTCCAGGGGACTCTCAAGACTCTCCTCCAGCACCAAAGCTCAAAAGCATTGATCTAAACATTTATATCACTACCTCAATCTCTACTATAATGTCCTGAAAGGTCTCCTGTGTAGGCCCTTCTCACTTTCTTAGCTTCTCTTGGTCAGCCACCTGGATTTCAAAGGAACATACTAAAAGCTATGAACTCCTTCCACACCCCCACACCCCCAGAGATGTTATTATGCAGCTAAGATCCTGTGACTTACGAGCCTTTCCAACTTGCTCAGATCCCAGTAAAGACAAGAATCTTTTGATCCTGCTTGTCAGTAGTCATCCTGTGGCTTTGTTACTCACGCAGATGACAAATAGCTTAACATTTATGGGTTCCAACTGGCAATTAAAGAGTCTCACTAGTGACTCTCCAGGGTGCCCATACCCATTGGTTTGGTGTGCATTTGAGAATCCTAGAAGTCAACACAGGCTTCTTAAAAATAAGTAATGCCAAATTTGATCCCTTTCTTTGATAGAGTTACAGGCCTAGCTTATCTTGATTTCAGTAAGGCCTTCAATAAGGTTCCCCATGATATACTCACAAAGAAGTTAGTAGAATATGAGATAGATAGTGTTACAGTTAGGTGTAATTGGTTGTAATTGGTTGACTGATCACACCCAAAGCATGATCATAAATGGCCTCTCTTTAGCTTGGAGAGATGTGACCAGTGGGATGCCCCAGGGTTCTGTTCTGGGTCCAGTGCTATTCAGTATCTTTATTAATGACTTGGATGAAGGAGTAAAGAGTAGGCTGATTAAATTTGCAGATGACACCAAATTGGGAGGGATTGTTAATCCCCTAGGATAGGATAAATATCTAAATAGCCTTGACAGATTAGTGTGCTGCGCCAAAGCTAACAGAATGAATCTCAACAGAGATAAATGTAGGGTCTTACATCTAGGCAGAAAAAAAGAGAGAGAATTGAACAGGTATAGGATGGGAGACATCTGGCTGAAGAATAATTAATGCAAAATGGATCAGGGAGTCTGGGTGGACCACAAACTGAACATGAGTCAGCTGTCTGATGCAGTGGCCAATAATGCAAATGCAATTCTTGGTTGCATCAACAGAAGCATAAGGTCCAGATCAAGGGAAGTGATAGTACCACTCTTCTACTCTGGTCAGATCTCACCTGGAGTACTGTGCCCAATTCTGTGCACCTCAATTTAAAAAGGATGTTGACAACCTTGAATGGGTTCACAGGAGGGTGACCAAGATGGTTAAAGGTCTGGAAGAAATATCTGACGAGGAGTACTTGGGTTGCTCAGAATGTTTAGCCTTACAAAAAGAAGGTTGAGAGAGGATATGATAGCCATTATATATCTGAAAGGATGTCATATTGAAGAGGGGACAGGTTTGTTTTCCATGGCTTCAGAGACTAGAGACTTCATCTGAACATTAGGAAGAACATCCTGATGGTTTGAGATGCTCAGCGGTGGAATATGTTGCCAAGGAGGGTGGTGGAGTCTCCTTCTTTGGAGGTTTTTAATCAGAGGCTCAATGGCCACCTGTCGGGAGTACTTTGATGGGGGAGGTTCTGCATGGCAGGGGGTTGGACTGGATGGCCTTTGAGGTCTCTTCCAACTCTATGACTCTGTGACTCTATAACTCTATGAGACTTGTTAATTGCTGCCTGGAAGTGGGTGAATGTTATGGCATTTGCTTTCTCCTTGGCTAACAAAGCACAGGATATTAGCCATTGTCTTAAAAAAAGTCCTAAAATGAATGAAATGCACTTAATCTCTTATAATCGCACCCAAAATGATTTGTTTATCAGATTTATCTCATTCTGCTCTGCAAGAATGAAATCAGCAAAGGCTTCTGTGCTAACAAAATGGAATAAGAAATAAGCGAAACATGGCACTTGTAAACATAAAATAGTGCTCTGCTTATATACCATAGCACTTAAAACACTCTGGGTGGTTTATAATTTAATGGTGCAGGCTATACTTTGCTCCACCACTGCTGCCCCCTGCCAGCAAGCTGGGTACTTGATGGGATAGAAGGGTGGGTGAACCTCAAGTTGTCTATTTGGCATTGAATTCGGGTTGGGAATAGAGATTTGGCTGCCAGACTACAGGGATTTCTCCTTTAACAATACAGTTCAATTCCTGTGACTAGGTTAAGCAAATTGCTTGTTAGGTGAGGATCTTTGAGGTGAGTGTCTTGTGGTGCATTGAGGCTACCCTCCTTGTACCCAGGCCAGAGCCAGGGGTCTCTCTAGGAGGCCATGGGAGACAAAGAACAAAAACAAGAGGGAACTAGAGGTGGGGACGGAGGTGGTCAATGCTCCACTCAGCTCAAGGTCATTCTCCTCCCCTGCGGAAGCACCGTGACAATGGCAGTAACACCTGTCCCATGGAAGCAGAGGAGGAGAAGGAAGGCAGATGAGATATCACATCCCTGCTTCCTCCCCTCTGAGCTTCTGACAAGGTCAGAGCAAGCAAGCAAAAGCAAGCTGGACACTTTGGCCCAGAACTTGTGAGTTGGAAAATCAGCTTCTTCATCACACAATGGTTAGGTGGTGGCAGCAGCTCCAGTTAATGCTGCCGGTCCTATTTCCGAGCAGGTGGGTTGTGTATTGAGGAGTGGCTGTAGTTGACACAGCTGGGCCAAATCTTTCATCAGAAAAATAAATATGCATTCAGCCAAGACACATTCGGATCAGTGAGGTCAACATCTAACCCATCCTTGTTCTGGGAGGAGAAATCAAAGGTTTCCCTTGGCAGGATCTGGGCCTTCACACCCTTCCACCAGTCTCAATAAGCCTGGTTTCACTCACTCACTCACTCACTCACTCACTCACTCACACACACACACACACACACACACACACACACACACACACACACACGTTGTTGCAATGGAAATATATCATATTTGTTGACAAAGAGCCACTTTAGGCTTGTGTGTGTGTGTGTGTGTGTGTGTGTGTGTGTGTGTGTAGAGCTCTGTGTGGGCTGCGAATTCATGTTGACATTTTGTTGAATAATCTTACATGTTGCCTTTTCCCAGATTACTTGCTCACACTTTTTTGTGAAGTCCTCCACCTGGTCCTCCATCTGTTGTTCAACAGGTGGAATTCAGAGCAGTTTGTTGGGTTGGCATCACAAGACTGCACACATTTGTTGGCCCTCTGCTTTTCTATGAGTTTACCTTCAAGAAAGTTTATTTTCATTATTATGGAGTTTCAAAACATCAGATAAATCCCTCTTTCTCCAGAACCCTGCATCCCAGCACCCCTAGTTACACAACAAAAAAGAATCAAGTGGAACAAATTTCTTACACAGAGCCTCCTACCATCTGGTTGATCAAGTCCAGAGAAAACCTTAAATATACCAATTAATGAATCTTTTTCATGATACATAAATCTGCTATTCTACTCTATAATTACCTAGACCCATAATACCTGTTTTTCATCATTAACATGCTGCATAAATTGAATAAATAGATACTAGCTTAAGTAAAATATATCTGGCTTGACTTTTTCCAAGTCCCTTAAGATGTTGTCCAAATAACTTTTTTCCATGATGGCTATTTGGTAACAAAACTTTTTTAGACTACACAGGCAATGAGCAATGACAGCCATTTCTCTAACTGTCAGTTATGGATGATAACAATAAATTATGGCAATAAAAACAATACGTTCATATTGGAAACATCTTTATAACATGGAAAATGTAAACAACATGTAGAGTAATATGTATTCAAAATGTATTTGTACTGTATGATATCAGCAAGTTATGTCATCTAGCCAGTTGTATTTAAATGACTACCAATATTGTGTGCCTGACCTAGAAGATCTATGGCTCAAGAATTGCTTAGATGGAGATTAGGCCATGTTGGCATCCTGGTCCTACAGGAAAGCTAGAGTCCCCGGATAGATTGTTTTGACTATATCAAGACCAATATAGACATAGCCTTTCAAAAAGAAGGTTGAGGGGGATATGATAGCTATGTTAGAATATCTGAAAGGATGTCATATTGAAGAGGGAAGAGGTTTGTTTTCCATGGCTTCAGAGACTAGGACTTGGAGCAATGGTTTCAAACTACAGGAAAAGAGATTCCATTTGAACATTAGGAAGAACTTCCTGATGGTTAGAGCTGTTTGGAACTGGAATATGCTGCCATGGAGGGTGGTGGAGTCTCCTTCTTAGGAGGTTTTTAGCAGAGGCTGGGGGGCCATCTGTCAGAAATACTGTGATGGAGTTCCTGCATGGCAGGGGGTTGGACTAGATGGCCCTTGAGGTCTCTTCCAAATATATGATTCTATGATTCTATGAATATCTGTAGACCCAAGCTTGGAAGTCACTGCTCTGAAGCCTATTCTTTTATAGCACTTACACTCAACATGCCATCAATACTTTGGGTCTTAAAACGCAAGGAAATACATCACTATCACTATTAGACATGGGCAGGACCAGAAAAAATGACGTTTCGAGTTTTCGTTTGTCGGAACAGGTCCATTTCGGGTCGTTTCCGTTTGTCATGAAATTTTTCTAAAATTTGTCGTTTCGTTGTTTCGTTTGTCGTTTGTCATTTCCACCGCGATTTAGCACGATTTGACGTCCCAATGTAATATATTTTTAAAATAAATCCACACCTCCTCCCAGTCGAACCTCCCCCTTTACCCAATATCAGAAAAAAAAATCCTCACAAACTGCCAGAGGGGGAAAAAAGAATAAACTGCTATTCCCTTCAGCAGACAAAGCTGCAGAGAATTAAAAGAAATTATTTTCTAAATTCAATTCCCTCCCTGCCTGCCTATCTTAAATCTAAAGCCTCCAGCCTCCCTCCAATCAGCCAGCAGCAGCCAGCCACACAGCCCTCCACCCTCCACATCTAAGACCCGACTGCGACTTCTGGAAGGTGCCTCAGCTTTTTATGCCCTCTGGCACATCCAGAAGTGTCAGTCAAAACCTGGCCATGCCATTGGTGGAATGGTTCAAAAAATTTGCATGGTCCCATCCCATGCCCAGCCAAAATGGGCAGGTCTAAAAAAATAAAAAATAAAATAAAATAAAATAAAATCAATGTGACGTTTTATTGCTATAAAAATCCACTGCTGCTACTATTAAAAATCAGGCATTTAAAATAAATAAATTTCACATGTTTCTGTGGTGATTTGGTGTGTTTTTTGACCACGATTTCTAAAGAAAAATTGCGGTCGCCATTTTGGATCCCCCCCACCGCATGGCATGGCGAGACGATGAGGAGGACCCCCCCCCAGCCTGGTGCAAGCAGCCCAGGACAGGAGAGGGGGGGAAGGCCGGGGACCCCCCCCCCAGAAACCACCCCTCTGGTAGGTGTCCTCAGGCAGGCATATTTTCGCCTGCTTTTTTGGCCCGGAGTCGGGTTTTGGGTTTTTTTTACTTTTTAAAGCTTTTTTTCTGTGCTGCTTGGCATCGCATGATTGCTGCGATGCCATTAACGGCAATGAAAAACCTGACCCAATTTTTCTTTTTTCGGGTAGGGTTCAAGCTGGAGCGGCGTAATTATCGTTACCGTTTCCGTTATGTAACGGAAACGAAAACCGAAAACGGAAACGACAATTCCGCCGCTCCATGCCCATGTCTAATCACTATTTCTTTCCTGAGAATCTGACATTGGCCATAGATGCTCCCCCCCCCCCCACTGTCTAGCACTGTAGATTTCAACTAGGAAAGCAGGCATTCAAAGTGTTGTGTCTGAAATATTGCAAAGATTAGATTAGTACATATTTATTGAAAACACTTCTCCCGCCCTTCGCAATCTGTTGTGATAGAATCTGGATAATGAAATTTGCAGCTTCCTGTTCCACTCGCAGTAAGCTTATTTACCTGCCAAGAGTTTTTTGATTTCAATGAATCAATGATATTAAACAGAACCTTTTCTCTTGCATTCTACTCAAGACAATGACAGGCAGTGTGAAACCACTGGATCAAGGAATATGGAAAAAATAGAGAATTTATTTTTATTTATTTATTGGATTTATATACTGTACCACCTATCTGGAAGCAAGGCCACTCTGGGCGGTTGACATCAATGGAGATAAACCAAACGTAAACAATAACGGAGTACAATTCATACGAATGAAAAAGAAAACAACAACAATTAATAATCACAATTAATCTACAGATTTAACAGATACCAGATGGCAGAGGTGAGTTCATAGCTGACCACAACACTGCATTAAGCCACCATGGGCTTTGGGAAAGCCTGCCTGAACAGCCATGTTTTTAAGGAGTGTTTAAACATTCCCCGTGAAGAGGCCAGGCAAATTTCGAGTGGTAAGGTGTTCCACAAATGAGAAATGACCATCAAGAATGCCCAATTTCTGGTCTTTTCTTTCCAGACCTCCCTCAGGTTCAGGATCCTTAATTGGGGAAGACTGGGTAATATGGGTAGTTCTCGTTGGAAGACAGCATTCTGTCAGGTGGTTAGATCCCAAAACTTTTAGGGCTCTGTATGGTAATGTCATCACTTCGAAGCTGATGAGGAAGTAAACAGGTAACCAGTGTTCTTAGTCTGTGGAACTCCCTGCCACAGGATGTGGTGATGGCATCTGGTCTGGATGCCTTCAAAAGGGGATTGGACAGATTCCTGGAAGAAAAGTCCATCACAGGTTACAAACCATGATGGAGATGTGTCATCTCCAGGTTTAGAACCAGGGTATTTCAAGGGCCAGATACAGGGGAGCAGTATCAGGAGACAGATATCTATTTTTGTGTGGTCCCAGACACATTTGGAAGCTGGACTAAATGGGCCTTTGGCCTGATCCAGCGTGGCCCTTATTATGTTCTTATGTTCTTACGTTAAGTGTATGGCGGCCAAGTGGGGGACATGTGTTGATGCTCTCTCACCCCTTATTAGACCACTATATTATGGACCTGCTGGATCCACCCCATCAACCTCATAGGCACCTCCATGTAAAGACCATTGCAGTTGTCCAATCTTGAGATTACCAATGCATGGACCAGTGTAGTGAGAGCCCCAGTGTCCAGATAGGGACATGGCTGGAAAAATCAGAGCAGACCACAGATACTATCTGGAACTTCATGGAAGACGCTGGGAATATCCAGGCTGTGCACCTTAGCCTTAGAAGAGTTACTCCCCCTAAAGAGAAGGAGCTTCCCAATCTACAGACATTAGGGCCTCCCACCCACAGTACTTCTGCCTTGCCCAGGTTCCAGCCTTAGGGTTGCAGCAAAGTTGCTCCATGAATCTTTCTGTGGCATCTTCAACGGTAGTGTGAAATTTTTCAGTTCCTTCTAAGTACACTAATGAGATTGCTTAATAGCTTGCTGAATGTTTAATGAATTTTATAAATGACCAAAAGATTTGTTCAACAAAAAAATCTCAGAGAGGATCTGGAAACAAAATAGGACACCCATAAGAAGCAGAGAGAAGACCAAGCCCCAAAGGAAGAATACAGGCATGGAGAAAGAACTGAAGGAATATTGTTAGGAAGGCAAAAATAAATAAATGCTGAGAATGAGCTGAAGTTAACAAGACACTAAGTGCAACAACAATAAAATGTTATTCAATGTAGCAAAAAATGAGGGGAAGAGATAGTTCAGCTATTCAGTGGGAATAGAATGAAGACCTTATGGAATGTTTGGATCTCCAGGGCTCGATGTATTCAAGAATATTGAAACAACTGGCTGGAGACCTCTAAGGGCTTACATTAGAAGGTTGAAGCTTAACTAGAACTAGAAATGTAAAATTTGCAGAAACTTTGAAGCTCAGGAAAAAAACCTGATTTTTTTTCCCATGGGGAAATGGAAATTTTTGGAAAAATTGAAAATAATGCTACATTAGCTCTGCCCCCCACCCCTTTTACAGCTTGAAAGTCATTCTGTTACTTTAAGAACATAAAATATGTCTATGGAGAAATTGATGTGGCATAAAATTATCACAGCTGGCATATTAAAATATAGTGTATCCAAACAATTATTACAACCCACATTTACTTTTTAAATAATATTTATTTGTAATGGTAAGTAACAAATTGAGTAACAGTCTCCTGAACTGTATACTAGTTTATGTGGAACAACAAAAAAACTCTACAAACAATTTTTAAAAATCCAGAATTAATAATTATTCATATTTCTTCTCCAAAGTATTAAATAAAAATAAAATAAAACCTTCTACTCGAAAATGAATTGAAGAGGGGGAAATGTATAGAAGGGAGTGGAACTAAATTTCAATAAATGGGCATGAAATTTAATCAGAATAATTTTTGTTGCTCTGTATTTTCTTCCAGTGTTTTGAGGCCTCGTGAAGAGGACAGAATCAAACACCCATACCCACATGCAAAAACAAAAGTGAAACCATTTTCTTTTTCTTGTGACAATAACAAGACCTCCTAAAGCAGTGGTTCTCAACACTCCTAATGGCGGGACCCTTTAATACAGTTCCTCATGTTGTGGTGACCCCTTGCCCTGCTCAGAAGAGGCCACAAGCCCCCTTTGGCAGGCCACTACTGCAGGTGTCATAGAAAACTTCCCTCGACAGGCACCCTCAGCCAATCGCAGTCTCCGGTGCCATTAACTGACATCCCCTCCAGCATATCAACTCATTCTCCCCCCTTTCCTCCCCCCCTCCTCCAGACCCAAGCCATTCATGCCTTTTTCTTCACTGGCTCATGGTGACCTCTGTGAAATGACCCTTCGACCGCCAAAGGGGTCCTGACCTCCAGGTTGGGAACCGCTGTCCTAAAGGAAAGAAATGCATCTTGTTCTTGCATTGGAGAGTTTAGCTTGTAACCTAGGACTTGCTGTTCCTCAGTGCAAAGAAATCAGAATAATCTGATACTATGCATGTTTTTAGAGATTATTTTGAAAATACTAGAACACCCTGTCTTAAGGTATTTTATTCTTCATGTTAAAATAATACATTCCATAATAATTTTTTCTTTTTCTTTTTTCATATTTTCCAATTTTTCCAAAAAGGCTTTAGGGGAGAAAAAAACAGTCCCCCCCCCCGATTTTTTTTCAGTTTTTTCCTGGGCCTTCACATCTCTAACTAGAACTAATGACAACCAAGGGCATATCTAGGGGGGGCAGAAGGGTACATCTGCCTTGGATGCAGAAATCTGGGGGTGCCTGGAGGGGGAGGAGGGGGAGTAAGCCCTGCGCCCTCCTACGCCCGTGCACCAGGGGCAAAGCAAGCAGGCAGGCAGGCGGGCATGCAAGCATGGTGGCTGCGGTGCTCTCCTCCTCCTCCTCCTCCAACTCTTCACCGCCACGATGGGAGGGATAAGGCGAGATAGGTAAGGTGCCTGCTGGAAGGGGGAAGAGGAGGAGGAGGAGGAAGAGGGGGCCAAGGGTGGTAACTGAGCATCTTTTAAAAAAGAAAGAAGAGAGAATAAAAGAGGAAAAGTACGTGCATCTGTCTATGGGAGGAAGTAGATGACCAAGTCCGCTTTCATTCTTTTGTCATGGACTAGCAAAGTCCCTTGCTCTCCCTGCCCGCTCCCCCCCATCACAGGGCACCTTTGGAAGGATGAAGGCAGTGGCCCATGAAGCCCAGGGTGAAGGCAAATCTGAAAGGACGCTCACGACCGGGTGCCAAAGTGGAGTGTTCCTTCTCAGTAGAGCAAAAGAGAATCCGAGCTGGAAATCTGGGATATAAGCTGGCAGTCGCTGGCTGAGAGCAACTTCAGCCCCCCCCCGGCCCTGCTGGTAGGTCATGGTCGGGGCAGAGGGTGGGGCACACGGGAGGAGATGGTGAGATGCCCTCTTTTGATGGGGTGGGAGGGCGGGGGAAGAAGAGGTGGGCAGACGGAGCCAAGATCAGCTAAGGAGGAGGAGGAGTGTTCCTTTCAACACGTTGGGGTGTTCCTTTTGGGGGGTCTTCCTTTCAATGTGCGGGGACGCGGGTGGGCGGGTGTGTGAGCCAGTCACACTGGGTATTTGTAACTGACCCCTAAACTCCGCCGCAAATGGCTCCCAGCTCCGGAGCTTAAAATTGTTTCCCCACCAGCTCTGTAGTTTACAGATAATTAAGTGCAACCACGCCCACCTAAGCGCGTCCCAGCGCACTTTTCAGGTACCTGCTCTCCGGAGGTGAAAATTCCTGATGCGGATATAACATAGTGACTGCCAGGCTCTCCTTGCTTCTGTTTGTTCTTTTTTTGCCCCCCGTCCCTTTAAGAGATCTTAATGGAGTGCCGGGACGGCAGAAAGGAGGTGAGCGGCATTCTTTTCTTCCTTTTTTTCTCCCTCCCCTCACGCAGCCAGCAGCCAGGAGTGTGGAGGGGGTGGGAACGCAGCAACAGCGACAAACCCCTAAGATCTCTGGTCCGAATTTAAGTGGCCAGCGGATCTTAGGGGTCGTGTGAAAAGGCTCACTGCATCAGGAACAGGAACATTGGGAGGAGATAGGCTTCCCAAGGGCTAGGTCTTTTTCCCAGGTTGCACCAGAAAATCCAAAACTCTTATCCCTAACATTCAGAGACAACATGTGACAGATTCCTTTGACTATTTTTCATTCCCACAAAACCAGATGAATAACAATGGGGAGTGGAGGAAAAAGAATAATTCCAAATAGGGTTATAACTCTTTGTAAATAGAATAATGCATCTTCATTGCCTCACTTTAGGTTCTTCTGGATGATTAAATTTACAGCTCAACCAGTAAATCTAACCTGTATCTCTCCCTTCTTACAGAAACCTACAAACTAACACAAAACAAAGGCATAAATAAGTGAAATCATTTCTGTCTGGAACCAGAACTTATGCTACCCCTGAGAATGACGGAAAAGAAAAGACCCCGAGAAATAGCTTGTAGGCAGTAATTCTCGATCACGGAGTGTGTAGAACAAACCAACATTGTTAACTGAGAAGACAATTCAGTGCATGGAAACCAACATGATTCCAATTTAGTCATGGGTAGATCTGCCTATCTTGATTTTTGTCAGCTTCTCATTTAATGGGGCATGGTGGCTCAGTGGACTAAGGCTCCGAAAAGTGTTGGCTGCAGCTTGGCGGTTCAAATCCTGGGTGCCACACGGCGGAGTGAGCTCCTGCTGATAACTCCAGCTCTTGCCAACCTAGCAGTTCAAAGGCATGTAAATGCAAGTAGATAAATAGGTAGTGCTGTAAAAAGCAGGAAGGTAAAAGAGTGTTTGCTTGCAGCCATGCCGGCCACGTGGCCATGGACTTGCACAACACTGGATCTTCGGCTTGAATACGGAGATGAGCACTGCCCCTAGAGTCGGACATGTCTAGCACGCATGTG
This sequence comes from Phrynocephalus versicolor, assembly GCA_023846285.1. NCBI lineage: Eukaryota > Metazoa > Chordata > Lepidosauria > Squamata > Agamidae > Phrynocephalus > Phrynocephalus versicolor. Next base: position 46,623,999 of record JAHTLZ010000007.1, on the reverse strand, counting down.
CGGGGGAAAACCTTTACCTTTTATTTATTTATTTATTTATTTATTTATTTATTTATTTATTTATTTACCAGTGAGTTATTGCAGAGTACTAACTCTAATTGCTTCATGGCAGAGCAAAAACAACAACAACAACAAAAAACAACCAATTGCACTCACTTATTGCACTCGAACATTTAGCAACAACAAAAGAAACATAAGCAATTATTTATCAAATCCCAACAATGGTGGAATGTCCCTGAGTGCCTCTAGAAAAAGAACCACCTTCAGCATCCTATCCAAGGAAGGAAAGAAACCCCTGCCCCTTGATGTACTACTGGGTGTAGATTTCAAAGGGAAGGAGCCACAACCAAGAAGGGATTGTTCTTAGGACCTGTTTTTCTGGCTTCTCTCAGTGTGGGAACCTGAAGAAATGAAGCCTGTGAGGAGCGGGTGATACGGGGTAATGTTCTGAGGGAACAATGCACCAACAAATCAATATGATTCCTCCTATAATTTGGTGGTAAATATAGCTCATGCAAACCTTTGGTCCATCCCTCACGTTGAGAACTATATTTCTGAAGCTCTCTCTCTCTCTCTCTCTCTCTCTCTCTCACACACACACACACACACACACACAATCTGAGCACATTCGTCTTCACAGCTCCCATCATATGTACAGTTTTTGTATGCAGTTCACCTAATGCACTGATTACTGAGCAATTTTCCAAAGAACACATTTTATGCTTATTTGTGGTGATATATTTGTGCCCTCTTTGGCAATTACTTCACATCTGTTTTGCCTGTGTTAGTGTTGCACTTAGGAGCAGTACAAAAAATGTTACTTCATATCCGTCACGCAACTGCTGAAATTTGTCTTGACCACCCACCCCCCCGGAATGGTTGCTAGGCGCGACAATACTGTACCTCGTGCTGGGGTAGGGTTTTCCCTTGTTACACTTTGTTCCCGCTTTCTGTTTTGAGACAAGACACCATGTAATAACGACTGTCATGTAACAAAACATTCATTTCTCTCAGAAAACTGTGTCCAGGGTTTTTTTTAATTTTGACTTTTCAGAAGCAAAATATCGAAAAATATTTTTTAAGCCCCCCCCCCCCAAATAAAGGAAAAAGGAAGTTAGACAAATTCAGTGTTTATCATGGTACAAGCCCGTGAGGTAACACTTGTCATGAGATAAATTATCATGACGATGGGAACACTGAAACAGGGACAAAACCATTGATTGTGACCAATTCTGTCACAGTACAAAACTAGTCGCGGAACAAAGAAGGACATTAAGTAACCACCTTTCTGGTAATGTGCACAAGCCTGTTCTCAGTTTTAAACTGGAGAATCTATGACAACAGTCAATGAAGTGGGCATTTTGGAACTGTACCACATTTCATTTGAGCAAAAGAGCAAAAAAAAAAATTGGTAGGTTCCCATTAAAATGTGAAGTGAATAATTCTCTCTCCATCCTTGGTCTGAATATAATTCTTGCATATGCTACTCTATTCTGATCAACAGAGTTGCTCGAATGAGCTTTGTTTATTTGTATTAATCAATTTGCCTTCATGCAATAGAGTCTAAATTTAATGATCACGTCCTGCTGAGCGCATCAGTTGTCTTTCAAATTTGCTTGGAAGATGGATATGTGTCTCCCTGCATTATGATTAAATGCGCAGAGCTGAAGGGAAAATTTTTCCCTTTGAAATTAAAAATAACTGCCACGACATAAAAAGATTATTAGAAACAAGACTGCACATGTTAACAAGTCATTGCTTTAGTAATCCTAATAGACTTTAACCTGGAAAATAGGTTGGTTATGAAGAGAAAGAAAAGGAGTAATGTGACATTTCCAAGATACATCCTCCCTGCCGAAAGGCACAGTCATATAAACTGGGATTGAAGCAACCATATAACTTAATTCTATACTCTCAGGGGATAGAGGGATGTGTAGGTGTGTGTGCTTCAAAGTTCCCAGAACACTTTTCATTTCTTTTGGCTGAATTAAAAGGAGACAAAGGAAAGCAAAAGCAAAGTGTTCTGCTTATATACCGCCTCATACCACTTCAAGTAGTCTCTGGGTGGTTTAGAGTTTTTAATTGCAATATGCAGGCTACACATTGCCCCCCCCCCAGCAAGCTGGGTACTCTCTTTACTGACCTCAGAAGGATGGAAGGCTGAGTCAATCATGAGCCAGCTACCTGGGATTGAACCCCAAGTTGTGAACACAGTTTTACCTGCAGTACAGGCATTTAACAACTGCACCACGGGGCCTGTAATGTGGTTCTTCTGTTTACACAGTTATATAAACTAGAGATGGGCTCGAAACGAATAATTTTTCATTTCCGTTTTTGTTTTTTCGTTTTGTTAAGCAACAAAATGACAAACAAATTTTATCTATCTCTAAAATGAAGCGAAACAAATAGAAACACCGGAATTTTTGTCATGCGTTTCGTTTCCGTTACTGCAATATGAGTGAACTGCTTAAAATCCTAAAAAAAATCACAAAAATGAAATAAATGGTAACGAAACGGTAATGAAATGAAAACGAAAATGAATTTTTTGCAAAAATTTGCGAAAAATGGAAACGAACCGAAACGGACCCCCTAAACAAAAAACGAGAAACGAAATGCCATTCTTTTTATTCATGCCCATCTATACTATAAACTATTGAAGTTAAAAGGGGGGAGCCATGTGGCCATCAAAAATACAAATGCCAAGACTAGGCTATAGGTGATAGCTTTACAAGTAACTAATAAAATAATAAAAAAATCATTGTGAGCTTTCAAGTGCAACACACTCTTTTTCAAAGCATGTACCAAAAGTCCAAACATGGCCAAAAAAAAAAAAGACCTTTGCTAGGAGGTCATTCTTAAAAGTTCTTAAAAGTTCTTGGCAAGATGATATTTGCCAGTCAGTTTTCTTAGATGAGTCAGGAAACACGAGGTTTCATTTGGAATGAAATGATTCGTTTCCAAATGAAATGAATTAAAATATTTATTATTCATTTATTTTTAGATTTATAAACTGCACCAAATATCCCAAGGGAACTCTAGGCAGTGTAAAAAAAAAAAAAAGCAAACAACCATTAAAAACAAAACAAAAAATAAAACAAAACACCATTTTTTGGCATTTCGTGCCTAGCTCTACTCACTGTTTGCCAATTTAGGCCTTTCTCTCAAATGAGTCACATTTAGGTCCTTGGAAGGTGTGTGTAAATTAAGCAGAACTCCTGGGATGGAGACTTATGGCATACAGTATGTCCTCCAGAAAATCTGAAAATCCCTTCCCTATTAAAGCACTGGGATCTTTGTTCTGTAAAAGTACTGGCAAACTGGTGACCAAAAAAATCCCTGACACCATTAACATGGTGAACAGGAAGAGCAAATGCAAATTTAAAGTACGGACCTTTTGTGTAACCAAGACAAATTTATCATCTATAAATGGCAGTACCACAAGTCCTGAAGGAACCCAAGTTTGCAGGATGATACATTAGTATTTTCATGTTTATTTGTTTGTTTGTTGGCTTGTTTGCTTGCTCTTTTGTTATATTCATACACTGTTCATCTGGCCAGATGACCCCCCCCCGGTGGTTTACAACAGTCAAAATAACAACAGTAATAAAATACAGTAACATCATAGAAAATTATAACACAAATGAAGTCAACATCATAACAACCCATAAAGCAACCATCTAAAAGTCAAAAATCTATAACAACAAAAATAGCACTGTAATGAAATTAAACTAAAAATAAAATCTACAAAATAAAAAAAATATAAAGTCATCAGCCTTGCATCATTGAAGGGAAACACTCATGTATCTAACCTTCTAAAATAATATTTTCAGAACAAAGTTAAAATGTCACCTGAGTCACATCATTGTACAACCTGTTGCTCTCTAAGGTGCAGACTGCTGGCCAGCAATTAAAGAAACGGAATGTTGCCTTGGTGTCATGGAGGCGAAGATGCTGCAATGGACCTCTGGCCTCATGAGAAAGGATCATGTACACAATGATGACATCAGAACAAAATACAGCATTGCACCTATCATTGACAAGATGCGCAAAACCGACTACACTGGTTTGGACATGTCCCGTGAACCAAAGAGGAAACTCTGGCCAAAAAGAATATCACTCTACAGGCCAGTGGATCCCGATCGAGGGGTCATCCAAAACAGTGTTGGACAAACACTAATGAGAATGACATGAAGTTGTCCCGGGTTCACCCAGACCTACCCCCATGATTGTGCCAAGTGGAAAGCCAAAACAAGAAAACCAGACCCCATCACCAAGTCGGACAAACACGAAGAAGAAGCAGAAGAAGAAGAAGAAGAAGCAGAAGAAGAAGAAGAAGAAGAAGAAGAAGAAGAAGAAAGGTGCATCTGTTTGGTTATCTTCCTGTTCGATGTAAGAGTAGATATTAGAGACCAGAAAAAATTATGCTTTGAGTTGTCGTTTGTCGGGAAGGGCCCGTTTCGGGTCGTTTCCGTTCTTTGCGAAAATTTTCAAAAAATTGTCGTTCCGTTTGTCGTCTGATGTTTGTACAGTGGTTTAGGGGGAGGGGTAGGCTCTGGGAGGCACCTATCTGGGTGCCTCCCTCTGAGTTGACCCAGAAGGGAAGGGAAGCGTAACGTGTAGCCGCTGCAAATTATGTTGGGTTGTTGTTAGTGTGACAGGAAACCTCATGGGCACTTCGCTGTCTCACTAAGAACATTATAGCCAATTAGCCATTAGCCATATTAGGGTTGGGGTTTAGTGTGTCAGAGGCACCTCTCTCAGCACTGACTCTGACTCACTAAGAAGGAAAGCATACTGGCGTACTGGCGTACAGGTTACAAGGGAGGGAGTGGGTCCGGAGTTGAAGGCACCTTTCGATGCACCACTATGACCCACTAAGAAGGGAAGTGTACTTTCGTACGAATCTGGCTTAGGGTTGGGGTAAGGGTAAGGGCTAGGCTTAGGGTAACGGTTAAGGTTAGGGTGGGGTGGGTTAGTGGGCTGCAGCTCTGGGTGCCTCTGACCCACTAAGAAGACAGTGTACTGGCGTATCGGTTAGGCTTAGGGTTAGGCTTAGGCTTAGGGTTGGTGGGCTTTTTATGCCCTCTCTGGCACATCCAGAAGTCTCAGCAAAACCTGGTCATGCGATTGGTGGAATGGCTCCAAAAATTTGCATGGTCCCATCCCATGGCCAGTCCATCATTGCGCGTGTGCAGGTGTAAAAAAATAAAAATAAAAATAATATAAAATAAAATCAATGGAGACGTTTTGTTGCAAGAAAAACCCACTGCTGCTACTATAAAAAAATCACACATTTAAAATACCTAATTTTCAAATGTTTCTTTGGTGCTTTGGTGGGTTTTTGGACCATGATTTAAAAATAAATATTGCGGTCGCCATTTTGGATCCCCCGCACCGCATGGGAAATGGAGACGACGATGCCTCCCCCCAGCCTGGTACCAGCAGCCCAGGACAGGAGAGGGGGGAGGCCGGGGACCCCCCCACAAACCACCCCTCGGTAGGTGCCCTCACTGAGGCAGGCATATTTTCGCCTGCTTTTATGGCCGGGAATTCGGGTTTTTTTATTTTTAAAACTTTTTTTCTGTGCTGCTTGGCATCGCGCGATCGCCGCGATGCCATGAATGACAACGACAAATCAGACCCAATTTATCTTTATCGGGTCGGGTTCGAGCTGGAGCGGAGTAATTGTCGTTCTCGTTCCTCGTTCCGTAACGAGAATGGAGAACGAGAACGGAGACGAGGATTTTGCTGAGTCGTGCCCATGTCTAGTAGATATGTTAATGTTACCACCTGAATGCTGACAGATTATTTCAAAGCCCTGAAACAAACCTTAAGGATTTAAGGACTCTCAAAGTACAACAATCTCATGGAGGGGTCCTAAAATAGAAGGGGCCCTAAAACAGTTTATTAAAGACTGAGCATGGCCAAAGGAGGGTGGGGGGTACGAAATGGGAGGGAGAGAGGGGAAGAGAATCATATGGAATATTTTGGACAATGTACAATATGTTCAGCATTTCCAAAGCTTGGGGTGTAGGCCTTTTCACTATCTGGTCCCATCAGAACCCGACTGTGAGAAGAATCATTAAAACAGAGAGGTACAGTCACCCCCTGCCGATCGTGGGGGTTAGGGACCCACCCCACCCGCAATGCATGAAAATCCACAATATGCGGAAGCGGGTGGGGTGGGGCCTGGGGGCGGGGGGCGGGGGGCGATTGCGTGCCTGTCTGAGGCTTCTCAGAGGAGTGCAGGGGCAGTGCAGAGCGACCGGATCACCCCCCGCGTGGTTCTGAGGTGCAGGTACTGCGATCCCGCAATGTAGTGGGACCGCAGTACCTGAACCGCGAAATCGCGGGACGGGTGACTGTATTCAAGTTATTCAGCCTGTTAACCTGCATTGGTTTGGTGCCTTCTAAGTGGAAAGCAAACCAGACACATACTAGAACAAGGAAGATACCGTTCCCCCCAAATAAAGATGGCAATACAATAAGAATTCACTGAATGTCATCTCCTCTTATGGTCAGACTGACATCTCTATTCTGTATGCTTTTAATCCAGGAGAAAATGTCAGGCTGGTGCTAATTCAAAAAAGACCCTGGAGGTGCGACTGTACTTGACAGCATCCACAAACCTCCAAACGGCCAAAGGCAGGCTCTCTTGTTTTTACTCTATTTCCAACATGTACTGCAATGCGTTGGTTCAGACATTGAATAAGCAACCAAAATATCTTGTCACACAGCATATAAGTCAATTAGCACTTAAAACAACTTGTTGAAATTTCAAGTGAACAACAGTTAGAACACAGTTCATTGTTTTGTTTTGTTTTGCAGCCACAAGCCATTTCTTGAAACACATCTGACTAAGAAAAAAGATTAGCAAATGAAGAAGGAAAAGATAGAGTACATTAACAACAGGAAAATACTTGGCAAATGCTTCTTTGTCAAATTAGGTTGTTGTCTTTCTTGCAGAATTTTGAATTTCTTATAAAATTCAAAGAAGCCCAGAAGCTAAATGGGAGGTGTCATTTTGCTATGCAGTAGACGTACAGAGATCCACAGAGCAGAATAGCTACAAACTTCCCAGACTCCACCCCTTTCTCATTAACTGAGACTTAAAAGTTCAATAATTTATCTGGAAATAATGAAAAAGTTCCTTTTCTTACAATGGCTTAAAATGACAAATTTTTCTTTACTTTATTTTACTGCACCCATACAAGCCTTCAACCAGCTAACTACTGTCACCAACTAATGAAAGAGTGGGATAGAACATAGAATCATAGAGTTGGAAGAGACCTCACGGGCCATCCAGTCCAACCCCTGCCATGCAGGAACCCCAACCACAGGACTCCCGACAGATGGCCATCCAGCCTCTGCTTAAAAACCTCCAAAGAAGGAGACTCCACCATCCTCTGTGGCAGCATATTCCACTGCCCACCAGCTCTAACTGTCATGAAGTTCAAAGGAAATCTCTTTTCCTGTAGTTTGAAACCATTGCCCTGAGTCCTAGTCTCTGAAGCCATGGAAAACAAACCTCTTCCCTCTTCAATTTGACATCCTTTCAAATATTTAAACATAGCTATCATACCCCCTCTCAGCCTTCTTTTTTGGAAGCCTAATCAACGGAGAAGCTCTCTTTGAATGTCTGAAAATGGAAGGACTGATTGGTTGCTGGTAGATTGACAATCACCTCATCCCAGAAAAGTCCTTCCCACTGACAGGCAGCATGTGAGTTTGTAAATAAAACTCCACTATTGACATGGTGGGAGACTTCAATGACTAACTTTGAAACCAGTTTCTTTGCCTCTATCTGCACTGCAAAGAGCTTTCTTTGCAGTAACCGGCTGGTCTGGCTTGCTGAGGCAGGAATCGGGGGCCTTGCATTGTCCTGGCTCTGTTCCTTCCTTGACGCCCGGACTCAGCAGGTTCAGCTGGGTGACGATTTGTCGGCTCCTTGGACCCTCCCTTGTGGGGTGCCCCAGGGGTCAGCAATATCACGCATGCTGTTCAACGTTTATATGAGGACACTGGCGGAGGTCATTAGGAGATTTGGAGTTCGCTGTCATCAGTACGCTGATGACACGCAGCTCCATCTCTCCTTTTCGTCTGCTGCAGAGGAGGCAGTACGCTCCCCCAACCTGTGCCTGGAGGCGGTCCTAGGATGGACCAGGATTAACCGGCTCAAGCTGAATCTGGAGAACATGGAGGTTCTGTTCTTCGGGGTGCCCTCGTCTGGGTACGATGCCCCCCTCCCTAGGCTGGGGAGAGTTTCCCTCCAGCCTACGTATAGGGGCAGGAATCTGGGCGTGGTCTTGGATTCAGCCCTCTCTCTGGAAGCCCAGGTGATGGCGGTCACCTGGGCCGCTTTTATCCATCTCCACAGGATCGCCCAGATTCGACAGTACCTTGATGAGTCCTCCCTGAGAACAGTCGTGCAGGCCCTTGTGATTTCGAGGATCGACTATTGCAATGCCCTCTACGTGGGGTTGCCCTTGACCCTTGTCCAGAGGCTCCCACGGGTGCAGTATGCAGTGGCCAGGCTGGTGGTGGGTGCTCGTAGATTTGAGCACATCACCCCGGTCCTGGCTTGCCTGCATTGGCTACCCGTTATAAGGTTCAAGGTTCTGGTTTTGATTTTCAAAGCCCACCATGGCTTGGGACCAGAGTACCTGTCGGAGTGTATCTCTCAGAGATCGACCGGGACCAGATCCACGAGAATGGCGCAGGTGCGCTCACTTAGGGTGGCCACACACAGGGAGGTGTGGAAGTCGCTCACGCGTAACCGCGCCTTCTCTGTGGTGGGCCCTACAATGTGGAACCAACTTCCTAGTGAGCTGCGCCTTGCAGCGTCCCTGCCCACCTTTAAAAAAGCCTTGAAAACCCATCTGTTCAAGGAGGCATATGGCGACTTTTTTGTTTAATTTTTCCTTTCCTTTCCTTTTTTTTCCTTGTGCTACCCATGCCATCTGTGCAGAGGGTATTGTACCCTCTCATGTTTTTATTGATGCCTCTGCTTTTATGCCTGTTTGTTGTGGCTTCTTTTTTATTGTACACCGCCCCAAGTTCCGCTACAGAAAAGGGGGCGGTATATAAATATAATAAATAAATAAATTCTTCTACACAGGTCTCCACAATTTCTATGAGGTTATCTCCAGAAGCATCCTTTCTATTGAACAGCAAAGCACACAGATGAATACAGCAAGCCAAGAACAATGGTCTGATTCTTCAGAGAGAGCCCATTTTGCAAAAATCGTTGTTCTCTTGAGAGATTGAAACATTTTGTTGCTCATCCAGTCAGTCTGAGGAAAGCTAGTTGCGAGTCCTCCATTTTATATTTCATTTTGACTTCATGTCATCCTGGTCTGAAATAGCCTCATATGATGAACAATGGCCTGGACAGATTCGTAAGGTAGACTTTAGGTGAACTATGGATTAAGGTGCTGAAACCCTTAAGTATGGGTCATTAGCTATGGCCTTGGTGGTAGAGGCATGAAATATATTTGATTTGTCTGGGTATTGTTGAAATCACTGCCTGATAAGTGGCAGATAGACTGTGCCTGAGCACCCCCGCCCGCAGCTCTGTTGAGTTTTAGTGGCAGTATAGGCATTTAACTACTGCACCACAAGGCTTCTTATATATAGCGACCACAGCCAGTTTGGAGGAAAAAGTCTCCAGCAGGGCCTTCATTTCTGCAAACAACACTCCCCTCCCCAACTGCCAAAAGGGCAAGGTGGGAACAACAAACCTGGCCCGGTGCCCTGTCTGAAGTGAGAAGGCGGGGAGGTGGGTGGACAGATGGACAGCTGGCTGCCAGGTAGGCATGGGAGGAGGAGCCAGGAAAGAAGGAGAGAAAGGGAGGAGGCAGCTTTGGAGGACATGAAGAAGAGAGGGGGAAATGAACTGATAGGGATGTTCACACCAGCTATACCAGCAGGGGATGTTTTAATATGTCCTTGGTACCAACTAAAACAAGCCTCTGGTGAAATGTTCCAAAGTTGGATGGGAAAATGATTCGGTAATGGCCATGTGTCATGTAACTGGAAATTTGTGCAGTGATGTAACTGGGGAGTAACAGGAGAATATTTGCCTGGTGTAGTCAGGCCCTTAGCTTCATTATGTCTAAAGGTAAATGAGAAATAGGATAATTAAGAATCCAAAGCGTGAAACATCACTGCGCAGGGAAAAAGAAACCGAGCACTAAAGTCCATGTGCAAGTTTCCACATCTGTTCTTGTTATCAAAAAGTGTGTCTTCAAAATGCAGGTGACCTGTAGAATTGTCTCTTGTCGCTCTTTCTCATATCCTGCCAATAATCGGAAAAGTCCCTGATGATCCGTGGGTGAAAACTTTGTTCATTCCCTCCGTTGCTTGGTGGGATGAAAGGAACAGTAGAAATAATTACATATGCTAATTTAGTGCACTTGATTAGCATAATTAGTATACCAATTTGCATATAATGGGATCATGCGGTTAACATTGAGAGAAGCTAGGTTGAGGAGATACCGTGACTGTTCCCAGAGAGGGGGCGTGAAGGTTACTACTGAGAAGAGCAGGAGGCTGCTCCAGTTGTGATATTACAACTAGAAACACATGGTCATAGCTTGGCTAAAAGAAATCTGTTCTTATTGCTCTTCATTAGAGATGGGCATGAATAAAAAAATGGCATTTCGTTTGTCGTTTGTCGTTTGTCATTTGGAGGGTCCATTTCGGTTCATTTCCGTTTTTCGTGAATTTTTGCAAAAAATTCATTTTCGTTTTTGTTCATTTCGTTACCATTTCGTTACCATTTATTTCATTTTTTGTGATTTTTTTAAAGGATTTTAAGCAATTCACTCATATTGCAGTAATGGAAACGAAGCACACAACAAAATTTCCGGTGTTTCTGTTCATTTCGTTTCATTTTAGAGACAAAAATCGTTTGTCATTTCATTACATAACGAAATGAAAAAACGAAAACAGAAATGAAAAATTGTTCATTTCGTGCCCATCTCTACTCTTCATTCACATGGGTAGCAAAGCTGTACAGAGGGAGATGTGATAACACTCATCAAATGCTTGAAGGCTGCCACAGAGAGGAATGAAGGATCTCTCTCTTCTCATTTATTTATTTATTTATTTATTTATTTATTTATTTATTTATTTATTTATTTATTTAAATACTTATATACCGCCCATCTTCCAGAGGAACTCTGGGTGGTTCACAACAAGGATGCAACCAAAGGATACTGTAAGAGCAAAGCAATAATAATAGACTAAGTAAAACTTCATGATAAAACAACATTATAAAACTACTAGGAAAAAAAATGCCGTGATGGCGGGGCAGAAGAAAGAAGGGGGAAAAAATTAACTGTCACCAAATGCCTCACAAAACAGCCAGGTCTTTAAGGCTTTTGTAAAGGCGGGCAGGGACTGTGCAAGGTGCAACTCATTCGGGAGATGGTTCCAAAGCGCAGGGCCAGCCACAGAGAAGGCTCGGCTGCATGTCGTGGTTTTCCGAGCCTCCCTGGGAATGGCCACCCGAAGTGAGAACACACACGACATTCTGGTGGGTCGGGCCTCAGTTGATCCTTGGGAGTTTCGCTCTGCCAGGTATTCAGGTAACGAGCCGTGGAGGGTTTTATAAATTAAAACCAAGGTCTTGAATTATTCCAGAGTGCAAGACACATAATAATGGGCTCAAGTTACAAGAAGCCAGATTTATGGTGAATATCAAGAAAAACTTCCTAATGGTTAGAGCAGTACGACAATGGGACCAATTATCTATCTTGGGAGGTGAAAAGAGTGCTCCTACACTAGAGCAAAAATTGCACAGCCATCTGTCAGATCTGTTTTCTGTATGGATTCTTGCATTGAACAGAGAGTTGGACATAATGGCTAGAGATGGGCACGAAACGAACAATTTTTCGTTTCCGTTTTCATTTTTTCGTTTCGTTACGTAATGAAATGACAAACGAATTTTGTCCCTAAAATGAAATGAAACGAACAGAAACACCGGAAATTTTGTCGTGCGTTTCGTTTCCGTTACTGCAATATGAGTGAATTGCTTAAAATCCTAAAAAAAATCACAAAAAATTGAAATAAATGGTAACGAAATGGGAATGAAATGAATGAAAACGAAAACAATTTTTTTTTGCAAAAATTCACAAAAAATGGAAACGAACCGAAACGGACCCTCCAAACGACAAACAACAAATGAAATGCCATTTTTTTTATTCGTGCCCATCTCTAATAATGGCCATCCAACTAAAGCAGAGGTCCTCAAACTACGGAGGTGCACCCTCCTGCCAGCAGTCCCCGGGCTTGGCAATGGGACCCACTCCGTCACAGCCACCTCTGCCACCGCACGCCAGGCAAGCAGTGAAGCAAGTAGGCAGGCAGGCTTGCGAGCACGGTGGCTGCGGCGCCCTCCTCCTCCTCCTCCTCCTCCTCCTCCAACTCTTCCTCGCCTTGCTCTAGGCCCACCGTGGGAGAGGTAGGGCACGTGCTCTCTACTGTGTGCACGCATGCAGGCATACACAAACACCCACCCACGCGCCTTAATTGTGTCTTTCGTTTCTCAAATGGTCAGCTGTCATGTGCTGGAAAGTTGGCCTACCAGCAATCCTAATCGGGTTTTCAAGGTAAGGGAGAGGTGTAAGTAGTGGTTAGACCTCTTCCAACCTGCCACCAAGGCTGGGCAGTTCTAGTGTGTCACTCTTTCCACTACACCACACTTCCACTACACCCATTTGTTCAGACGTCCCGACTCTCATGTCTCCTGTTTACAGACACGGAAAACGTTTCACATTCTTCCTTTAAGAGATGCTTTAAATTCTTAGTCATGGGCATTTAAATTCGAAGTCTGGGCAGTGTTCTGTAGCTCTGAACTATTTTCTTAGCCCACACCAGTTCCACTAGGCTTCGTTGCCCCTGCCAAAGCTTTGGGAGTTTCCCCAGCAAAAAAAGAAAATATATATATAATTCTTTATACCTAGAAGTCCTGAAGAAAAACTATTCATTTTTTAAATAGGTCACCTCCACTCAAACCATTCACTGAGCCTCGCAGCACAGTGGTTAAATGCCTGTACTGCAGGTAAAACGGTGCTCACGACCTGGGGTTCAGTCCCAGGTAGCCAGCTCATGGTTGACTCAGCCTTCCATCCTTCCAAGGTTGGTAAAATGAGTACCCAGCTTGCTGGGGGGGGGGGCAATGTGTAGCCTGCATTACTGTAATTAAAACTGTAAACTGTCTAGAGACTACTGAAGTGGTATGGGGCGGTATATAGCAGAACACTTTACTTTCTGGCTCCCCCACCCCTTGCACTTTTGTTAGCTTGTGTGTAGGCATGGGAGGGCTGGCAAAAAAATTGCCTCCCACGTTGGCTCAGGTTGCCCATCTTGTGACTTCAGGACTGAAGGCAGGATCTTTTGAATCACAAACATATGCTGCCATCAATCAGTAATGTCTTCCTAGGCATTTCCTTGGCACTTCTCGAATTTCTCCGGGCAAGGAGGCAAGCCAAATATATACTTCCATTATGCCACTACCAGAACTGGGCACTATAGGGGACAAAGACTATGCAATATATAGCATTCACAATTGTAATACAGTAATACTGTGATTTAAGAGTAACTTGGTTTAAGAGCATTTTGCAAGCCAAGCCAACCGTTCTTCTACATTTTACCTTGATGAACAAGCAATGTCTTGATATACAAGCACTGGAGCAGGTCACATGATCACAAGTGAGCCTAAGGTGGCTCTCTCTCCCTGCTGGATTGTGGGGAATTATCTGGAACATTCCACCTCAGGCAAGCCTCAGAAGCAGGGGGATGAGAAAGGAATTGAGGTTTCCCTTTCACCAACCAGGAACATTTTCAAAAGGGAGTGCAGGTTATGGGATTGTTTTATTTTTCTTTATATCCTTCCTTAATTTCTTTTCAACATGCTGTCTTATTTTTTTCACACCATTCCTAGTCATGGGGCAGATGGTTAAATGTTTATAGGGCTACAAATTGCACTTTATTATAGACATATTAAAAATAGAAAGTTAAATCCAGTTGTTAGTCCCAAGCAAAGCAGATTCCACAGCCAGGTACATAAACCAATGGTATGGAGTGTGGACGTGGACTTCTAGACAACTTCTTTTGTGAATTTTGGCACTTTGTATGTACAGTCTATGGTTTACTTTATAGGGCTCCAGAATGACTCATCTGATTTGCCTTATGGGGAAATTTCTTTGATATAAGAGTGTTTTGGTTTACAAGCACATTTTGGTAATGAATTATGCTCGTAAACCAAATATCACTGTATCATTCTTAATCATCTACATTTTCCAGCATCCACAGCGAACTGTTCTCCCACAGATATGGGGATCCTAGCGTACATGTCAATGGAATTCTTTCTCACCATATCAATCCAGTCTTATAATTGAAAACAATCCTTCTCCAGCCTGGTGCACAACAAATTTTTGGAATACAACTCCCATCGTCATGATCATGAATGATTGTCAGGCAGAGGAGGGACCAGATCTCTTGTCAATCACCCCTGAGTCGGGGACACCTAGTAATGGGCTCAAGCTCTTCGGCAGTGGAATATGCTGCCGCGGAGGGTGGTTGAGTCTCCTTCTTTGGAGGTTTTTAAACAGAGGCTGGATGGCCATCTGTTGGGAGTCCTGTGATTGGTGTTCCTGCATGCCAGGGGGTTGGATTAGATGGCCCTTGAGGTCTCTTCCAACTCTATGATTCTATGATTCTATAAGCGAAACAAAACCAGATTTAGGCTGAATATCAGGTGGGGGAAAACATCCTAAGTGTTAGAGCAGCATGATAACAGAACTAATGGCCTTGCGGGGTGGTGAGGACTTCTGTCAAGGATTGTAGTTTTGACAAATGTCTGTAATATATATTTAACAGATTACAAAATGGATCCTGTGTAAAATGCTATGCCATGAGCTAGACAAGAATGTGTATTAGGTCTAGGTCACAGGTGTAAATACTCATCATCAGTACTGGAAGTTCAGTATGATTAGGCACAGGTGGGATAGCTAAATCACCTCATACCATGTAGTGTGTGATTGGCTTACACACCATATTGTTTTATGTATAAAGGTATCATTCAAACCAATGTAAATCGGGACTGCCTAAGGTGAGAGGCAGCTTTCCCCAGGCTCTTTTATGCTGTGCTTTGTATATTGTATATTACTCTTTGTCATGTGTACATATGCAATATAAGTTTTGTACTAAATTCTATTGCCTTGTTCATTTGTTTCCTAGCTCCATAATCACTAAGTGCATTTATTCTTCCACAACACTGCTAATCTCTGCTAGTGGTTTATATATTTCCTTGAACCTAACACATCCCTATTTATATAAAAGGGTTACAGTGGTATCTTGTATAAATGAATTAATTCATCCAAATGAAATTCTGTTAAGCAAATATTCCTTTATACAGATTTCCCATAGGAATGCATTCAAAACGGAGTAATCCCTAATTGCAACCATTTTTTTGTTGTACGATTTCGCCCCATAGGCGATTCTGTTAAGCAAATTTCCCCTATCTCCAGAATTTTTTATGTTGTACAGATTCTATGTTAGACAAGCTGTTTGTTATATGAGGGTCCATTGTATATACTTTAACACTTCTGTGCTGGAGGCATTTAAGAGAAAATTGGACAACCATCTGTCTGATCAGGGAGTTGGACTCAGTGGTTGTATTGGCCCTTCCAACTCAATTATTCTATGATTCTTTGATCTATCAGCATACAAATTATAGACCAACACATATGGAAGGTCCCATTTTGCGAAACCAGTTGATGGGATTCTTTTCTTTCTCTTTCTGTTCCAAAGAAAGTCAAACTAAACTTCACTTTTTTAATAGTATAAAATTTTTCTTATGTGCTCTAAGCTATTTCTCGCATGGTAACCTTACCCTTCTCTAACCTACATAATTGGATTGCCATTACTGAATTATTCCTCTAATGTATTTGAAAAAAATGTAACCTTATTCCCTTCTCAAATTCAACTTCTATAATATAGTTTAGTTTTCCTCTCCCCCGTCCCTTCCATCCTATTTTTTGTTTGTTTAAGTCATGAGAAAGAGAGCCAGATTCCTCTGATACCCTCCAGTTAGGATTTGAGAGTTTTACCATGTAGAAAACTATTACAGCAAATAATTAATTATCCCCACTCTTTATTATAATGCATATCCCTAGATACTTTAAGCTGTGCTTTGGGGGACTTTCGTTTCACTTTAAGTTTTGAAAACTGTGTCAATAACGCTATTCAAGAGGTAATAGCCTTATGTTGCCGAAACATGGATTAAAACAGAATATTATAGAAGGATCATCTTGGTATAATGGTAACTGAGCAATGAAGCGAGGTGTTCTGATGGGTGAAGGATGTTCACCATGGCAGGAATTCCAGTTGTTCCAGGAATTCAGACAGGGAGGCGGGGTGATGCATGTCCTTTCAGAGCTCCTGATTGGCCAGCGCCATGGAGAAGGAACGATGACGCGTTGGAGGCAACTTCCTTGTTGGAGTTTAGCCCCGCGCGAAGTAAGGCAAGCTAAGTCAATGGGTGATTTCGTTTCAGAGGGTGGGTCCAAGTTCTGAACAGCAGCTGTGCTGGTGTGATTCATTTCGGAGCAGGACCCATTCCGAAATGAAAGGCCCATGCCTATTTAGGACCCAAGGCCTTCCCCAATTCCAGGTGCTGTCTTCCCGCCACTGCTACCTGTGTCTACTTTTTTTGGTCAATCGTAATCCATTGTATCTTCCATCAAAGTGAGCAGGAGGTGGCATATGATGCTGGGCAGCTCCCATCGATTTCAATAACGAAGTGTGCTCAAGGGCTTCTTGCAGTCATTCTCTTGTTTGTTTTGTCTCCGAGCCTTCAAACTGGGCAACTCGAAAGGCACGTAGCTTGGTATTGATTTTACTTCCTCCCTTTTTACAAAGACGAGGCCCCACACTCGACAGCAACACTACCGCTAAGAAAAATGTACGCCACAGATTGACAAGAACTTTTTTTTGTATAATCATGGGATATCTGACACACCAGCATTTACAAGTAGCTTAACTCCCATTTTAACTGCCAGCACCATAAAATGCTTTGATTGAGTGTTGCTCTTGAATTTCAATGGGAGGTAAAAGAATCTCTTTTTTTTTGGGGGGGGGGCTTCTTTGCTGGTGAAATATTCTTCTCAGAGCCGGTGGAATTGGGTCTCGCACTGCACCTGCAATCATCGTTTCTTGACAACAGAGAGCAGGGGAGTTGTTGATTATTTTATGTCATGTTATTCCTTGAGAGCATGCATGCTGGGACACACACACACACACACACACACACACACACACACACGAGTTGTGGGTTGCTTTTTTGCTTCTCTACGTGCATCTCTCTCTCTCTCTCTCTCTCTCTCTCTCTCTCTCTCTCTCTGTGTGTGTGTGTGTGTGTGTGTGTGTGTCTGTGTGTGTGTGTGTCTGTGTCTGTGTAAATCTGTCACTCCAAGGAAAAAATAAGGCTAGATTAACTGAAGGAGTCTTGTGGCGCAGTGGTTAAACTGCTGTACTGCAGTCAAAGCTGTGGTCAAAACCTGGGGTTCAATTCCAAGTAGCCAGCTCAAGGTTCACTTAGCCTTCCATCCTTCTGAGATTTTTAAAATGAATACCCATCGTGCTGGCGGGGTGGGGGGGGTGATGTGTAGCCTGCATAATTCAATTGTAAATGGCTTGTGCATTGAAAAATAAAATATCAGAGTCAAGTCTGAGTCAAGTTACTGATGCAACCTACATCCGATTTGACATTGAGTCCCGCATCTCAAGTGTGTTTCCCTGGAGGCAGGACAGGACAGGATCATGAATGGTCATATATGATGCTGGCAGGATCTGGAGATAGACAGATCCATTCTTTGGAAACCAGAAGGTTTTGAAACAGGGGGAAGTCCTTGTATATAGAAAAAGTTCCTTTAATAAATAGGAGGTGCTTCTATTCAAACTGTGCTTTGTAGTTTAAGAAGGTGGGGTTGTGGGAAAGTACATAAATAAATCATAGATGTGCTTGACTTTTCGTGGAATGATATGGTCCTCTTATCTGCCATTTCAAAGGAGAATAAGATTCATGGTGGCTTATTCATGGGCTCAAGCAAATTCAGTTACCACCATGTTAGTTGCCTCAAGGTTTAAATTGTTTACTAGAACTGCTGAAATGACTTTTTACACTCGAGGGTAGAGACTAACAGAAAAGTGTTCTTGAAGTAATAGCATCTGGAAAAGGCCCTTATTAGACCTGGACCATTCATATTAGTTTTCCTGAGGATACTAATATGAATATTGGCACCTCAGGTGTCAATATAGCCCAGCACACTTCCCCCCTAACTGGACCAGCCACTTACCAGTCTCTGTGAGGTGCACATAACCAGTATTCGTCTTCCTAGCAACAAATAGTTATACAGTGGTACCCCGGGTTACAGACCCCTCAAGTTACGTAATTTTCAGGTTATGAAAGGAAGTTCACCCAGAAGTCCATCTGAATTTTTTTTCCACAAACCCCCGTGTTGTGAATTTTTTCTATGGAAAATCCCTGGTTATGATTTTTTTTTTGAAGACTTCCATTCCCAGGGTGCATAACACTCCGTTTGGATCAGGGTTGGGAAAAGTTCTGGTCTACGAAGCGTCCCGGGGAACAAATTAATTTCGTAACCTGGGGTACCACTCTATTTGTATCTTCAGGATTAGTGGGAAATGTGCAACAAATTGAACTCAAAACACACTGTGCAAACTGTGATGTCAAAATGGCTAGCAGACATTGAGCAATTTCAGGAGCTGTAAACTCAGTAAACTACTGCTAAATTGTAGCTGAGTAGTTTAGGTATCTGGCTCCAGAGCCAGAGGCTGGGAGTTCAATTCCCTATGGTGTCTCCCATGAGTATAGCCAGCCTGTGTGGCCTTGGGCAAGCTGCACAGCCCCAGGGCACCCCCCCTCCAAGAAGAAGGAATGGTTAAACTTCTCCAAGAGTCGCCATAAGTCAGAATTAACTTCATGGCACATGATTATTATTTAACAAAGGAAGTCATTTTTCTAACCTCAGACAACAAGCATCTCAGTAGCAGGCGTTTACATCATGTCCTACCTCATTTTGTGATTACGTTCATTCCGTGATAGTGTTGTTCGCAGTCACGTGATTTTGTCCCTGTTCAGTCCCTGTTTTTGTTTATCCACATACATGATTACTTGTATCATGACAACTGTTACTTCACGTCCTTGTTTCGTGACAACTACTGGATTTCCCTGGCTTCGTTTAGACTTTTTAAAATTGTCAGACTTCCATTTTTCGATATTTCGAATCCCCACTGTGGGAGCACGGGCTGTCTCGGAAAGCCTGGCAGGAGGAGCCGGGCAAGCCCTCACCACTTGCCGTGGGTGGGCGGCGGCGGCGGCAGCATGGGCGGTGGGCGAGACACCCTCGCCCTGAACTCAGCAGTCTGCGGGCTGGCAGGCGAGCTGGCAAGGAGAGCTCAGCCCCACTTCCGGGAACAGAGGAGGATGGACCTACGCCTGACAGTGGCTCTCCGCCTGTCCCTTCATGAGCTGCCTTCTCCTGCAGGGACAGTTCTTGGTTT
This sequence comes from Phrynocephalus versicolor, assembly GCA_023846285.1. Classification (NCBI taxonomy): domain Eukaryota; kingdom Metazoa; phylum Chordata; class Lepidosauria; order Squamata; family Agamidae; genus Phrynocephalus; species Phrynocephalus versicolor. The sequence continues at coordinate 46,604,406 of JAHTLZ010000007.1, read as the reverse complement.
TCAGAGTATTCCTAGATTGAAAGGGAGAAACAGCCATTGCCGTTACTTCACGTCCCTTGTCTCAGAACAGGAACCGGGAACAAAGCGTGACAAGAGAATTCCCCAGCCCAGGGGCAGGTACAGCTTGTCACGCTCTGTTCCCGGTTCAGGGGGCATGGTCGAGACGAGTTTCGGCTGTCATGCTATGGACGTGTAGTAAGTTTTTTTCATACCAGTCCCAAGCGGGACAGCAAAGAGGGATGAAAGGGACATGAAGTAACAGTCCTAGTTGGGATCAAAAGCAAACAAACCCAAAGTGTTCTGCTTATATACTGCCCCATACCACTGCAAGTAGTCTCTGGGCAGTTTATAGTTTAATTATGCAAGCTACACATTACCCCCCCCCAGCAAGCTGGGTACTCATTTTACTGACCTCGGAAGGATGGAAGCCTGAGTCAACCATGAGCTGGCTACCGGGGATTGAACCCCAGGTTGTGAGCATAGTTTTACTTGCAGTACAAGCATTTAACCACTGCGCTGCAAGGCTCCTATGTTTATACCAAACATATCCATACTTCACCAACCAGAATGCAAGCTGCACAGTTCTTTAGTTTTTACACTTGCTCAATTTTTATGCAGGTCTGTAATTTACTTACTTACTTACTTACTTACTTACTTACTTACTTACTTACTTACTTACT